>JAAFCE010009109.1:20139840-20341374 GCA_013389805.1 Trigoniulus corallinus
TGAACGTCGACGAAGACGAAACGAACGATACGAGGTCAAATGAGGCAAATACGTAAGCTCAATTGTTGGTCTGCTTTTCGTGAGCATGCACAGGTGCCTCATTTGACCTCGTATCGTTCGTTTCGTCTTCGTCGACGTTCACCACTAACTCTCTATTGTCCTCCTCTAACCGGTTTGGGCCGTGTACTTCTGATGGTCATTTTGTAGGATGAGGGAATCACATGGTGTGAGTTCTTTGATAGTGCAAGGGAGGAGGGCAAATGTCCGTAGGGATTCCGTGTCCTGGTAATTGGAGGTAAAAGGGGCGAAAGGTCAGCGTCATCATCGCGGCCAAACGTGTTTATCCCGTTATTTTGTTGATGTGCAGCTGATACGGAGTTCGATCCGCAGTTGAGGAGAGACCTCCTCTGTGTGAGTTGAAGATGATGATGATAATGATAATGATGATTGGATATTTGCTAGTTTTCTTCATTTGGACTTCTATATCGGTTTTTATACCATAGATTTTTACCCTTCTTCCTATCACCTAATTTATCCCCCCTCCCCCTCCTTACCCTTTTTTTTTCTTTCTTTTCCCCCCTCTCGGTTCTTGTATAATTTCTACTGTTTTTTTTGTCTCTTCTGTTATTATCTCTTTCTCTCTCTCTCTCTGCCTAAATTTCATGCATTTTTTTTGTACTGTGCTTTCTCTCCACCCCCGTCTTCGTCTCCTCGCTTTCTCCTCCTCATCGCCCTGCCTCCGCCTCTTAATCTTCCCTTAAAGATATAAATGTGTAGGAGGAGGAAGAGGTGTACGTCTTAACCTTACTAGGAAATCGTCTCTGATCTACAATGTCTATGTAAAATAGGCTTTGTTTGGAAGATCATATAACTGCAGGTAGATATTCCCATGATAACCATTGAGAAGGTCTGTTAATTTTGCCTTTCGGTTTTTTTATTCTACCTCTCCGTAGTCATCATCATCATCATTTTCAACATTTTCTTCTCTCTCTCTCTATTTCTTCCTCATTGCAACCCTTGCTCTCATCTTCTTCTTCCTCCTCCCCCTCGTTTCTTCATTGTTGTGTTGACTCTATGATATCTGTTTCTGACTGTATGTAAGAAAGAGAGGAGAATGAGATTGTAGATGTACGAGAATTACTCCTTTTTTTCTTCTTCTTGTTTTACCAATTTTCGTGGGATCCCCTCCCTCAGCGGCTTTCGACTGTCTCACTGTTTGTCTACTTGAGAAAAGATATATCTGTGCGGAGGAGGAGGAGGAAGAAGTAGAAAAGGGGTCCTTTCCTCTCTCTCTTTTTCGCTCTCCAAAAAAACACCCCCATCCATGTTCTTGTGCTTTTTCTCCTTCATCAAGTTATTCTAACCATTGACTTTTAATTTGTACCTGGTGTCCCAATAGGGCCACTAGCAACTGGCTTTAATGCATATAAATCAGTCTGGGTGCACTAGGAATAGATTAACTTTCAAAGATAATGCGTGGTAATAGTGGGGTTGGCTTTTCTTTACGTTGCAACAAAGGCATCTTCTAATGGCGATTGAATTAACAGTCTTAACAACGTCATTAATCTGCGTGATTTGTTGATATACTTATGAAAAAAAAAAAGAAGCGCACGGTTCAGGGAAAGAAAGAGCGAGCGAGTTTCGATCTTTACCCGTCCGTCTCTGTCCGTCTCCTCCTCATTATCATCCAAATTTCCTTTTTTTTTCCTCCTCCTTCTTCCTCCGTTCAGCTCTTCTCCCAGCCCTCTCCTTTTGTCTATGCTGTCACTGGGCTCTCTTACTCCTGCCTGTTTATCTTCCTTTACTCCTTTTCTGTCTGGATCGCCTCCCCCTTACCCTCTTCCCTGTGTGTGTGTGTGTGTGTGTGTGTTTCTCTCTACTCGGTGCGTGCCAACTTTTCGAGCGTATGGATGCGGTTGCGTGAACACCGTTTTCAAGAAATGAAAAGGAAGGGTGAGAAACATGCAGTCCTTCTCCTCCTAACCCTCCCCCCCGCTCACTCTTTTCTCTTTTTCCTCGCACTGTCTTTTAGTTTATGCAAATTAAAAGATGTCAGAATTTATGTACAGGAAGTATATTGTGATTATCTCTTCTTCTTCCTCCTCCCCGTCGTCGTTAAAACCATTTGTCCCATTTCTTTTTTTTTCCAGCGCCTTAACTGAAGTTAGTAGCGTGTTTGACTCTTGAGCTCACGGCACTACAGGCACAGTCTTGGCTTTAGTATGATCTCTTAGGCGAGGCGCAAAATGAGACGCAGGGTATAACAGCCCTGCGAAATTCTGCTAGTAGGCAATCACCGCACGTTGAGTCGTAGTGTTTCACCATACTTGCATCAAATAACAAGAGAACTTCTCTGCTTCGCACCGCTTTTTGTTATTTCATGCCAACGTCACGCAGGAAACTGCAGCATTGGCACTGCGCTCCGCAGGGTCACGTGGCGTAGGCACTGAGTCACGTCACCCTGCGACTTAAAATGCGCAACTACATACTATCATGTGAGCCACAGAAATTTATAGTGAGTCACCCTGCGTCTCATTTTGTGCAGGGCCTTATGGATAGGAGAGGTAAAGACTGTGGCTCGACAAGATGATTCTCCAGTTTCCTTTTGCCCCGTGTGGTGTGTGACATGTTTTCTCTGTTTTCCTTCTCTTCACTAGAAATGGTAGTGTATCAGGACATCCCCCCCCGGACCCATGAACGTGACGTGACCTTATCTTTCAAATTCTTCGCTGCTACTACTAGCCTGACGTCACCATTCTTTCTGTTAGGAACTGGACGTACTATACCGGAATGGGAAAGTCATTTTTTTTAAACTTGGAGTCCATGGGGGGAAGGGGGAACCTTACTAAAAATTTCTTAACGTCTCATAGCACGATAAATTGGTGTAAGGCTCGTTATGGCTCTTCTAGTAGTGGAAACCGAATGGGTGAATAGGACTGTCAGCTAACTAATGAAGAACCTAAAAGCACCAACGATGTTGGATAACTGTGACAGGCGAAGTGGGTTACTCTTCATCTCCACTCTCTTCCGCTCTTCTCTCCGTCTCTTTTCCTAATCTTCCCATTTTCGGCATATTGGTGTTCCCTGTTTGTCACTTCTGAGCCCTTTATTTCCCGGTAGGTACTTTTCGATACGGATCTCTCTCTCTCTCTCTCTCTCTCAAGAAATGTGACCTTCCCCACATCCGCCCGCCGCCACATACGAGGGGTACAATAATTGCCCACAATTGTACGCGCGTACCTATGTCCTATGGGACTCTTTCCATAAATTTCTAGAAAATATGAGACTAGAGTTTCGACTAAAAGGTAGTCATCAGTGTCTATGCGAGTCAAATTGAAACCGATGCTGTGTGGGCGGTGGCAAGGTATAGAGCGGGGTGGGATCGAGGCAAGCAGTCAGTTCCTCTCATCTGTCATTGATACCCTTCCGCTCCCCTCACACTCTCTCTCTCTCTCTCTCTTTCTACCTGCCTCATTCTCTACTTGTCTCGCTCCTATTCCTCCCTTCTTTTCTATCCCCTCGTGAGTATATTTCTGTAACTGGGCTCCTCATCCTACCTACCATACGACTATTTTCGGGCAAAAATTCATTTATACGGGTGTGTATTATATATATATATATATTTATGAAGATGATATTGACAAACAGAAAATGCTGTTGAACAGAACCCCAGGAACTAAACTCCCAACAAAGGTGGGGCCGTGTTGAAAAATGAACCTCCACACACACACACACACACAAGGCAAATTTAATTAATTATGAAACTTTGTTTGTCTACACTGCATTAATTCAATGCGTCCTATTTGCGTAGATGTTGTTAATTTTTTATTTATATCGCGAGACACTTCACGTATTCCCTTAGAGATTTTCGAGTCCAATTTCGCATATCATTGTTTTTCGCTCCCAAATATCATTTTCGTAATGGAGTTGAAAGTGGAAAATGATCATTCCGGAGGAAAAGTTCATATTTTATAAGTTGGGGCGGCCGGCTCGAGGCTCTGTGGTAGTTCCCCACTCCACCACATTTTCCCCTTCCCCTCTTCCTCCGTTGGTTTTTGTCTGATGTAACCTACACCTGATTTTTCCATTTTCGGATTTCAAAAATTTGTAAGCTGCGCAATTTTCTCTCAACCCCCCCCCTCCAATCCTCATCTCCCTCCCTTTCTCTCTCCATTGTAGTTAACTAGTAGGTAGGAAATATATTCAGCATCCGTCCCAATCCACTTTTGTTCCGCCTTTAACAGGGTTGTGTACCCGTTTCGTGATGGCAATGCGAACCAGGGTGAACTGCTGTTATATTTTTTCCACTTAGTCTGCACCCAGCCGCGCACCCCCAACCATATTACCAATTTTCCTATCCCCTCTCTCTGACTCTCCCACTCGCTGTGAAGCGGTTGTTTCTCCGACTCGGGGGAAGAAGCGAGATATTGCACCTGGGGATTTCTCCAGTCGACACCTATTTAATTTAGAAGGATTCTTTTACCTGCAGTGTTGACATGATGCACACCACACGGGGCCATGCTTTACTTGCTCTCCGACTGAAGGCGCACTTGGGGGCTTGCCTCTCGTGGCCCTGATTTGGAATATATCTGACAAGGGTGTGAAGTCCTACTGGTATTAATAGGTAAATTATGTGAACTCCTGCAGAGGTAACGCGTTTTCCTTGGAGAGTGTATGCCAATGCTGCCGTCTCGAATCGGGATGAATCTGAAGATGGAATTGTTACACTCGCTATGGTGTGATAGATGAATGTACAGCAGTAGAAGAGGGACCCTCTTGGATTGTTTGTTTGTTGATGTTTTAGGGCCCTTCAACTACAAGGTCATTTAGATCCCCGTCCACAGTGTAGTTCTTATGCAGAGACTGCACAGACACTACACTAATGCGACGATTTTTGGGTATTAGCAGTACTCAGTTTTTCCAAGCGGCCACCCATGTCAGTACTAGCTGGGGTTGCGTTGCTTAACTTCAGTGATCGGACGAGAACTGGTGTGTCCAACGCAATTAACCGCTCCCACACCCTCTTGGATGTGAAGAAATTCAGCACGGGTCGATTATGAAGATAGTGCGTGGTTGTTGATGGGTTGTTTTTTTGTATCCATCATGGCATCGTTTTTTTTATAGTCTTAACAAATGGTTTTTATTTCGCTTTACCCCATCCCTATGTTGAATGTCTATTCGTGTTCTTCTTACGTAGGCCTAGGGAAGAGGTTGAATGGACTCCCGTTGAGTAGCGTTTTTTCTGTTAATCGGTAATTGTGAATCTGAATTTGTGCGCAATATCGAGCCTATCGAGGAGGGTGGAAGGGGCCTCAATGCAATGGTTGGCTTAACTCGCAATTTTATTTCCCACGCGATTCAAATCCCTCGGATAATTGCATGCACGGCCTGAAGAGATGTGACAAATAAACAAAATGCTTTTGTTGATTATCTAGTATCCAACCTTAAAAGTTGGCAAAAGATGGAGGTTGGGTTTGTTTCGTTGGTGTTTTAGGGCCCTTCAAGTACAATGGTCATTAGAGTCCCGTCCACTGCGTAGTTTTAATGCAGAGTCTACAACTACACAGACACTACGCTGTTACGACGATTTTTGGGTATTAGCAGTACCCAGTGTTTCCAGAGGCCGTCACCACTTGAGCTCATGGATGAGAAGCGACAAGAAGGTTTATCGATAGCCTGTAATATCACGTCCCCTCATAACCCTTTCTATGAATTCTGTGCTTTCTTCCCTCTCTGTCTCTTTTGTCTTAGTGAGCGGCTGATTGCGTTGGACACACTAGTTCTCGTCTGATCACTGAAGTTAAGCAACGCAACCCCAGTTAGTACTGACATGGGTGGCCGCTTGGGAAAACTGGGTACCGCTAGTATCCAAAAGTCATCGCATTAGTGGTGTAGTGTCTGTGCAGTCTCTGCACCAGAACTACACAGTGGACGAGGCTCTAGTGACCATTGTACTTGAAGGGCCCTAAAACACCAACGAAACAAACCCAACCCCCCCCCCCCATCTTTTGTCAACTTTTAAGGTTGGTGGATACTAGATAATGGACAAAAGCATTTTATTTATTTGTCACATCTCTTCAGGCCGTGCATGCAACTATCCGAGGGATTTGAATCGCGTGGGAAATAAAATTGCGAGTTAAGCCAACCATTGCATTGAGGGGCTCTAAAGAGTCAACGCATGTTCAGTGGGCCCGCAGACCCGGCCCTGCCACAGGCGAGATAAGGGTATGATGATGATGATGAAATAGGTTGACAAAATGTTGTTGGTAGTTCACTTTTGACTCTTAACATATGGTTGTCATTTACGTTTTTATGTGTTGTGCGATTATTTCTTTTTATTTTCACCTTTAGGGCCTACTTATTAGGAAATATTACAGACATTCCAATGAAGAAATTAAAAAAAATGAATTTTGTAATTTCACCAAGTGGTTTTTTTATTTATAAGCAGAGATGTATGCCATTTGTGTATGGTCGCTCACTTTTGACTCTCACAGTAGATAAGGTGTAGGAGTTCGTTGCCTCCCCGCCCCCGTTCAGGATGGAGATAAACAACTCCAGTTGAACTAAACCTCTCTTCCCACCTCTACTATTAGCGCAAGGGGAAAAAAATCAAATTAGATTAAGCTGGAATTGAACCTTGTTATATTTTGAACTTCCAATGATAAATCCGATAGTGAATTGGGTTGCATTTATTTCGGTTTATCCATTAAAAAACGAATTGGTTGCTATTAGCGCCCTGTATCCGAATTTAGGGCTGTTGCATAAATAAGTGACATGATATAATGTACATTAATGAAGTGGGTATCCATCTTGATCTGGTGGAATGTGTGTGGGTGAGGGGTTGGTTCCTGATGATGGATTCTTTCTCGCCTCACTACTATTCTTTGACTGGCTGCCTACCCTGAATAATCGCACTGTGGAGTGTCTCGGAGAGAGGGGATATCTACGTGTGTGTGTGATCCTGAAAGAAATATTCATGGCTGTCACGGCCTTTTGTGTGTAAGGGTCTTATTAAGGGTATTTTACTCGGTGCCCCCACGCGACAGAGAGGGTCTTAGGCCAAGAGACGGCGACGGACGACAACAGCAAGTGCACTGAGACAAGGTGAGATGTGCTAACGTCGTAAAATGAATATACACTTAGACTTCATTTATTATTGATGTTACCATTCGTGATTTTACCGGTCGTAGAATGGTAGGGAGAGAGGTAAGGGCAAGTCGTTTGGAGGGGGAGGAGGAGAAATGGGGAACCGAAGTAGATGTATGGGCCTCTTAAAGATGGAATTGGACCCCACACGACACAGTTAAATATATCTTGCTATTGACATTGCTGGTAACAGAGTGAAAAGGACTTTTAACATGTCGGGAAGGAAGAAGTAAGGATGTTGAAAGGAAGAGGGTGGAGGGCATTCCCCTCCATCTTGCTGTCCCCCCTTCTCTCTCTCTCTCTCCGCACTACTGCTACCACTACTTCTCTTCATTTCTTGAAACAGGAGGGCCCTGGTAGAGATGGTGCAGAGAGAGTGAAGTTTGAAAGTGCCAGTGGAAGAGAAAATAAGAAAAGAGATACAGTGGAAATATTTATGATGCTAGACTTCACATCAGAATGCTATTAAGTGGATTACCTTTTTTTGGGGATGGGGTGAGAGTGTGGAGGAGAAAGCTGTGTGATGATGGAACTTTCTCCCCAGGTCCTAAACACGAAAAATCTCTTCATTTTGTGAGAAATGGGGAGTTTGAAATGATGAGGTGCCGCAAATGTTGATGATGATGATGACGATAGCATGCTGCATCTCCGGGTATGTTTTCTCTTCGGAAATCGCACTGATCTTGAGAGGTTGATTTGGTTGTCATTTATAAGATGACGATGAGTACCTTATGAAAAACTAAATCTTTTTCTGCCTTAAAAAGATGTACTAAAGAGTGACGCTGTTGCTACTGGGTACTTCTTCGGAGTCAATTATTATTTTTCAGCAGAAAAAAATATGCATATGTCCTCGGCAGAGCGTCGTATTGCTTTGGAAACACCGGCTCTCGTCTGGTCACTGAAGATAAGTAACGCAACCCTAGCTAGTACTGACGTGGGTGGACGATTGGGAAGACTGGGTATTGCTAATACCCAAAAATCGTCGCATTTATGTAGTTTCTGTGCAGTCTCTGCATTAGAATTGCACAGTGGGCGGAGCTCTAATGACCTTGTAGTTTAAGGGCCCTAAAACACCAACGACAGCATTTCACTGCTGTCTTCTAAGGTGACTTAAGCAGGGGTGGCAAACTCAGACGCGGGTCATTTATTTTTTAACAAATAAACTTTAAGCGGGCCGCACGATTTGTATTTATTGACACCCGTGGTCTAAAGGATCGTCGTGTGTTGGGTAACTCTACCGCCCGCCCCAACCGGAATTGAAACCGTACCCAAAGAGATGCCTTAGCAAATGCGGTCAGCTCTTAGGCTACCATTCAGCAACTGGAGATATTTGGGTGAGCAGGAACATTTTCGTACTCTCACAAACAGAAATGACCTTGTCGCCCTCCGTACTCCCGGTTAGACCTGAATCTGTTGCACATTGCGAAGTTTGTTACAAAAGGGGTTCGTGCTACGTTTTATTCTTCAGGACCATCGATTCAGGACCCTCTTTAACTGTCGACTCTAACAATGTATACAAGACGTCGAGAGGCCAGAGGTCCATTGGCGGCTTACCTTGTGCAGTACGTGGACTTATTTTTCTCTCCACTAGTCGTCCTATATAGAAAGTGAACCCCTAGTAGGGGTCACAGATAACGTGGAAAATGTGAAATTCGTCACTTGGAGCATCAACATTTGTCCATTTTTGTTGAACGATTCTTAGTGGCCCATGTAGGAATTTCTAAATTTTCTACAAAGCCGCCAGTCTTCTCCTCCCTTGTCGTGAAGGAAGAGTTGAAAATTTCAGTTGGTTCGTTCGTTTGTGTTTAAGGCCCTTCAACTACGAGGTCATTAGAGCCCCGTCCACTGCATAGTTCTAATGCAGAGACTGCACAGGCACTACACTAATGCGACGATTTTTTGGGTATTAGCGTTACTCAGTTTTCCCAAGCGGCCACCCATGTCAGTACTAGCTGGGGTTGCATTACTTAACTTCAGTGATCAGACGAGAACTGGTGGGTCCAACGCAATAAGCCGCTCCCTGAAAATTTTCAGGCAGCAATATTCGTGATATAATATTTAATAAAGCACGTGTGCTTGATGCCACCCACAATCAGGCCCTTTAAATTGACGAAACGTAAATTGAGGCTCTTACCATTTCCGTGTTGATTTGTCTCCACGCCACTTACAAAAAGTCAGGATCTGTCTGTTTACTAACAATTTCAGGTGCCGTCGACCCTCTCCCCGATTCAAGCACAGCTGCAAGAAAAAAGCGTGTTTTTGAGCGTAATTTCAACCGAGAAAGTTTTTGAAAGATTTGTTTTCATGCTTACAACTTTGCCTGTTGTGCGCACATGCGCAGATGGGCCATATCTCCATCAAATAGTAATCGGTTTTAGTCAAATAGCGGAGAAGGGAGGGGGGAACGAAACGGGACAGGGAAGAGAGGAAGTCCTCCTGGCTTATTTTTTTTAGTTGTGTGTTTTTCTCAGTTGAGTAGAAAAAGATAACGTTTGGGATTTTGTTTTTCTTATATCATCCGCACTAGTGGATTATTTTGAAAAGAATCTGTGTAGCGTGAATGTCGAATATATTGCTGGAAAATAAACCAAGTGAAAAGAGGCCCCAATTTGTCCGTTGGGAAATATCGACAGTATTAGACAGACCCTAATGTATTAAAGGGCCTTTTTGTGCGGGATTCTTCATCTTCTGTGGTGTCGGGTTCTTCTCCCACTTCCACCCTGACCCAATCTCATCCCATTTTTTTTTTATCCTTAAATGCAGGCGGGGGTCGATGTGCCGCCTGTGAACGTAAGGATATCAAGTTGAAGCATTTTCTTAGATGGTTTCGAAAGTGGGGAAAAGAGAAGGGAGGGGAGGACCATTTTGGGGATCCATTGGTGAATGGGCTTCTATATATTTATTTAGTACTTCTGTTACTAATGTGATTACATAGAGAAATGGATAAAAACAAATCATATGTCGGCGAGACCTTAGTATTATTCATTGCTCCACAAAAAGATGTTGTAATTGGCTTGTGTGTAGGGGTATGTTACTGAATTCAGAAGTCCCCCTTCTTCTCCTTTCCCCAAATTTCTTATGTGTATAGGACGTTCCTCTCTCCGCATACACTCAAAATAACTACAGTTTATATTTGATGATTTCATGTGTGAACTGATTCGGTTGAATTATAGGATGGAATTAAATGGCATCGTAACCAATTTTTTATACCCCCAATTTGTAAAAAACAAATCGTTTTTGACTTTAACCCCCTCCAAAAAATGTGTTTGTTTTTCATTTTCTTCTTTCTGAAAAGTTTTACTGTGCGTGGGTTCACATTTTGATGAATAAAGGAAATGTAGTATGAATCAATTTCGATTTGAATTTGCCCATTTAAAGTTGTCTCTTTCTTTTGTTTCAGGTTTTTCTTAAAATTCTTTCTAAAGTGCAATCAGAACTGCTTAAAAAACGCTGGAAATCCAAGAGATATGAGGAGATTCCAGGTAAGAAAATATGCTGCTCATTTAGGACGTTTTCATTTTACTGTCATCACCTTCCCTCTGTACAAGCCAAAATCAATGATTGTCCCCTAAGACCTTTCCAAGTGTACCTTCTGTTTGATAAGAGGGAAAGAAATCCCTGGCCCCATATGTGTAAGTGTGGAGATAGTCACCACCAGTGCCGGATTTACCACTAGGCTAAGTAGGCTGAAGCCTAGAGCCTCAACATTTAGCAGGCTTCAAATCTTAAGAAAAGGGCTTGAAAAAGGCCTCAAAATTGAAATAGCCTAGGGCCTCTCAATATCCAAACCCGGCACTGGTCACCACTGCATGAAAAATAACCCTTTAAGAATGTACGAGTAGAGAAAAGAGAAATACTCGGGTAGTCCGTCTTTTTTTTGGTGAGCCAGTAAATAGCCTTTGACCCGCCGCGGTGGTGTAGTGGTTAGCACGCTCGGCAACTACGCCAGTAGTTCTAAGTTCGATACTGGGCCGTAGTGGGTCGGCTTCTTTCGGGCGAGAGAGAAGCCGCGAGTGTGCCTTCTTTCGGATGAGAAGTAAAACCGAGGTCCCGTGTGGGTGTACGATGGCACTTGCACGTAAAAGAACCCTCTCTACTACGCAACGGGTAGATGAGGCAAAAATTTCCAGGTGTAGGAGCTCGCCCCCTGGCGTCGGTAGCATTCCCCAACGAACACTAGACCGACGATAAATAAGCGTAGGGGTGCAGCTTTGGCCGGCAACCGGCTACAGAAAAAATTATGACCAATATATCACCCTGTGTCCATTCAGAGGGACAAATGGGTACCTGACCCTGCCATAGGCGGGAAAAGAGTTAGGAGTTGCTTTTGCAGTAAGCAGCCTTTGAAGCTGACAGGCAGATAGATGGTCCTGATGGATAGATGGTCTGAGACCCGAAAAAAATCCCCGCTCGAGTCGATTCGCAGACCTGTGTCGGTGGTTCCACTCTAGCGCCTGTTGCGTTTTCCTAAATGGTAATATAAAAGTAGTTGTGTGAAATGGTGTATTATGAGTGCTCGGTTACTTTTTCCTTGACCAAAAATGTGGGCTTTAATGCCCCACCCCCTTTCTTATCGCAGTGCGGGAGTGAACCAAATTTTAGCCACAGATGTTGATATCCATAGCTTTAAAAGTCCCTAAATTGCTCTAAACTTGAAACATATCTCTTGCCGAAAATGGTCAATTTCTATCCCTAATTTAGTCGACTAACTGCGAAGCCTCTTTGTAGATGGAGGATGAGGATTTTAAAGACATTCAGCAGTGGTCAGTCCTTTAAGGGTCTTTATTATTGAGTTTGTATGAAATTATCTTTTGAAGGTCCTGTACACAATTATGTGCCTTTTCTTCCCCTCCCCACCTGGTCAGTTATTTTTCACCAAAATGGTGGACGACCTCCTCTCCCCTATGGACCTCCGCTGTCATTTTCTCTTCTTTCGCCATCCCAAGTTAGGTTTAAGCTGTTAAGTGGGTAGAGATGCTTTCTCCCTCCCTCCCCTCCCCTTGATTTTTCTCGTGGTCATCATTTTTCCGCTAATAAGCTCCATCCACTGGCCGCAATTTATTTTTACTGCGGTGGTGGTAGTGGTCTGGTTGTTATGGCGGCGTGGAGGACTTAAGATATGCCTTTTCTATTTATTTCTCTGTATTTTTTTTTTAAATTGAAGATACTGTCGAGCAGTCCAACTGTCCCCTGCTGGCTACTGCCTTATCCCACACTGTTGTCCAGTTGTGGTCAGTATCCACTTCTGTATTAGGATTTTTTCATGGCGAAAGCAGTCGACTAGTGATGATAATGATTTAAGGTCGGAAACGGTAGTAAGGAGCTATGAAAATCGAAATAAAAAAATACTATTCTGTCCTACTGCCCCTCCCCCTCTCTCCCCTTTCTCCCGCACCACTCACAATGATAAAGACTGATCAACTGACCACACGGCAGGAGGGTTTTGGAGATTTCGGAGGTGGAGGAGGAGGAAGGGAAAAAGCAATATGATGTCCATTATGAGCAATAGATTTAAGAAAACGTGACATGGATTGTTGCTTAATTGCATCTTCATGTAGAGAGCGCTTTTGGAAAAAAGAAAGAAAGGGAGAATGTCCTTCTGAGGGGGGCGAGTCCGGTAGCGCATTTAGACATTCCTCTCCTACTTGGTAGTGGACATTCTCTCCCTCCACATTCTTAACTGTCTTCCTCTTCACATTTTTTTATGAGACATCATTACAGCGACTCTCTAATCTGTCACTAGATAAAAATTTTGCTATTATTGCGTTTCACTCATCAATTCAGTAATATTAGGTGAATAATGAAGACATTTGTCGAAATGTTAAAGGAAGAGGAGTGGAGGTGAATTTTAGGTTGTCTGGATGATTTGCTATTAAAGCCATATTTCTTGCTGATGGCCCTTGTCGTCCGACCCCCTTGTCCCTTTGCTCATCCACTCCCTCTTCCATAGACAAATTTTAATGGCGTAGTTCGAGTACGTCCTAACCCGCCTCGGTGGCCGAGGAGGTAGCGTGCTCGATTGCCGTGTCAATGGTTTCAGGTTCGATACTGGATCAAGTTGCGTTGGCTTCTTTCGGGCGAGAGAACTCTCTAGTGTCCATTAAGTACCGATTAGGGAAAAGAATGCTGGGGTAGAACTCTCCTTGACCCGAGATTCACAGGGGGTTAAGACATTGTCGCTTAATTTTTTTTTGCCCGACCGCACGGCATTCATGTAATGGTTTTCTCCCGTAAGCGCTCCTATGGGTCAATTGCTTTCTCGAACTGGAAAGTTTGGTTAACCAACCTTTTTCCACTTCCGGCAGTGGATTTGTTGTTGTTGTTTGTTGGTGTTTTAGGGCCCGTCAACTACAAGGTCATTAGAGCCCCGTCCACAGTGTAGTTCGATGCAGAGACTGCACAGACGCCACATTAATGCGACGATTTTTGGATGCTAGCGGTACCCAGTTTTCCCAAGCGACTACCCACGTCAGTACTAACTGGGGTTCCTTGCTTAACTTCGGTGATCAGACGAGAACTGGTGTGTCCAACGCAGTACGGCCGCTCCCTGCATTTCTTGGTATACTTGTGCAAGATGGATCATAAACGGTACTGTTAGTGACGACATATTTTGATAGAAAGGGGGAAGATATGAGGAGGAGTAGGAGTGAGGTCCTTTTCTCTCTGTGTCTCTATCTCGGCACCTCTTTTTCTCACACGTTGACATCTCGTCGAAAGGTCCAAATGTCTCAATTCACCACTTGTGTGGTGTCACAATTTTCTATTGTGAGAGGCGGAATCTGTTAGCCTTGCGCCTCCATATTAATGGCTCGTAAAGTGTGCGCCAAACCATGCAATAATCCTTAGAGAAATTATTATCTTATCTAATTTCCTTGAAAAGCAGTGGTGGGGGAATTGACGAAGGAGGATGGGGGGAGAGATGGAGCTAAGGGGAGGGTGCTAACTAAAAAAAAAAAGTCACAGCATTTATTTCTTTTTGTCTCTTCGTTGTCGTCATTTGCCTTCTAACACTTGCCTTTAAGCCTCTCTCCTAATCCTTTTCCTCGACACACTACCCTGCCCCCCTCCCCCAATCGTGTTGTTCCCGTCTCTACCCACCACCACTACCTCCTCCTCTTCTTCCTACTCCTTACTTCCGAGCCGTCCCTCCTCTCCTTTCTTACAAAGTCACACTTCTTCTTCATCTTCCCTCTATTAATCATTGGTTTAATTTGCATGGGGAATTCATCCATTTTTATCAGGGCAACGATAATTATTATTATGCCAGGATTATTCGTTTGCTCGTATAAGGGGGGGGAGGGGGTAGGCTATATACATTTTCAGTACTGTATCAAGTTTTTGGGATGGGGTGTAGGGAAAAGAGGTAGGAGAAGCGGGAGGGAGGGTCTGTTATGTGTATCCGGTGGATTGGCGACGGCGGCGGAAGCACGGCGCTGGTTGGTTGGTTCTCTGGTTGCCTATATGTTTGAGAGCCCATAATTCAAAAGGATTGAATTGTTTCTCTTCACAAATAAATATAGGTGTTCCTATGGGAAACATTGAGCGCAGCAATGATCACGACTTTACCCGTTGATTATACCTCAAGGATCTATTAATATTCTTTTGATTATACCCATTAGAAATGTTAATTTTATCCTAACTAATCAGTTTAAAAATTATGAACTGTTCCTCTGTCAACAGTTTATATAGACGTTTGTTGTTGTTGTTGTTATTGTGGCTCTGTGGCTGCTGCTACTGCTATGATTGCTTAGGAGGCCAGGAGGGACAAGACGCATGCGCGTGCCATTTCTTGACACGCTCACAAAAATGGCGAGAGGTGATAATGGCCAAAGTAACTCATAAACAGGCATAATTTATTAAATATGAAATGGCTGGTGGTGATGACGATGATGTGAATTTAAATCGAAGTTTATAACGCGTTATGATAGGTCTTAAGGGATTTGCGTTTTATTTGGTGCGAGCAGTTGGTTGGACGGCCAATCAGGATAAGCCACTTCCGGTTTTGTATTTTTAGCTCATATTCTCACTTCTGTCCCATCCCCGTTATCCTCCTCTCGCTCTCTCCCATGGCCTTCAATTCATTTGGTCAGTTATCATATACATACTACCATAAGTGGCTTCATGAGTTCAGCGGGATTTAAGTAGGTCTGAGCCTAGGACCTGCCCTGCATACCATTATAAGGAAGGTCTTCTTCTACTGTATAGCAATAATGATTCTTGTAGTTTAGGAGGGCCCCTTCCCCATCTTTAGAGGCTCATATCCGCTCTTAGAGTCTTCCTCCTTTCAGTCAAGGCAATACAAAATTCGTAATTCAACACTGGGTTTAGGGTTGGATATGAAATTCTAGGACTGTCCATTCTTGTCGTCAGCCTACATTGAAATTGGAGGCCCTTACTAACACTGTAGTCCATAGAAGGCCTTAAGAAAAGAAATAGACTCAAGGCATTGGGGAAATAAGAAATTGCCTTCAATATCGGGTGGAAATTGGAGCCCTAGCCATATGTGGATTATACTGAGGGTCATTTCAAGGAGGTCTTTCTTTACAGAAAAGGAATACTAAGAATAGACAAAAATTCCAGCGGTATGGGCGCACCTCTTTCCTTAGAATTCCGTACCTGGGGCTAAGAGCTGAGATGATGACTTATTTCTTAAACAACTTCGGATTGCGACCATATAGTTAAGCCTGAGTTCTGACATAATTCTGACATAATTGTTGTCTCCCCTGGTTATTGCAGACGTGTCTAGACTTAAGCCCTGTCCACCACTAATTAGCTGACCGCTGATCTCCCGTTGATGTATACTTAATTAATAACAATAGGAATTCCCTTCTGGGGTGTTAGTTTAGCTCGTAATCATCTAAGTAACACTTTCCTATACTAAGCTTAGATGTGGACTACCATGACCGCGAAGATTTAAACGGTCAAGTGGGTACCCTCTTCACCATTTCTCCTCACGTGTTTTCCTACCCTCCCTGCCACCTTCTCCCGAGTAATCTGCTTGACCTCAAATTCCACGCAGATTCTGACGAAGGTGGGTGGACGAGCCGAGGTTGACATCTCAACGCTCTTATGAAGGCGTTTATTTCCTATCTGAAGGAAGCTCTCTCTGTGGTCAGCGGGAGAACAGGAACTGGTCGCGGTCAGGGACGAGCCTCTGTATTTTGAGCTCAAGATGCAAACGTGATCTACCTATTTAAGTTATCAAGAGGTTGATATTTGCCCTAATATTGTCGATCAGCGCACTGTATCCTTTTGCACTTAAACCCTGTCGCCTACTCCCATAGCCCTTTTCCTTCCGACCCATTACTTCTGTTTAACACTCTTCATCTGGATAGTTTATTTTGATTGGCGGAGGGAGAAGGGGGCCTGCTAAAAGATGGCGTGGGGTAAATGGTGAGTAGAGATATAAGGCGTGCGGCGGGACGAGAGAATTGAGTATTATTCTTGGCGGAGAGAGAGAGGGGGGTCTTAGACAGAGATGGAGAGCTATCACATTACTGCATTTTCGCGCGAGTCTTTCGCGTTTGCTGTGGATGTGATAGAAACACATGGTTACCCTGGCCCCTTATCACACTTTCGCAACTCCGTTTTCGTTTAACGAACCTAAATCCCCACATTTTTCTTTTTCGCTCGCTTCTCCTCCATCTTCTTCTTTTACGTGGTGTTTAGTGACACGCCACTGCTTCCACGTAAAATTTCAGGCAACGACGGCGATATGGACGATATGACGCTTTTGTGCCTATACCAAATGACATCCATCCTCTCATCCTCCTCCGCCTTCTGTTCCTGTCCCGTAAAAAAGCGTATTTGGGGGGAAGGTTGCTCCTCTACTCTTAATTCTCCACTTCCCCTTATCCCAGTTTGGGCTTTATGATCGTCATAATCATCATCTTCAGGCATGTTTTGTCTCTCTCGGTGGCTCAGTGGGTTGCGCGTTTGACTCGTTAGTCCATGGTTGGGGGTTCGAGTCTGAACGACGTGAAGTTGCTCCTCGTGGTATGTACGATGTCACCTGCGTGAAAGGACGAAAATTGTCCAGGAGAGAGGGCAAAACTTGGAGGCAATGTTCCAGGGGACAGGATAAGGCTGTAAGGTAATTTGAAGGGGAGAGGGCAAGGCTTGGAGGCAAGGTTCCAGAAGAGATGACAAGGCTTGGAGGCAATATTCCAGGGGGGAGGGTAAGGCTTGGGGGCAGTGTTCCAAAAATCGGATCCAAGGGTTAGAGTGCCCTGTTTGTCACGTCCAAAGACGACGAACGCTATGTGCTCTTAGGCGGTCCTACTTAAAACAGGCCTTGTTTTCACCTAGAATAAAATATGCGTTTAGATTGGTAAACCTCCTATATTAAGTGCTCGGTACCAACGGGACAAATTGGTGCGCCAACCCTGCGATAGGCCTGTTTTCACTTCGGAAGAGGAGGCGGAGATTTAGAAAGAGAAAGGAGGATTTGGGACGTGCGATATCTGCCTCTAGTTTTCCACTTATCCGTCACCGGCCCCTACTTCCGGCGTCAGACTTGCTCCACTGCATATTTTCTAGAAGGGTTACTAGGGGATGGAGTGAGTAAGCCCCGGATAATGCTACTGGTGGGACGTTTTGAAACATGCAGACTCTGTGTTTATGGATGTCCCTTGATAGTTTCTCGCTGCCTTAATGATCCAAAATTGTCTCTAAAAGGTGATGGTTAGGAATGTTTAAATAAATTAAATCAATTCATTGAGCCTTTCTAAATAGTTAGTGTGTGTGTGCGTTTGCGGTATTTTCGATACTTTCTCAAATGCTTTTCTTTTACTCCCTCCGCCTCTACGTGTTATAGATTCTGTTTAAATTATTTAGTCTCCATTAAATTTATATCAAAGTATGTGTATTAGGAGAGGGAAATAAGTGTTGTGTGGTATAATGTAGATGAAAAGAAGTTAAAAAAAAAAAAGTGAAATTGAAAAACGACGGTTGGGTAGACTGTGACTATGGAAGACGAGGGCTGTGTGAAAGGGGTTAAGAGAAAGTATATTAAGGGGGTGAGGTGGGTGATGCGTGAATTTTGCTCAAAGACCGTTTTCTTCTCTGACCTGATTTTCTCCTCAGAAAGTTGCAATAAATGAAGGCAAACAATAGGATGTGCTCCACCAAATTTTCGTACAATTGAAAAAAAAAATATTGAGGGGGTGACAAAATATGATAAAGTTGAATCAATTATTAGTAAACTACGCTCTCTTGCACTCCACCGGGGGCGGTGGCAACAGCAGCAGCCCTTCTTTTCTCCCCATCCAAAATCCGCAATAAAAATTTCATCTAAGGACTCTATATAATGTTTGAGTAGCATGAAAATAGGCTGTTGTGAAGATGAAGAGACAGAGGTGTTAGCTAGCACCCCCCACACACACACACCAAAATGGAGAGGTGGTCGTGGTGGTGGAGGTAATGAGATGGGGTATGTGTGTAGGGAAAGGGGTGAAGGAGAGAGATGAAAATAAATATATTGTGTGAAGAGCAGATATAGATATGTGTAGTAAGAAAATTACTTATTTAATGTTTCTTGAAGTGCGACTGTTTTTAAGAGGCACCTAAGTGGTACATAATCGGGCTATTGAAAATTCAATTCTGTCAAGAGGTTGGCTGTTTTAGGCTGAATGCCCCCTCTCGCTTACCTCTTGCCCCTTACCTCTCTACCCCCGAGATATAGTCGATAGGTTATTTATAAATAAATAACTGGTTTTTGTAGATGTTGTGCTTCTCTCTCTTATTTATCCCTAGTATCAACCCCCACCAACACACCCTATTTTTTCCCCATCATGTACCCACAAGGGGAGGGATGGGGTCCTACTACTAAAAATATCACATCCTCCAATTTCAATCATATTTTTTTTTTTCAATATACGCTGTCAAATAATATAAGCACTGAGTCTATGCACAAATTTAAAGCACGAGAGTTCTGGGTTCAACTCTGGCGTAGAACGTAGAGCAACTGATGCACACCTTGTTGACGCGCATATTGGTTGTGAAAGGGTTCTTTTATCTGCAGGTGATCCTTGTACACAGGTAGAACGCCGTAGCTTTACTTCTGCCCATTCGGGACAGGGGGTTGACTTGGGGAGGGAATTACCGCCTCGACCAAGATCAAATTTGTAAACTTCGGCTCACCTTGAGCCTTATCTGGTCATTTCTTTAGGGTCGACAGGGTGAGAGAAACGCAAGGAGCGAGCCTTTGTTAACTGTTGGGACGTCATACCGTCGACATAAGAAAGAACCTTTTCTACACGGAAAAAGAAATATCATCAGCAAAAATGCTCAAGCTGCGCGGGTTCGCCATCTCTCCTCATCAAGGTGTCTGTGATATTTTCTTCCCTGTCATAAATGGGAGAGGTCTGTGGAATAGATCGGCACCCCCTCCACACACAGCCCGTCCAATACATCTGCAGGTTCCAGATGCCTGGCTAGGGTGCTGCTAGTCGGAGCTGTCTCACTAAACCAAGGGGCTAATTTTAGATTAGGGACGAGGAATGTGGGGACCCTTACAGGGTAAACAGAGGAATTAGATAGTGTGTGAGGTGGATGGGGACCTAGTGGGAGATAGGCGGAAGTGGAGTACTAGAACCCGCAGGTTAAGGATATGATGATAATGAAAGAGGAAAGACCTCTACAGCAGGGGTGTCAAAATGACGGGCAGCATATGGCCTTTCATCGCCTACATATGCGGCCTGCCACTCAGGGGCCTAACGAGAGAGGGACGGTAGTCCCCAGGCGCAGTTACAAGATGGCACCATGGGTACTGTATGACCCTCATGACAACGCGAATGTTACCAATGTGGCCTTCGGTGCACCCCCAGTTAGACATGCCTTCTCTACAGTATGCCCTCTCCCTACGTCAGGTGTAAAATAAGAGCGTGTGCGATGGGAGCGGCTGATTGCGTTGGATACACCAGTTCTCGTCTGATCACTGAAGTTAAACAGCGCAACCCCAGTTAGTACTGACATAGGTGGCCGCTTGGGAAAACTGGGTACTGCTAATACCCAAAAATCGTCGCATACGTGTAGCGTCTGTGTAGCCTCTGTATAAGAACTATGATGTGGACGGGGCTCTAATGACCTTGTAGTTGAAGGACCCTAAAACACCAACAAACAACAACAACAATGCGCCTGATCACAGAAGTTAAGCAACGCAACCCCAGCTAGTACTAACATGGGTGGGCGCTTGGGAACACTGGGTACTGCTAATACCCAATAATCGTCGCATTGATGTAATGTCTGTGCAGTCTCTGCACTGGAACTATGCAGTGGACTGGGCTCTAGTGGCCTTGTAGTTGAAGGGTCCTAAAACACCAACGAACAAAAAAAAACAAAGCGTGTGCTATGTCACCCTCTGGATCCTCGAATTCTGCGAGCACTTCTTCTGATGGGACATAATTTGGATAGGATGATGTAGGAAAATGGTGGTTGTCTTATCTCCTGAATGCGAATGCGTCTATTTTTGTAAGCGGCGTGCATTCATTTGTAATAATAATAATAAAAGTGTAATAGATGCGTGTGTGGTTTGTGTGCTTGCGGGCATTTGAATGATTGTTGACTAAAAGGAGATGACAAGAAATAAAGCAGTGATTGTACGTGACACCTCCTGGCGGCGGAATTTGTCGATTATTGCCCAACCATGTATTTATTTGTTGCATTACGACTGGTTTTATGAAGTGTCTAGTCGTGTCTTTGAGGTTTTTTATTTTAACATTTATGTGGAGGGAGGAGAGAGAGACGTTATTATGGATGCACTTCTTCTTGATTGGCGACTCTGCAATTGTATTTCGTGGTTCCTTCTTCTTCTTCTTCTTACCCCCAACCTTCCATGTCGTTGTCATGTGCTAAGGAATAAGTTGGAAGAGTTAAGAAGCAGAAAAGAAAAATACAAGACGTGTGTGTGTGTGTGTCACACTTGGAACCAACACCGCATTCAGAGCACGTACAAATTATATGTACAACGGTAATTTTCTGCTTTGCATCTGTATTCAGTAAGGACACGAATTTGGATGGGAAAATGTGATGATGGAGGGAACAGGGGGTAGGGTAGTACGTGGCGGGATGGTCTACATGACCTGTGTTAGCAGCAGGAAAGAGAACCCTTTCGCAGAATGTCATTTTTTTAAACCTTATTTCTCCCTTCCTCTACATCCCGCGTTGAACTTATTGATGAAATATGGACATTTCATTTTACAGAAATTTGCTCGTCTTGATGCAACCCCCTCCTCCCTCCCAATATTTGAATTTAATAAATATGTAGAAACACTCCTTAGGTGGATTCCGGAGCCCTCAGGCCCACTCCCCCCTCTCATGTGCGTCCTTCCCGGATGGGCAAAATTTGCACCGATTTCTGGATTAATTTCATGGGTTGGGGAAGAAGCCAAGCAGCCATAACAGGACGAACCCTAAGGAGGCTGCTCCCAACGTTCTTTACCAACCACCCATGTTGGTACTAACGTGGGCTTGCGCTGCTTAGTGGGAGCGGCGAGTTGCGTTGGACACACCAGTTCTCGTCTGATCACTGAAGTTAAGCAACGCAATCCCAGTTAGTACTGACATGGGTGGTCGCTCGGGAAAGCTGGGTACCGCTAATACCCAATAATCGTCGCATTGGTGTAGTGTCTGTGCAGTCTATGCATTAGAACTATGCAGTGGACGGGTCTCTAATGACCTTGTAGTTGACGGGACCTTAAACACCAACAAACAACAAAAAACAACAAATGCGCTGCTTAGCTTCAGTTATCTCACGAGAACTGGTGTGTCCAACACAACTTGGCAACAATGTACCGAGAGAAGGGAGAAAGGCAGTGCTTCGGGAATCGGAGAAGGGAAAGAAATCCTCTGAAAGGGTTAGAAATCCACTTTCTTCCCTAGAGCTCACGTCTTTCTTTTCTGTTGTGTTTTCTTTTCTTGATAGTACGTATATCTGCAGGTCATGGTTGTTAACCCTTTCGCTTCTAGCGCAGGCCGGTAGCTTCTTCCAAGCAGGAGCGAGCGAGGGAAAGGTACTCTTAACCCCCAATTGGCGTGAACTGTGTAGGGCCACCTGCATGTGAAAGACTCCTGAGCATTTAAGGCTTCATGGTGTACGCGTTTGACTCCCTCTTCCTGGGTGGTTAATCATCCCAACCTTCCTTCATCCAGCTTCCAGATGGCCTGGGTTCAAGTCGTTAATTGTGAAGACATTCCTAGTGGCAACGGTAGTGGTGGTGGTGGTGGGGTAGTTGTTGAGCATTTTGAAAGATTGCTGTTCAGTTGCACCTCTGGTAAATTGGGCACATAAATAACTAAACATTATTTTGTCTCGTTTCAGGTAGTTATTTCGGCACAGATTAGTGTGGATGGTCCACTCTTGTCCATTTCGGATAACATGTTTGTACATAATAATTCAAAACACGGAAGGAGGGCGAAAAGACTGGATCCATCAGAAGGTAAGTCTACAATATTTGAAAGCTCACCAGGTTGCGTGGGACAGGTGAGACTATGGCGATATCTAAAATTTCTTCAGTTTATACCTTATTGGGTCACAGTGTCCCAAGTGTGGCTTGCATCTTGTTGCGTCGCGATGGTCGAGGTTTTTATTTGGGACTTAGGTCAAGGAAGTTGTCAGGGTTAAGGAATTTTCGTGTTGCGAGGGATGGGGGAACAGATTCGATCTCGGTTCTTGGCATTTTATATATTTCGGGGGTTTTTATGTATCTGTTTTCTCCCGCCACGAGGGCTCAATAGGTAGTGCGCTCGATTTCCTACACCACTGGGTCTAGGTTCGATACTGGATCGAGGTGGGTAGGCTTCTTTCGGGCGAGAGAAAGGCCCAGAGTGCGCCTTCCTTCGGATGAGAAATAAAACCGAAGTCCCATGTGGTATGCGATAGCATTTGCACGGAAAAGAACTCTCTCTACTATGCCACGGATAGCTTTTGTCGGTAGCCGGCTGCGGAAAAGCACCGTTCAGTATATCACCCTTATGTCCATTGAACTCTTGTACCTGACCCTGCCGTAGGCGGGAAAAGGGTTAGGAGTTGCGTGCTTTTTCTTATGATTTCTGGAAGATGACTGACTCAGCACGCACTGCTTTTTTTCTTGGGGTAAGGGTGTGGGTTGGGAGCTGATTTTAGATGGGGGAGAGGGAAGTTCATTTCTGAATGATAAGTGTTTTTTTTCTATTTCAAAGCCACTTTTTCATGGGTGCACATCTGGAATGTTTGAGTTTTTCTTAAGGGGGGGTTATGGAAAGGGGTTACGAAAAGCCCCATTCTAGTTGTGGATGTCGTGTTTTTTATTGATGGTCCCTTGAGATATAGCCTTCATTTTAGTAATGAAACCTCTAAAAGTCAAGTGTGTTGTGTATATGCGTGCCTTTTTATGGATTTCGATTTTTTTTTCCGATGCTTGGGGCCTCGGGTGAGTGTGTGATCTGCATATGGGTCCATCTATCTCTTCTAGTGCTGGATATGCATGGCAACATCGAGTTTTCCATCAGTCTGTCGCTTTTCAAATTGTGATTTCGAAATGGGACTCTGGTTTTTACCGGAGATTTTAATCTATTAAATGTTTACGGAAGTGGGGCGATGGGGTGGCCCTTTCATCTGTAAACCCTGATGTTATACACAAGATTCAAGTGTTCAATGGATTACAACAACATGCTTGCACCCACACCTGATCACCAGTTATCTCTATATTCCCGTCGCGAATGGAAAGGAAATGTTGGAAATAATTCCCAATTAACTTGCATACTTTATGTTCAACGGGCTAGAGGGTTCTATACCGGCCTGGTCAGATTTGGTGGGGACAACTTGCTGGTCTAAGAGTGACAATGGCGGGAGTCGTCAGTCAGGCGAGAGTCTCTTAACAGTAACCAAACCCGGATGCTCACTCGGCAGAATAAGTAAGGAGGAGCAGTATGAGGAGTGACCCTGCCTCGGTGGCGCACTGTTTCCAGATCGATTCTGGGCTCGAAGTGGCTTGGCTTCTTTTCGAGCGAAGAGAGGCACCCAATGCCCCTTCCGTATCTGACGGCAGGTACGATGGTACCTGTTCATTAACAGAACACCTTCTACAGGGAGAAAAGTATGTTACTTTTAGTTCAACAAGATTTCCAGGTGTGTAGCACTTCGCCCTTGAAGGAAAAGTGGGAGCGGCGAATTGCGTTCGACACACCAGTTCTCGTCTGATCATCGAAGTTAAGCAGCGCAACCCCAGCTAGTACAGACATGGGTGGCCGCTTGGGAAAACTGGGTACTGCTAATACCCCAAAATCGTCGCATTAGTGTAGTGTCTGTGCAGTCTCTGCATAAAAACTATGCTGTGGACGGGGCTCTAATGGCCTTGGTAGTTGAAGGGCCCTAAAACACCAACAAACAATAACAACTTGGAGGAAAAGTGCCCCAAAAGAATAAGATAGGCCGACGATAAACAAGCATTATGATGGCAGCTGGCTGCGCTCATATCGCTCCAATGGGATGAAAACAGACACCCGACGCCGCCATAGGCGGAAAACGAGTTAATGATGATGATGAGCAGTATGGGGGATGCAGTCGTTATCCGTCTAAAGACTTCTGGGAAAAAATGTTAGGTGTGAGGAAGTGAGGACGTCCAGAATGTACCCGTGGTTACGTATGGCGCAACCCTCTCCTTTTCTCCTATTTCAGAAGGCATACTAAAATTGTAGCCGGTCCATGACCCTGAATATGGCCTTCTTTCTTTTCTCTCTCTCTCTCTCTTTCACCTTACTCATGCATATGACCAAGACGATCGGGAAGCAGAGGAGGGGGGGGGGGTGTTGCCTTGCCCTCGATTCATTTTCCTTTCCGTGTCCCTCTTCCCCATTGCCACTCGCCCCTTTTCTTTCTTACCCTTTATTGTGCGTTTTTATCATCTTGTGTGAGACGTGTATGGGCCTCCAGGGACTCCGTTATGGGATGTTATTTGGTGAAGCTTAGGGAGATTGCCTGATAGTGGTTATTAGAAGAAGATGGGAATGAGGGAATGAACGTTGGAACGGCGACTTCCCCCTCATAATGGAATAAGCCTATTTGCTCTAATCATTATTGACCTATTATTTATGAATAGGCAAAGAGAGTTGCGGCGGTTACCGTCGTTGCCGACAAAATCTCGCCTGCCTTTGGTATGCTTGTGGTTCCATGTGGCCTGAGACTTTTCTCCTGAAGTCCCGAGCTAAGAAGATATCGTCCCCGGCTTATCGCCCTTTTACTTTTGGCATTACAGTGTGTGGTTTCTGTAGCATGATGAAGATTACCAGAAAGAAGATGGGTTGACGGTAAATAAGCAAAAGGGTTGCAGCATTAGATCGGCAACGGACTATGTAAAAGTACTGTCCAACAGGACAAAACGGTACTAGGCCCTGCTATAGGCGACAAGAGGGTTAAGAGTGGTGATGATGATGATGACAACTGTAGTCTGATGGAGAGGCTTTCTCTTCAAGATGTTTTCTTTTCTGCATATTGATATTGTTCATAAAAATTAAAAATGTAGATTTCGGGTTAAAATTTTTGTCCCCCCCCCCCCCCCCCGTCTATATATTCTTATGTCACAAAAGCCGGCGCCGGTCATATGTTCTCCCCCTCCATTATCCAAATGTTTGTCGTGCTCTCTTTCTACCTGGACGTCCCAAATTCAAAGACACAGGACGAGTTCCCATACGACAGTCGCATGAATAGAGAAATGAGAATGTAAAAATTGGTTTTTTGGTTGGTGTTTTAGGGCCCGTCAACTACAAGGTCATTAGAGCCCTGTCCGCTGCGTAGTTCGAATGCAGAGACTGCACGGACACTACACTAATGCGACGATCTTTCGGTATTAGCGGTACCCAGTTTTCCCAAGCGGCCACCCATATCAGTACTAGCTGAGGTTGCGTTGCTTAACTTCAGTGATCAGACGAGAGGCCAAGTTGCGTTGGACACACCAGTGCTCGTGAGATCACTGAAGTTAAGCAGTGCAAGCCCACGTTAGTACCAACATGGGTAGTTGGTAAAGAGCGTTGGGTACTGCAAAGTTCCCCTCTCCTATGTCCACTACCTACCTCCTCATCTCCCGCGAGCAGCCTCCTAAGGGTTCGTCCTGTTATGGCTGTTTGGCTAACTCCCCAACCCATTAAATGAATCCAGAACTGGTGTATCCAACGCAGTTTGCTGCTCCATAGAAAATGGTAGTGGTACTAGTGCCTTAACTGGCGTTCCACTTTCCCCATCCCGTTTGAGAAACTGAGAAGATTTGAGGAATTTGTTTACGCTGTATTTTGACCTTATATGAAGCGACAAAGGTGGATTTTGATTCTCTGTTGACTCTGGGCCTGTTCGCTGTGCCCAACGCCAGGTGGCGGAGGTGTCATAGGCCTAGCCTATTGTAAGGTGTCATTTCTCGTTTTCCGGGCTGATGGTGTTGACACGCACAGTTTTGTAATTATGTGATTTACGATGAATGGGTGAGGCAGTTGTGCCCATATCCTGGCTACGATGTCTGATCAGCGATGTAGGGGGAGGTTGTTGTTGGGACGGTTGTTAGCTGTCGGGATCTGTTGAGCCCGGCTATCCGTTATTTTACTTGTCGCCATTCATGGCATTGTCTATTCCATGTTGCCACCACCCGTCCGCTGCTGCGGACCTCGCCACAACTCGTTCGTTCACTCACACGCTCGGTAGGTAATTTAAACAGTTAATTTATTTGTAGTGACGCGGGCAAGTTGGAATGGACTTTTAATTTATTCGCCCTGTACCCCCTTCCCCGCCGGAGGTTCCGTTCAGCATCTATCTCTCTCTCCTTTTCCAAGGCAATAAATCGATAAAAGAGTATCCAGCGGTAACAACACTAAAGGAAAATTGCGTCACGAATACCGTCACAGTGACCAAACCAACGTTACGGAAACGCTTCATTTCTGGTGTCTATTGGGTACCGGAATCGGTATGGAGCCCGAGGCCGTATTTATTTATTTAATTATTTTACGTACAAAGTACATCCAAATGAGACACAGAGAAAACATAGGAGACATCATGACAGTGATAACAAGTGCCTGAAAAACACCCTCTTAAGGTACCGGCACGTCGCCACACATTTAAAATTTGCGCAGTCAAAAACCCCGGAACGCACAGTACAGGGCAGTGCATTCCAAGAGGAAAAACACCCCACAGGAAAAAAATCGGGGTCTCTGAGGCAGTGGTGGATCCACGGGGGGGTGATCGGGGTGATCACCCCCCCCCTGTGGCCAGGCCTTCGGCCTGGCTACTTTGGGAATTCGGACTGGCTGAAACTTACAATTTGCTTCAGAATCATAATCACCCCCCCCCCAGAATCATAATCACCCCCCCCCTGAGCCAGCCTCTGGATCCGCCCTTGTTCTGAGGTCTTTAGGCCGAAGGCCTGAGACAAAAAGATATCTGGAGGAGAGCCTAACATCCACGGATGTTTGTTGGTGTTTTAGGGCCCTTCAACTGCAAAGTCATTAGAGCTCCGTCCACAGTGTAGTTCTGATGCAGAGACTGCACAGACACTACACTAATGCGACGGGGGGTTTTTTTTGGATACTAGCGGTACAAAGTTTTCCCAAGCGGCCACCCATGTCAGTACTAGCTGAGATTGCGTTGCTTAACTTCAGTAATCAGACGAGAACTGGTGTGTGCAACGCAATTTGTCGCTCTCAACATCCACGGAGGCTCTAAGGACGCTCGCACACACAACCACTTGTAGCGGCCACTAGTGGCAACCACACGCTGCGGACTGTGTTTCCAATTGAAACTCAATAGGCGCGGCGCAGCGTTTGCAGCAGCGCTACTGACCTACAAGCTGTGGCCGTATCTCGCTACTTGTGGCTGGTGGTGGCGTTTTTCCTATTATCGCAAGCACGAGATCACGTTGCTGCCGCCTGTGGCAGCCACTGGTGGCCGTGTGCAGCGACTAGTGGTCACCACTAGTGGCTGCTGCAAGTGGTTGTGTGTGCGAGCGACCTAAAGGAAGAGGTTATGGCGAGGATTCCGCAGCGCCCACGCGAGCTCCAGCACGCTGCAAGATAGCAGGACTTGCTTCGACCCTTTACCGACTTTGTTACCTTAGTTTTATATCGGATATGACATCGGAATTCCCAGGTGCTCAGGTTCGATCTTGATTAATGCTAGTGTTACTTTTCGGATGAGAGATCAACAAACCGGCGCACTGCCCCGTATGGTGTATACGAAGTTATCTGGGTGTTAAGAACCCCTCTTCTTTGGACTCTTGGAGGGAGGTAGAGTTAGTCCTTTTAATTACCGGTAATAAATCACACGTCAGTTTACGCCTGGAACTTTGATATCCTATGGTTAAAACCTGTGGTAAGGGAAGAGGGGAGGGTCTTCTGCTCGTAAAAAAGCCTGTTTTACACGGAAATGTCCCCTACCGTCCAGTAGGCATTATGTTGTTGAGTACACTCGTCAGTAAATAGCATCCATGACGCTATTAAATTTAATGTTATTAGTATTCTTTGCTATGTAATATGTTGGGGAGGGGGGGTCTCAACTTTAGGTCTCTTTAAGATTGAATGGAGACAGGGTAGAGGGGGAGGGGGAAGCTCCTATCGGTTAATTCCCTTCTTTCTCAACCCTCTCATAGCGATGAGGAAATGAGACTGGCCCCCTGTGGCAGGCGACATTTATCGGGCTTCCAGCAGATAAACGAGGAGGGTGCTCTTGCAATTTTAATACTATTTGTACCTCATTAGATTGACGCGTTTGTATGTCACAGTTGGTGGTGGTGGTGGAGTGT
Source organism: Trigoniulus corallinus (assembly GCA_013389805.1). NCBI lineage: Eukaryota > Metazoa > Arthropoda > Diplopoda > Spirobolida > Trigoniulidae > Trigoniulus > Trigoniulus corallinus. Next base: position 20,168,742 of record JAAFCE010009109.1, read on the forward strand.
ACGTGAGTTCTCTTCTTCCTCCTCCTCCTCCTGTTCCAATGACCGTCCTATCAACGTGACACCCTGTTCTGGTTGTCACCCTGCTACTCTCTCTCTCTCTATAGAAAGTAATGATTATTGGTGCAATTTTATCGACATATATAATAAATATATCGATTGTTTGCGAATGGTCCTCCACACTTGGAGTAATAACACACATACACAAAAAGGCGCCTATCTACATTTATTACTGGGGGAAGAGAGAAAGAGAAGGGTTTGGACTCCTCTCTTGGGACACTTTTTGATTTGTAAACACCAGGCAACCAAACGTCAAGATAGTGGCTGAATTTGATCAACGACTGAGGAAAGGACTCAAACCGAAGATATTATTACCTTTTTTTTTTTTTGAATTATAGTTTTCCATATTTCAGTATCTCTCGGCTTCTCCTGATTGACCAATACCCTCCCCCCCCTCCAGTTTGATATTGCCCCTTCCCCAGTCCGACCCTCAAGTTTTCCTGCCCCTATCTTTAACACCCTCTACACTCGAATATCATACTGTATATGCTAGAATGAAATCTGTCCTGGCATTGGTCATTCTTTGCCAATATTTGTGTAAAGTGTTGTTTCTCCTTCCCTCCATTTGTAATATTCCGTTTCTTTGCCCCTTTCCCTCTCTTTCTCCACCTGCGTCAACCTGTTGTCGTCGTCCCCATTTCACCACCTCTTAAAAGCTTAGGATAGTTGTTCCATTTGTTGGATATCAGTCACCTGTAGGATGTAATCATATGGTGCCCATTCTGATACGGGAGTGGTCGACCTAGCTTGTAGGCATTTTAAAGATCGAGAAAGTATTTTCAGGTATAGTCCTGGGTGATAATTACCCGCCTCGGCAGCGCAGTGGGTAGCACCCTCGGTAACTGCGTCAGTAGTTCTAGGTTCGATACTGGACCGAGGTGGGTTGGCTTCTTTCGGGCGCCAGAGGTCCCGAGTGCGCCTTCTTTAGGATGAGAAATAAAATCGAGGTCCCGTTGTGGTGCACAATGGCTTTTGCACGTCAAAGAACCCTCTCCACTATGCAACGGGTAGATGAGGCAACAATTTCCAGGTGTAGGAGCTCGCCCCCTTGCTTCGGTGGAATGCCCCAGCGAACAGTAGACCGACGATAAATACGCATAGGGGGTTGGAGCTTTGGGAAAAGGACCACTCCATACCATTCCAACGCCTTCGCTCGCCTTTGGAAATATCCGGCACCCATTTGTCCCAGCTGTTGAGAACAGTATTTTTACGCAGCCGGCCAATTTTCACAGAGGGGCAGTTTCGTTCATGGACGTCAACAGGCGAGTTTCTCGCACCTGGTTGTTAGGTGAGGTCAAAGAGATAGAGGTTGAGCTAAGTGCACTATAGAAGTCTGTGACATGCGTAGTTGGCGAACGAACACTCGCAATGTATGCACATAGCTGCAGGTTGGACAGTTGGTCGGTGGCAACTAGATTGCTGCATTTTCAATCTTGACCAAATCCTTTCACCTGACCACAGGTATCCTAATCTACCCAGCCAAATTATTTATAAAGGCACTTAGTAATAAGACTCAACTTTGAATGCATGAGGAATAATGGAGAGAGAAAAAGCCTTTGACACACTCTTGCGTCCATAACTTAAGAGGGAAATCAGTGGACAGTGGTCCTTTTCCCTTCCGCCATTTCTAAGGATGTAATTTTTAGGGCTGGATGTTTGACTGCCCTACAAAATGATCCACATTCGTTGGTAGACACTGTTAGATTTTATGGCTGGTGGTTATGGGCTGAAGTTCTCCTTGGAAAATAATGGCGGAATTTTTATTTGTTATCCCATTAGGAAATTTGATATTTAGTGTCGTCGTCGTCGCCCGCGACAAAAGAAGGGGAAGGGAATACCATTTTCCCTTCAGTCGAAAATGGACTTTGGCTATTTAATATGGCTAGCTTAGGAAGGAGGAGGCAGAAGAAGAAGAGGAGGAGTGCTGCAGTGGTTAGCTGTGGTGGGATAGAGGGGGGAGGGTGTTAGGGAGTTGTAGCTCTTTTCTCTGTCTCTCTCGCTCTACCCTACCCTCCTCCCTTCCCTATGTTCCCTCCAAAAATAATGAATGCTGTTTATTATTCTAACGAGATTGCTTCTGCCTTTGCCGGACTTGAAAATTAGCTGTTCCGTCCCGAAGGAATAAGGGCCATTCCGATCAATTCCAATATTTAGATTTGAGACTCCACCTCCATTTATTGTAGCATGAGAGCGTGGGCCGGACGATCGCCTTCTTCCTTTTTCACTCCTACCGCAATCTTTTTCGAGCTAGAGGTTTTGACGGCGCATACGCTTCGTTAGGTGGACACTGGTCATTTCGCTACTGTATGCTACTGCTGAGCAATAATAATCAGGCAATCGACAAAAATCACTGACTTATATGAAATATTATTATTACGCCGGAGTCACCGCCACAGGCTCATACCAAAAGTGAGAGAGGCAATGTAGGTGGTCCTCTGCTTGCTCATGACCTTTGTCTCGCCCCCCCCCCATTCCCGTTTATTCCTCATATGAAAGGCGAGTCAAGAAAGAACCCCTCTTTCCCCAACCGTCCCTGCCTTTGATGAATAGTTTTAACATACTGCATGTAACAGTGGCAGACTGGACATTAAATAGCCAACAGAGAGAGAGCGGCTTATTGCGTTGGACACACCAGTTCTAGTCTGATTACTGAAGTTAAGCAACGCAACCCCAGCTAGTACTAACGTGGGTGGCCGCTTGGGAACACTGGGTACTGATAATACTCAATAATCGTCGCATTAGTGTAGTGTCCGTGCTGTCTCTGCACTGGAACTATACAGTGGACGGGGCTCTAATGAATGAACTTGTAGTTGAAGGGCCCTAAAACACCAACGAAAAAAAAGGCCAACAGAGAAGCACTGTTTCGGTGAGGGGTTTACCTTAAAAGGTATGCAGGTTGTTACTGGATGACGTCATTAGTCTACTTTCCTCTACCCTTTCTCTCACCGCCTTTTCCGTCAGTGAAATATAGTTATGAGGGACTCCCCTCCCCTGTTTGGGAGCTCGTGGTCATCTGTCCACCTACCTCCTCCTCACCCGCAAGCAGCCTCCTAAGTGTTCGGCCTGTAATGGGTGCTTGGCTTACTCCCCAACCCGTTAGCGTAACATAGGGGATATAAACTGGATTCGACGATTGTTAGGAGAACTCTACCTGGTGGCCAATGTGGAATGTAACAACAACAAGCATTATTTCTCTGACTTTGCCCCATATTTCAAGAAACCGATTAATTATCTCTAAAAAGAGTAATTTCGTATAATTACAGTTGACTTCATCGCTAATTAGTTTGCGGCGTGTTTGCCTTTCTTTTCATATTTCTTTTCATTTTCTTTCGTGTCGTAAGCAGCAGCAATTGTTGAAAATTTTCGTTTCTTGGTTATTACTGTAAAATCGTCTCTTCGCGTCGTTTGAATGTTAACTGAGGAAGACTATGGATTCAAATACCTCTAAGTCATTGGCCCTCAAATTACACCAGATTCGAGGGCCCTTAGGAGAGGACTATCGGATTGGGCTAGATGCTAATGCTTGTTTTGTATTTTTGTTTGTTGGCGTTTAAGGTCCCGTCAACTACAAGGTCATTAGAGACCCGTCCACTGTATAGTTCTAATGCATATACTGCACAGACACTACACTAATGCGACGATTATTGGGTATTAGCAGTACCCAGCTTTCCCGAGCGACCACCCATGTCAGTACTAACTGGGCTTGCGCTGCTTAACTTCAATGATCAGACGAGAACTGGTGTGTCCAACGCAACTCGCCGCTCCCCTTGTTTTGTAAATATCGGCTACTTCTACAGTGTTTTTGGAGGGAAGCGTACCCGAATACTGCGTCAGTGGTTGCAGATTCGATACTGGATCGAGGAAGCCTGACTTCTTGCGGGCGAGAATACAGAACCCGAGTGAGCGTCCCGTCGGATGAGAAGTCGGTATGTTCTGTCGTGTGCTGTGTCTTGGGCACAGGCAGCTTCCTTGGGCGCCAATAATGCGCTCCATTTCTCCGAGAAATGTAGCTACACGGACTTTAAAATAGCTCAAGTTTCAGAAAAGTGGGGTAAACGTCACGTCACCAAAGTCTGAGGGGGCCCCAAAAATGTCATTTGAACTAAGGCCGACCCTAAGAGAAATGAATGAAGTAACCCTTTTCTGAACTGACCTTGTTGAGCTCAGGTGCAAATCAACTCCTAACCCTTTTCCCGCCTATGGCAGGGTCGGGTACCCATTTGTCCCTCTGAATGGACACAGGGTGATTTTTTGGACATAGTTTTTTCTGCAGCCGGTTGCCGGCCAAAGCTGCACCCCTACGCTTATTTATCGTCGGTCTAGTGTTCGTTGGGGAATGCTACCGACGCCAGGGGGCGAGCTCCTACACCTGGAAATTGAGCTCAGGTGATCACGTTGAATTGTGGAGGTGCGATTTCGATTCTGCTAAATGCCACACAATAAACTGTCTCTTGTCTGCCTTCCTTGTATCGCGTTGAACATACCAGTCCTCGTCTGATCACTGAAGTTAAGCAACACAATCCCAGGTAGTACTGGCAAGGTGACTCACTATAAATTTCTGTGGCTCACATAATAGTATGTAGTTGCGCATATTAAGTCGCATGGTGACGTGACTCAGTGCCTGCGCCACGATACCCTGCGAAGCTCAGTCCCAATGCCGCAGTTTCCTGCGTGCAGTTGGCGTGGCAGTAACAGAGAAGCGGTGCGAAGCAGAGAAGTTCTCTCGTTATTTGATGCAAATGTGGTGAAAAACTGCGATTCAATGTGCGGTTTTTGCCTGCTAGCAGAATTTCGCAGGGCTGCTACACCCTGTGTCTGATTTTGCGCCTTGCCTTACTCTGTCTTCCTACCAACGTTATTTGTCGTTCATGAATTTTGATATTTTATCTCTGGCGTTTGGATGTCTCACAATAACTGAAGCTTATAAAATTTTTAAAGTTATATTTTGCTGTTCAGTGAGGTTATGTGTTGGTGATAGGAAACACAGTGCTATCGCCACCGCCACCGATATCGCACGCGTGACTATACATTTGTTAGGTATAAATAAAACAAAACTGCCACCATTTTCCAGTTGGTCTCTTAAAATATGATAGCCATTGTTATATTTCGGAAGAGGAGGAGAAGGAGATGTAGCCAAGATGAGGATGACAAGGAGAAAGCACAAGTTGAGGAGAGGGAATGCCTATTATTAGGAGGAGTCCCCTTCCCGACCTGTTTGTGAAGTAATCATAGTACGTAGATCGTATTGGGCAAGACGACTATTTAGCCAACACTACTCCCCCCCCTCGCCATCAGCCATATAACCCCTTCTTATTCCCTTTTCTCCCTACCCCCTTCCCTTGTCACCAGAAGGGAAAAGGAGGCCGAAAAACAGATAAGATTGGGAGACGAAAGTAATAATCTTATACATACATAAGCCTTATATATAGCTATAGTCCAGTTTGGTGTGGAACAAATTTAATGTACATTTTCATCATACATTTATTACAGCAGTAGTCAGTCACCACGCTGCTGCTTTTACCCTCTCCTTCCTCCCCCCCCCACACACACGTATCCCTCGCTTCAGGGTGTGCGTGCTCCTTCCTCATCTTTCTCTGGGCCTCTAACCAAGGACGCACCACCACCACCACCACTCATTCCGTTTTGCTCTCTTTTCAAATCTTGTATCTGTAGTTGAGGTGTATAATACTGGCTGTGGGTAATAATATTGTATCCACATATATCGTCATTTCGGTTCTGTTCAAAGCCCACTTTCCTCCTCTTCACCCTCTTAATATTTTGTAGGGGGTAGGGTTTGCTTCCCTCGTCCTTCTCCTTCACCACTTTCCTCACTGCATTTAACTCACATTCGTGGCCGGCTCCTTCTTCTAGATATTCATATCCAATTCAGTTTTTTTTTACCTCAAGATTTTTTGTCTAGGTTTTTTTTTTATTTGGGCGTCCCCCAAAAGTACTACTACCTACCTCTTATTTCTTTCCCCTTGTCTTCCTGTCCGGCTTCTCCCTCGTTCCCTCCCAGTATCCTTTTTTTTTCTCATCTTCACAAATTTCACCACCACCTCACGCTTTATCAAACTAACCATTCGCCCATCATCAAATATTTGACCCTCCTCCTGCTCCACTCCTCACCGCATAGACACAGTCCCGCACACGCCACTGAACACATTCTGCCCCCCCCCCCTCCTCCTCCTCCTCCTCTTCTTCTTCAGCCCCTTGATTCTCCCAATTTCATTTCTTACATAGATGGGTTGTGTTTATGTATGACACTATTTCAAAAACTGTCAGTAGCCTGATATGAAATTATGGTAGTAGTTTCCATGCGGACATTGCAAAATAGTCCAGGCTCTTTTTTTTTCTTTCTCTCAGGCGTAGAAAAAATCATATGAGGTAGGGGAAGATGGAGAAAACAGTGAATTACTTGACTCTACCCCCCTCACATATATATATCTTTAGGTATAGTGGGGGAGGGGTGAGAAAGAGAGGAAAAAAGTGCCTTTGGCATCATCGACATCTTTATTTTTTAAAATTGCTTTACCTCGTCTATTCAAGAAGCTGCTATCATCAGCATCATCATGACCTGAGTGAATCGACCAGAAATGAAGAGGAAAAGAAACGTTATAATGACACCGGTGTTACTGGATGGTGCTGCTGGGTTGGTTGGTTGGTTGCTGGTCAGTTAGTCAGTTATGATGGGTGGTGAGGATTATAGAAATAATGACCAAACGGTGTCTTCCAAAAGGGGAATGGAGGTGTGTGGGGATTAGACTGTACGAAGAGGAATGAAGTATACTCACTGAGCAACACGACACACCTGTGGCACCTGATTCTCCATTCCTGTCATAGCCTTGTATTCATTCCTCAGGCAGGTCCTCCTCCATCACACTCTGCCTGCTCCCTTGTTATTTTGATCTACCGTTACCACGTCTTCATCCTTACGATGGACCTAACCAGCTCCTCTCACCTCTCTTTTCGTCACATGCCCATACCATTTGCCTTTGCCACGACGCACTCTGGGAGCGGCGAGTTGCGTTGGACACACCAGTTCTCGTCTGATCACTGAAGTTAAGCAACGCAACCCCAGTTAGTACTGACATGGGTGGCCGCTTGGGAAAACTGGGTACCGCTAGTATCCAAAAATCGTCGCATTAGTGTAGTGTCTGTGCAGTCCCTGCATCAGAACTACACAGTGGACGGGACTTTCATGACCTTGTAGTTGAAGGGCCCTAAAACACCAACAAACAAACAAACGACGCACTCTTGCCATACTTCCTTCTAGCATTAGTTCCCAAATCGCGTGATTCTAGTAAGCCCCAGGCTTCACCATAGATTGAAGTCCTTTCTAGACCTATGCCGCTTCGGATTTTCTTCAAGGCCCTAACGATTTCCTGCTTGTGCGATTCCCCTTTTACAATCACTGAAGCTTCAATTCCAGTAACCTGCCTTGATTCAGTTCCAGTAACCTTCCCATCAGCATACTTAACATGTTCTTTGACTCCGTGGAAACAGGTTTCCTCCTTTGGGAGGGAAGCCCCAAGTACACCTTTCTGTCGGATGGAAATTAAAGCCGCGGTTATTTTTCTCTAATGTCACGATATAGGGATATTTCTTTTAATTTATCGAACTTTTTGCTCCCCCAACCTTTATAGGATTATTTAGAGCCTGGTTGTTGGTTTTTATTTTGGATAGTTGGGGTTTCTGTGGACACCCGGTAAGAGGAAAGAGCACGAGCACCGTCGCCACCACCACAAAGGTTTTTTTTTTTATTTCGTGTGCCATTTCACGTTTGATATATAATACCCATAATATTCATCTCAGTGAAAGTATCGACAAAAGGGAGGAAAAAAAGTTGAGGGGGATGAAAAGCGAGACGATAGGTGGCAGTGAATGAGGATGAAATTGGAAATTACCTAGATCCATCTTCAGCTTTCTCTCCTCTCTCTCTCTCTGGTCCCTAACAACCTTCACTCTCTCTCTCTCTCTCTCTCTCCTCGTAATACTCGATTTCCCTTTTAGTTTTTTCCCCGTTGCTGTGAAGATGGGATGTAGCGTGTGTGTATATGTACATTTAACAAAAGATTGGCGGCGGTAGTGCAGAGGAGAGGGAGAGGGAAATTTGTGACCGTGGCCTGGACTTGTTGTGGCAGATGACAGCTATACAGATGGCCAAGCAGCCTAGAAGAAGAAGAAGAAGAGGGAGGGGTATTGAGATAGGGGAGAAAAAGAGAGAGAGGCATTAGGCCGAAAAGCTGTTAAAGCGGGAGCCGAGTAAAGTGTACATCCTCGTCCTCCTTTCCCAATGTGATACAAATGAGACGGAAATTTCCTTTCACCGGCAGTAAATGCAATAATCCCTATTTGATGGGACAGATTACGAATAATCTATTGTACAGGGCCTAGTGGTTTGGCACATGCACACACACACACACTAAGGGCAGGAATTGAGTGACCTCCACATACATTTTCCGTTCAACTATTACGGCCTGCTGACGACTGTGACTATTGCTGCTGCTGCTACTACTACTGCTGCCAAAATTTGTCATGTTGATGCAACGAGGCGTAAGGTGCGTGACGTGCACTCTTCCATTCTGTCGATTCCCTCTCAACCCCCTACATAGTGGGATTTGGAGGACGTCTCTACATAATGATGGGTGACGGACCTGTCCCGCCTTATGTCAGTCACCTCATTTCCTCAATTCCTATAAGGGAATTGAGAATCCGACCTACGTAGTAGTGGTTACTTGAAGCAGGATCTCGTCATCGCTTTGGGAGATGGAGAGGAGCTGATTTTTATTACACCTGATTTAGGTGTTCATTGATGAGACCGCATATATTTAGAAGTGATTTTTTTGAGGTTTCGTTTTAATGTCTTCTTAAGGTAGATCAGGCGCGAACCGTCAATATAAATGCATGGATCTATATAGATCCGATCAACCCCCTGTATAAAAAAATGCCATCCATAGATCACTCATCATCATCATCATACCATTATCCCGCCTGTGACAGGGTCGGGTCTGCAGGTCCAATGAACATGCTCTGACTGGGGACACCCCAGCCGGGCGACTGGAGCCCGCAGGAAATATTGGCTGAATTGTCTGTGGGGGGATGTCGGCCTACCCCACTGTTCCAACACCGCATTACACAACCAAAATAGAAATTTTTGGCAGGTAAATTAATGCTTTGTTGGTTATAATATTGCATGTTGTCTGACCTTTTGCACAATAACTACAATGCAACAGGAGTCAGGCTCATGCCCCATCCATAGATCACTCATTTATCATACTGGGGCAAAAATGAGTATGCGACCCTGCTATAGGTGAGAAAAGAGTTTGTATGTATTGTATGGATCTAGGTTCGATCCTAGCAGATGTGTTCCTTCTGTCAGATGGGAAGTATAACCCTTACCTCGTATGGGGTATATTCCGCCTCGGGATGCTCACTAAATCGAATATAAATCAGTATCTGACAATGTTGCTAACGAAAGATTCCTGCGCTACTTCCGGAAATGGATAGTAGATGCAAACCTCTCGGCATTTCTTGTCTTAATAGGATTGGAAGGGGAGCGGCGAATGGCGTTGGACGCACCAGTTCTCGTCTGATCACTGAAGTTAAGCAGCGCAACCCCAGCTAGTACTGACATGGGTGGCCGCTTAGGAAAACTGGGTACAGCTAGTATCCAAAAATCGTCGCATTAGTGTAGTGTCTGTGCAGTCTCTGTATCAGAACTACATAGTGGACGGGGCTCTAATGACCTCGTAGTTGAAGGGCCCTAAAACACCAACAGACAAACAAGGTTTGGAAGGGTGAAAGGGGAAAACTAGGGTGAAAATTGCAGAGTAAGGTTGAGCGGAAATGGAGAGAGGAACTGCCGAAACATTCATTCATCATACAACAGCACTGTGCTGGTCATTACTACTAACGGGGGACCTTGTTCCTCTTACATTTTTGGCATCATATTTCTTAGTAATGACGAGTTAAGTGCAGAATTTCCTCCTCCCAACCCTTTCATATCTCTGTCCCCCCGCTTCATCTTCTACCCTCCTACTCTTTCCCCCCCCTCTCGCATAGATGGGTACAAATGTACATTTCCACCTTTGCTCACCATCTTTTATATTATAGAGTGATTGTTTAAACCAGCAAAGATTTTGATATATGTACATCCATGTAGAACAGCCACATGTACCTACAAACACGCTGCAAATTTGTATACGTATGTCTAAATACAATTTATTTAATAGTAAAGATGAGGAAAGACGGAGGAGGATTGAGTGAGGCTTGGATACCGCCAATCTCCTCTTTCTCTCTCTCCGTCTCCCTTCTTCCTCCTAGAATCTCTCCACAATTCTGCGTGTGAATCCTACATGTAATATTGGGTAGGGAAGTAATTTAATTCTTGCAATACTTAAGGGCAAAATTAGTGAGATAAAGCTACGTTATTTGCTCTTAATATTTAATGCACGAATTGCATTACTACATAAAAATGAGCACAAATTTAATCAGGATGGCATGATTTGAATAGGAGCGTGTCCTCTATATATTCAGTATTCATCAAATGGACGTGAATGTCTATGGTAACCGATGGTTTCTGAAGAGAAGCAGGTGGGCAGAAGAGGAGGAGGGGGGGAGGGAAGGAAATTTTGGCAAGGAGGAGTGAAGGGATGGAGGTGGTAACACTGGGAGCATCAAAAGGAGTGACTTAAATACATGGATAGACTGAAGAAAAGGTATACTTCTTAATAATAGTGTTGTACTTTGTGCTCCAAATATTTTTCTTTAACTCATATTGCCATTAGCACTTCTTTTGGGCAAGAGAAAGAGAGATAGGGCAGTCCCAAATGTACTTTCTGGTCCCTGATAGATGGGATGTAAAGCCGTGACCCCGTGTGTGTGTGTGATGTCACCACTACAGATTAGAAAAGAACCCTGTCTACGTGGTGGAGTAATTTACAGAGGCGGCTCGTGGGGCAGGCAAACCTAGGCGGCTGCCTAGGGCGACAAATTTCATAGGGGCGGCTGATTTCGGAGGTACTTCCTTGTCATGTAGTCTATCATTCATTTAAAATGTTCCTAGTCCTGGGGTTCCCAAACTTCTCTGATTGGTGGGGCTTTTTCTAAATCTTGGTTTTCTCGAGGCGTCTTGTTGCAGAGCCTTAGCAATGCATTGGCATTGGGACAAATGCCAAGGGCGTGAGGGACGCTCAGACAGTTTAGAACTGCATTAAAGTTAATGGGGGGCGGCAATGGACCCACTTGCCTAGGGCGCCTAAAGATCACGAGCCGGGCCTGGGAGTAAAGTATGCAAGTAGATCGGTAAATTATCCAGGTGAAGGAGCTCGCTTTCTCCTTCTGCTCCTGGTGCCAGGGGTAAAGGCAAGAAAGAAGATAGAGAAGTCTGCTAGGTAACCGGCCGGTATGCTTCCAGGCTAAAATGTTGACCAACAGTGCAACGGCTGTGTCAACAGTACAACGGGAGAATCTGATATCAATCAACCTTCTCCTCTTCTGCCCTCTTGTGTTTTTGAAAGGTGTCCCATCGCCGTCTCAGGGTACTCAGCCCTGCCAAAAGCAGGAAAAATGTTAGGTACAGTAGAACAATGCGGCTCAATAAGATTCATTCCATGCAAAGGTAGAGGTTAGAGTACTATCCTTCCTTGTGCCATACTACTCCAGTCGGGGTGCGGAAAGCAATAGCGAGTCTTGATGATTGTTGCAGTTAAACCCGTCGCGGTGGCGTAGTGGTTAGCACGCTCAGCAACTGCGTCAGTAGTTCTAGGTTCGAAACTGGACCGAGGTGGGTCGGCTTCTTTCGGGCGAGAGAGAGGCCGCGAGTGTGCCTTCTTTCGGTTGAGAAGTAAAACCGAGGTCCCGTGTGGGTGTACGATGGCACTTGCACGTAAAAGAACCCTCTCTACTATGCAACGAGTAGATGAGGCAAAATTTCCAGGTGTAGGAGTTCTCCTCCTGGCGTCGATAGCATTCCCCAACGAACGCTAGACCGACGATAAATAAGCGTAGGGGTGCAGTTTTGGCCGGCAATCGGCTGCAGAAAATATCACCCTATGTCCATTCAGAGGGACAAGATGGGTACCCGACCCTGCCATAGGCGGGAAAAGGGTTAGGAGTTGCTTTTGATGATTGTTGCAGTTGAAAAGAATGTTCGCGCCTTTGTATCCTACTTTGTTGCCTGCATGGAACACTAGCGGTTGACCTGACTTTTTTTTCCTATTGACCTTCACACCCTTGCAGCCACTCCCTGCATAAAGGCGATCAGCCCAAGTGAGGGATGGACAACAGGAGGAGCCACGGTGATAATCATCGGAGACAATTTCTTCGATGGATTACAAGTCGTTTTTGGAACCATGCTAGTGTGGAGTGAGGTAAGTGGTCATCTGACTTTAGACATCGTCCTCTTGTCTTCCCCCTCTCCGTCTCCCATTTGGACATAGTAGTTAATGGTAAAGGGGGGAAGGGGAAGAAGACAACTTTGTTGACAAGGAAGGAATAGATAGGTACCACTGTTCTTGACCGGAACAAATGAAATAACAGGGGCACGGAATGTCCAGCTGTGCTGGCCGTATCTCACGAGTGCCTGCTAACGAGCATTCTTTAATATACCACCCAGTGCTCAAACGTTGGCGAATGAGGACAAATATGCTCGGCGGCTTTCATTTCTACGTATGCAAACAGTACATATTACAAACGAATTTGTTTGTCGCCCTTCGTTCGCCTTTTCAGAATCATGATGTCTCTGGAGTCCTGGTGGCCCCCCCCCCTCCCCATTTCCTCCATTTTGGGATACCTACTGTGTGCTCCTTACTTGACTGTTGGTACCAACAGGAAAAATATACTACGCTGACTTTGATGACTTATTTAATCGTTTTGATTTAATTTTGCAGTTAATCACATCCCACGCCATCCGTGTACAAACGCCACCTCGCCACATACCAGGAGTGGTAGAAGTCACCCTGTCATACAAATCCAAACAGTTTTGCAAAGGAGCGCCTGGAAGATTTGTTTATGTTTGTGAGTATAGAAATGACGAAATATTAATTACTCCCTTCCCTCCATTTTCCGTGCCTTTCCCTCCTCTTCTCCTTGAGACTACAGTCTGTCCTGTATTAAAATTGCTCTGGGGAAGATTGCCTGTACACAAAACTCTTCCGATATAAAGAGAAAGCCATATAAGTCTTCATGCCAAAAGCTGGGCGCATACACGGCTGCAGCACAGTCGGAACTCCACTTTCCAACCTATTATCGAAGATGGGTGCACTAAGGAACTTAGGTCCCAGATTTAACTCTCCCAGCAGCTCTTGGACCAACCACCTGCTTTTCTTCGCATAGAGCAGTGGTTCTCAACCTTTTCGAAGTCGGAGCGCATTTAAAATCCTACAAATAATTGTAGGTGGCACCATATACAAACCAGTTCTCGCCTGATTACTGAAGTTAAGCAGCACAATCCCAACTAGTACTAACATGGGTGGCCGCTTGGGAAAACTGTGTACCGCTAATACCTAAAAATCGTCACATTAGCGTAGTGTCTGTGCAGATCTCTGCACTAGAACTATGCCGTGGACGGGGCTCTAATGACCTTGTAGTTGAAGGGTCCTAAAACACCAACGAAACGATATATACTGGTCATCACAGATACATCCTGGTGGTCAACGGCGCTATGGTGCTGGTCACGCGCGGATCCAGGATGGGGTTTTTGGGGCAACCCCCCCCCCCTATGCACATATAAACTTATACTTGCATAATATGTGAGGTTTAGCTCAACCCCCTCCCCTGACGAAAATCCTGGATCCGCCACTGGTGCTGGCCATACTGAACTATAAATCACTGTTCGAGCTAAACCTGTAGAGTCGTTCAAACCTTTGCAAAGGCTCTCTATAGCCTGATTGCAGACCAGTAGATGACTGCTCTTTGCAAGAAAACCCATGTTGATACAGGGCGCACCTGGACATGTTCTAGGGGGGGGGGGGCACCCTTTGAGAATCACTGGCTTAGAGGGAGGGGAATCATTGTTCTTACTAAACTGCTGGGTGTTTGTTTATGAAATGAATGCCTGCCTACAATAAACTTTGTAATCTACAGACCTCTAACTGTTGGTAGGGCGCATGAAAGTGCATCTCATGTGAGATGCTGTCTGTGTCCTACAACCATCGAAAAACCATTCATCTACCTACCATCAGGGAGGAGGGTGAGCATGACAAACATGATTAATCCTCGATGTGGTTTTTAATACCGACTGGATTAGGTTTAATGTATTTTATCTCAAAGCTTATACCAGTTTCATTTAAGATAGGCAGAGAGAGAGGGGGGGAAGGGGATCCTTCCTCTCCATGGATATATCCTAAGCTAAGAAGAGTTAGGGACGGTAGTTGTGGTACCCGTTGGTGGAAGTTTATTTAGATTCTCACTCGTTCTTCCGTATCACCAAATGTCAGATTTTTGGGGAGTTCATTATGTACTTATTTTTGAAGTCTTTCTTGAACCCGTATGTGCCATTTTGCTGCCATGGGTCGTGAAAATGATGACAGGTGGTCCTTGTCTTTCTCTGCCCTATTGGATTTCTCTCTTTCATTTTTTTGTGAGGGGGGAGGGTAATGTAGTGGCTGCTCAATAGACCCGAACGGTTGACAGAGTGGCTACTTCATTATGCTTTGTTAAAAGTGAATAGCGTAATTTAACACTATAAATCTATAAGCGTTGCACTCCATTGAATCCCCACTTCACTCCGTGTTGTTGTTGTCCTCTTTTTTCCCCCCTTCCTTCAGGCTGGAACAGTTTCATTCTCCACTTTTGCTGAATTTTAGGGTTGCAAAATGTACCCGTTCCCCCCTCCTTCCAGTCCATCCTTCTTCCTATTATTCGCAACTGTCGTTTTATCACTATAGACACACATGCACACTTGTTAACAAAATTTTTCTCTCGTGCACATCGCCCCTCTCGCTGTCATTTTATTACCATCTACTGTATTAGGCTTCTCTGTTAACGTCCTGAACTGGAAATGCTTTTTGGGAAAGGGGGAGGGCTTTGTACTTCTTAGTAGACGGCTCTCAGGCCCTTTGCTATTCCAGAGACCATCAAAATAGAGGTAACCCAATGCTTGCAGCATGAATCGATTTATGATGATAGGATAAGGCTACAATATCGCCTACATAGGCGTTGATGCTTTTGCCGACCATCTGACGCACACAGCAATAGCTGACCTCTCTACGGAAATAGCCAATTGAGTATTTCGAGGTCGAAAAAGGGTTGATAATTAGTTGAAACATTACGTCGTCGTCGTCGTCATACGGGGAACTTGTCAGTCTGTCAACTCGAGACTATTGTAATACGTAATTCAGCCTGAAAACAGAACTCTAGAAAGGGAAGGGGGTGTAAGTGGGGTTATCTTTAAAGCTTTTTAGCCCTCCTCCTCCTCCTCCCCTGCTGTTCACTATGGTCAGTACTTTCCTAACAGTCTCACTGAGACAGAGAGATACCTCTTTAAAGTGGACCATCCGCCAGATAGGGAATAAAAGCCGTGGTTCCAAGTGTCACCTGCTCGTTCATGAAATCTGTCAATATCTGACGACCCCCTCCTCCCCTGTTGGGCATCATGGGTCTGGGTATTTTTCTGGCGTTAAGCAGCGCAACCCCAGGCTAGTACTAACATGGGTGGCCGCTTGGGAAAACTGGGTACTGCTAATACCCAAAAATCGTCGCATTAGTGTAGTGTCTGTGCAGTCTCTGCATCAGCACTACATAGTGGACGGGGTTCTAATGACCTTGTAGTTGATGGGCCCTAAAACTCCAACTAAAGAACCTAAATATGATAAAAATCCTAAATCTTCATTCGTTGTTTTATTTAGCCCTGACGGAACCTACAATTGACTACGGTTTTCAGCGGTTACAGAAACTGATACCTCGACATCCTGGTGATCCCGAACGGTTACCAAAGGTACTTTTCCATTATATGTCCTTTGCATGCATGTAGTTCCGGTTGGAGGATTCAAACCTGTCTTTAGCAGGATATCAGAGAGTATTAGACTGACTATAGGATTTAATATTTTTTTTTCTTTACAGGAAATTATTTTAAAGCGAGCGGCCGATTTAGCTGAAGCCCTTTATAGTATGCCGAGAAACAACCAGTTAGCTTTGTCAGCGCCTCGATCGCCAGCCATGAATAATTCGTCGGCGATGTCCAGTTTCAATACTTACACAGGTCAGCTTGCTGTTAGTGTTCAAGAAAATGGAAATGGTAAATCGATTTTTACATATTAATATGCTAAAGAAAATCCTCTTTCCCACCTTTTGCCTACGTAGAAAAAAAAATTTTCTGTCAAAAATAATGGACTGGTTGGAATTGTGTGCTCTATTATGGGCTCGAAAAACTGACATTCCTTCTGTACTGGCCGGTGTCTTCGCTTCAAAATTCAAGCTTTTAGTAATACATATAAAGAACTGGCCAGTCAACTAGCCTTCGAAAATTAACTGAAAGCGCACTTGCTTTATCGTGCTCGTGTCGTATCTTGATTGAACAAGAGCCGGACTGAACAAAAAATTAGGCCCGGGAACTGCAAAAAAAGAGGCGATTTTTGGACTTACTTTTATGACTGCCAACTGGGGATAGCCTGGTACTCCTTATGAGCTAGTCCAACCCTGGATTTAACCCATTGCCAGCCGAACTAAAGCCATGACCGACCAACCCATGTGCTATGTAACCGGCATACTGTACATTGACGAACCTTTTGGCTTTACGGAAATGAGCAGCTCGCCAAAATTTCCAGAAACTAGAGTTCGCCCCCCCCCTTAGCCTCACTTTAACTTGGTTCATTTATATAACGTTTGCATAGGAGGGCCCGAACTCCAACGTGAAAGGGAGCGGCGAATTGCATTGACACACAAGTTCTCGTCTAATCACTGAAGTTAAGTAGTGCAACCCCAGTTAATACTGGCGTGGGTGGCCGCTTGGGAAAACTGGGTACTGATAATACCCAAAAATCGTCAAATTAGTGTAGTGTCTGTGCAATCTCTGCATAAGAACTATGCTGTGGACGGGACTCTAATGATCTTGTAGTTGAAGGGCCCTAAAACAGCAACAAACAAACAACAATCCAACGTGAAAGAGCCATCATATCCATCGCACTGTATTACGACTTGACTAGCCTCCATCCTGATAGTGAGCGGCGAGTTGCGTTGTACACACCAGTTCTCGTCTGATCACTGAAGTTAAGCAACGCCAGCCCAGTTAGTACTGACATGGGTGGTCGCTCGGGAAAGCTGGGTGCTGCTAATACCCAATAATCGTCGCATTAGTGTAGTGTCTGTGCAGTCTATGCATTAGAACTATGCAATGAACGGGTCTCTAATGACCTTGTAGTTGACGGGATCTTAAACTCAAACAAACAAATCCATCTTGATGAATTCGGTCCCTCTCACCCGAAAGAAGCTACTTTTGATTTCTTAAAAAAATTTTAAGATTAGAATCTTAAGAAGCGATTGTCGTATGTATCAAGTCCATATTTGTGCGCACATTCTCTGATAGACGATGACGAGGTCCATCCACTTCATTCATCCGAAATGTTAATCCTTCCCTTCCTCTTTGAGGAAATTGGCAACTTGTTTGCTCCCCTACCAGAGTGAGAGAGGCAAAACTAGTTTGTTTGTTTTTTTTAACGAAACATTTGCTTATCTTGCTCTTTCCCTCAGCATGGCCTGATGATGATTTTAACATTTCCATTCATTTCAAACCGGAAGTTGTATTCACACGTCACCATTTCACTTTTTTTCTTTTCTGTCTTTCCTTTGTCTTTCTTGTAGACGAGTATGGTCGCACACAGAGCAGTAGTGTATCGCCACGAGGGTATGGTAGCAATGCGTCCACGCCACACAGCAGTAACGGCAGTACTTATGGTTCGTCCTCTATGAATGGCAGTTACAGTAGTCCTTCACAATTAGGCAACATGGGCGTCCCAAGTTCGCCCGGACTGTTCAACGGTGCTTCAAGTAAAGCTGCCGCCGTAGTCCCCAGTTCTCTTCAAGGACTTGGTTATGGATTCTACGACGGAGGAGGTTCATATCGTCATGTCGTAGGATGGTAGCATTGTTCATAATGATATATAGATTATAAACATTTAAAAAGAAAAATACCAAAAAAGCCCATTTCTTATCGACAGCTCAGTCATTTTTTTATAAATTTCAGTGAATTCCCATTCAATTTTAGCAAGGTTTTGAACTCAATCAGTTCTCTATCCTAGTGCCACCAGCACCACCACCACATCTCGGTCGTAAATTCCTGAAATTAACCTTTCAGTACAATCCGGAAACAGTAAATCCTAGGGGGCACTCAATCATCTACAGTATTTTCTGTGTAAAGAGGTTTCTGGGAAATGGGGACAGTTTTGAAAAGAAATGTAAAAAAACAACAACATTTTGGGTCTTAATAAAGTGAGGCCTTGACAAACTGAAATGCGCTGATGGACGATAGACGAGCATTCACATCATGCTGAAATCTCGATATCTAATTCATTCCGCGATTAATTCATCCCGGTTCCACAAGAGGAACCATGTCATTTCTGTAATCCTTCATCCTCTCTCTCTCTCTCTCTCTCTACCACTTTCTCCCCTACACCGCTGGTACGTAAAGTCTAACAAGTGATGTATGGTTCTATGCATACTCCTGAACCATCTGACTCCTTTGAATACCAAGTCCTCCCTTCCCTTCACTAACTAAGCTGACTACTTCATCGTCCTGGAGAAACCTGTAAGTACTCTTTTATGTCCAGAATTATGACCTTCTTCCTTACTCGATGAATACGAAAAGAATTGTAATAAGTTGAGAATGTACAAGAGTTACTCAAAAAATTTCCCATATCGCGATAGGTACCAGTTTCAGAATTCAGGACAGTCGAAGATTCATTACGTCAAGTCCGTTATTTTTAACAAAGTTGATGAACAAAGAAATGAACGAACACTGTTAGGTCCAGATAAAATGCGTCAGTGTCAACCCTTTGACGGGGGAGGGAATATGGCAACTATGTCTGCTTGACCGACTCCCGTGATTTTAAATAAATCATTTGAATGCAGAGTCGTAGCAAAGTGGACACTTGCTTCATCTCGGGACGCAAGTCCGAAGCTTCCCCCCCCACCATATATATGTACCACGACGAGGTGGCACAAACTGACATCCTGAAGTGCCATACACACACACATGAAAGGCCCCTGACTGAGGCAGCCCAAAAAAAAAAAGGGGGAAAGACTTTCTGCAAACTCATATCACTACTATAATGCGCGAGGAGGTGAATTTGAGTCACACTGATATTTCTTCAATATCACGTTCATGGATCCTAAAAGGTCAAGAAATTCAGGAGTTGGATAGGGTTATTTCTAGGGCCATGCTCCCAAAGAAGTACATGCATTTGAATACAGATTATTTAGATCGGTGAAGTGAATTATGAGACTGACATTCCACCTTTATGGATCCACTATGAAAGTGGGACACCTGACCTAAATAAAAACACCACTAGTTCCACTGTCGGCCAAACAAATTTTAACTTTTGTCATGGGCATTAACAATGTCACATGTCTGTCAACCTAATGTTGATGGCATGGTACAGCGTATCGTCATCTTATTTAAATACTGTACTGCATGGTATGCCAGTACTCTTTGTATTCGGCACCACTTCAGCGCCTGTAAGAGAGTATTGGTCGCTTTTTTTGCCCTTTATTGGTGACTTTAGAATGATGATTGTGTGCCAAATATGTGATGACAAGGAATTGACCATGGACACTGTGCAGGTTTTTGACATGACTATTGCTGAGCACGGAAATAGGTGTGAAAATGATTGAAACTCCCTTCCTCCAGCCATTATTATTATTATTATTGTCTATTATTCCTAAGATTGGCAAAATGCACATAAAGGTCATTTGAGATGTTATATTTTCTAGACAGTAACATTTTTATTTTCGATTGTGGGTAGGAGGAAGGGAGTTATTTTTAAGGTGGGTTTTAATTCATTACTTTGATCACAATACACATCTCCGGGGATCTTTTCATCATCTACGTAGAGGGACGTGAAAAATTTTCAGTGTCCCCAAAATTTGAATAGTGGTGCTACCATACCCCCTACGTCATCATTATCCATGTAAATGCATGCTTAAAACGTTTTTTACGTGTACAGTTATTGTAAGGGTTTTTTGTCGCTATAGTTTCATAGTGGCTCTGATGAAAAGGCACCTCATTTGGAGAGAGAAAATGAGAGAGTGAAGGGAATATAAAATGTACACATAAATGTTCATGAAAACCAATTTTAATTGATTTGTTTCGATACTGTTTGTTTTGTGCAAATTTTGAAACATTGTGACAAATTCGTTTTTTTTCCTTTATGTTTCATTAAACGTGACTTTAATTATTCTACGTAACTTCTGTCTCTTGTCTTGACTATTCATTTTGAACTACTAGTAATATGGGGGGCTCGATAACTCTAACAGGAAACGTGCCTCTAGAGCTCTTAATCACAAGGTTCGAATCCTGGCCAAAGGTAATGGATGGTTTTGAGCGAGAGGGAGGCAAGAATCCATGTAAGGCTTACACCAAAGGAAAGGAACTAAACCAGTGGTGGCGAACCTTTTTTTTTTTTAAAGACGGGTCACAATTAGACGAAAACAAACCAAAAAGTTGTCCGTGGGTCAGGTGCAACCACTATTTAATTTTATGGATAAAAAAAAATTATGATTAATAATGAATAAATTAGTTCATTAAAGCAGCAAATAGAGAACATCATCATAATACCCTTATCCCGCCTGTGGCAGGGTCGGGTCTGCAGGTTCTAGCCCGCCAGGCTCCCGTCCACGTCACACACTATGGGACGATAAACAAGATATGATTCTCGTTCGGGTCACTTAAAATTGCATGGTGGGTCACAGGTTCGCCACCACTGAACTAAAGCCTTGTGTGTGACATAACCATAACAAAAATCTTTCTACATGGAGTGACTGTACTCATAAATCGACTTAAAATTCCCAGGAATTCTTTGTCAGGCGTCGTTAAATAGCCTTTGAAGTAGACAAACGGATGTTAAATGACTAAATAATGGACGACTCATGGACATCCGAGCATACCATAGGCGGGAAAAGGATTTAAGTAAAGAAGATGAAGACATCTATATCCATATATAGGCATCTTTAGAAATTACAACCTACACAGTAATCAAATTAAAATTTGCATTTAGTGTACAGACAGACAAAGATTTGAAGAAACCAAAGACCACTTAATTTCAGCATCGTCTGCTGTAATTAATTCCCCAAAAGCCCTAAGGACCTCGTTAGGTGTGCTTGACCAAGCCTTACATTGAAAGAAATCATCAAACGGAATGAAAAGAGGTTAGCAGAACATCTAATGTGGCCTCGTAAGAAATTACAGCTTCAATTGATAAGACGATGGGTGAGAAGGAAGCAACAGACGGCCGGTTAACAAATTCCACTCAACCCGTACCCCTAGAGACCACCGTTAATTTGTTGAATAAACTTATTTTCGATAGGTAATTTTTAAATCCACAGTTATTGAATTTGACATCGCCATATATTTGCTGTCACTAATAAGGCACCTAGAGTCTAATTCTCTTCTCAGCATTTTCAATTGTTCATAGACATCCGTGTACTACTACTACTACTACTACAGTATAGTCTTAATGCTAGTGGCAGGGGTCGTATGGGTCTCATCCTCACTGGAGCACCCAAACCTTATAAAAATGCTTAATTCTTAAACTCATTGTACTCAGGTCCAATCCTGGCTCTTCTTTTCTCCTTTTTTTTTCTGGCGAGACAGTGCGGAAGGGGGGAATAGAAGCAGTCATATTCTCATATGGTGTATGCCTGCAGTCTTCAAACTGGGTTCCCCAATACATCTCTGGGGATTCCGCAGTCAAATGAAAATTCGTTAGCAGCGGCAAGATATACTTTTCTAAAGGTGGGATGGGGTTCCCCCAAAACATCTTATAGTTCTAAGGGTTCCGTGGATCCGACAAAGTTTGAAGACCACTGGTGTATGCGATGTACTCGGGACGAGAAAAGTGTAGGAGCTCGCCCTCTCTGGCGTCGGTAAATGGTTTTGGGATGACAAATCTTACCTTTCCGATCAGAATAGTTGTAGTAAAGTAGAGCAGCGTGGATATAAACTACAGCACTAACCACATATTAATTATGTGGTCATAGTAACGATTTTAAATCTTTCGCTAATTTTAAACGACAGACATGTTGTCCTAACAAACCTTTCGTGTGGACTACGCCCCGATAATAACCGATAACCGTATCTATGATGTATTTAAACTTTAGATTGTGCTCGCATTTTCATATCCAAAGGGCTTATTACGAGTATAGTAACATCATAAAAATACCGGTATTAATTACCCAAATGAGTAAAAAATACAGTCCAACAGATGGCCCGTGTCCATCCAGAGGAACAAAGATGGGTACCTAACCCTGCTATAAGCAGGAAAAGGGTCAGTAGTAATAGTAGTAGAATAACCCAAATGCATTCACTATGTTATTGAAGGAATATTAGACTGTTGATTATAAATTCAGCAGCGCATCTAGTGCCCCATTTAGTTTTAAAATTAAGTAAGTTAACTACGATAAGTGATTTTATTATGTAAATCGATATCACTTAAATTTGTTACGTTATTTCTGATATATGACTGTGATTACATATATTGACTGACTTACTTATGCGTTAACTCTTTAATAACTAATTCATTTTAAATTGATCACAATGAAATGCTAGCAACTTGCTTGTTAACCATTTTGTGTTTCTTTTTAACTCGAATGCGGTTTCCTCACGACCTTGTATAACATAAAGCCATTTTGTAGCTTTAATTTATAAAAGAGCCCCCTTCTTTTCGAAGCATCGTCTATTAAATATACATTAATGACTAAATGTCTAGGCCACCTTCCGGCTCATTTCATTCCAGTTTTGATATTAAGGCAATTAATGATAATGTAGCCATTAATCATAGTTGCTCACGTTTAGCTACAAGAATATATAATACGTGCTGCATACGAAATGTATTAATTTTACAAACAAAACTTAACATTTATAAGTGAGGTAAAATGAAACTAATTTTTTTCCCCAATGTTAGTTAATATCATATTAAATTAAAACGAAAATTATGTGAGCTATATATTTGCTACTATGTATATATTTGAATAAATAGTAAGTAGAATGGGAGTATTCTCAAATTACATGAAAAAGAAAGAAATGTCACTGGATCACAAAACGGAAGCTGTTAACCAGATAAGTTATGTTTAGTTTCATTACTTGCCTATTTAAAATATATACTGTAACCGTATTTGAATTTTTGTAAGGCGTGCTGCAAATTTTAGTGGTGAAATTTAAATGAAGATTAGAATTTTTCAAAGGAAAGAATGAAAAACTAGTGCTGATCTTATAAGAGTGTTGAATAATATACATATCTGAAAATGTAAGTACGAACTCCAGTTTTCATATTAATTAAAGAAATCTTAGTGAAACAATCTGAGGAATATGAATTCACAGACCTTGTAAGTCTGTCATCAACCTCTGCCCGTCTGCAGGGCAATTTTTGCTATTCCCACCTGTAAAATTTACTTTTTTTGGACTTACGAGGTTTCTAAAGAAAGGTGACTATATTTTGTGATTATGTAACTCGCCTCACGCCTTCCTCATGTAATAAGACCCTATCTTTATTTTAGGTTGTGGCTTGCTGATGACCATCGCATATCTTGACCACATTAGTAAGGCTTACTCATTCTTCTGTGGGAAGAAAAAAATGTTATATACTTTAGGTACTGTGCATACCATTACTTTAAAAACAACAGCTCTGATTTAAGCCTTGTATGCATTTTGCCAATCAAGATCTCGTGAGTAATATTATCAGTTCTTTTCTTAATAGTATGTTATCATGCTATAAAGGTTGTAGTTTTTATAGAGTGTAGCACGAATGGTCAATAATGTTAAAGCAACTTTTCTGTATGTGTGTGTCGTATGTTTATGCACCTACTATGACCATACATTAATTATGATAAATGAGTTTGGGGAAAAAGGAGAGTTACTGTACGTACGCATAATATATAGACAAGTAGACGTGCACACTGTACTTAAAAAGTCTTATCAAATTTTGCGTATTTTTCGTCATTATATATACATACTGTATATCCTTTCTAGAAACCCAATAAAGAAAAAAAAAGATTGGCGCACGACAGAAGCAATAGTAGTAATATGCAAAATTGTATTTACTTGCGCATAAAGTATGCAACAAGACACGTGCATATGTATTGCAATTAAGATTAAGTTCACCATAATCATTTTGGGTCGATGTAAGATATACATGTATGTATATAAAATTCAGACTTTGTCTCCACCGCCTTGTGGGAACGTCAGGGGTGGTGCCAAGGGATTTGTGGTGACACTCGGGAGTTGAACCCAGACTGTTCAATGCATGAACGCAACATCAAAGTGGTTTTTAGATGTAAAAGTTGTAAATAGACCCTTCTTCGATTAATGTTCATTCTACCTCCCTCTTTCTCTCTCTCGCTTGCTCTCTATCCGTGCTCATCTTCCATCAATTTATTACTTGATGACAACATTATTTACATCAGGTTGTCCCGTGGGAAACTTGCTAATGGAATGTATGAGTCGGTGGATGATGGGCAGACAACATTATCAGGCCAAAGGTTCAGGGAGAATGAGGCGGGATTCTGTATGAGCGATAAAGAAGAAATGATTGGAAGACGTAATTTTTGTTGAAATATACTGCGCTATATCATATCACCTCTTATAACATACATCCATATGCATACAATTGTATAATGCAGTATAATGTATTAAATTCGAAGATTCTTTCGAACTGCATCAGTCGAATGGCTAACATATGCACACAAATTTTGTCAAAAGGAGTTCGTTTGCCCATATTACGTACAAAAGGTTTTTCATATCTGTTAATGACATGTTTTCAAATCAACTGTAGAGAAATTACCGATTTGTAGGAATGTATACTGTACGTATACAGTATGTTAGTGCACTGCAGTATTTGGCCCGTTCTACAGCCATGATAATTACGCAAAAATACTCATTTTATGCACAGTTGACAAATCCATACATAAGAATAGACTAGATCTGATCTTAAGCGTGATCAAGTATTAAGGAAAAACTATTTCCATAAAACATGCAACAATTAACTATTGTGAATATTTCAATTGATAACAATATCACTCACTTGAAATACCGCCATTTGTATGCGTTTGGTTTTCTAATTCTATTTTTTTCTTTCTATTGGTGGATTCACTGCTCTTATAACGGCTACCTAGCGCTCTCGCAATTCAGGCGGGAATAACCATGGCAACCAAGAAGCAAGGTGCGTCATTTAAAAGCGCGTGCACACATAACAAATACGCATTAATGAGTACCAAGTGAGAAATAAACCCATTGAAATGAGAATGGACGGGTAAGTGGACATAATTTAGTCGAGATGGATGGGTCTAGTCTTTAGCAAAGTTAAGTTCAGAATCAACGGTAGATTGTGAGTTGGGTAACTTTGTATGTGAGCATTCCGAAGGAAAACAACGTGTATTAGGAACCTCAGAACTTTCTGTGTGGATTGTGTTTAGAATAGATATCATGGAGAAAAATGTGTATATGTACTCCATTATTTTCCCTTAGTTCTTTTCAAATCTAAAGACTCTTACTAACAATGCAAAAACATCCCCTAATACGCCCTTCTAATCGGCATTAATAATCTGTAATTTAATGCGGTGAATTCAAATTATACATGGAGACGTCACATGTCAAGTCACGTGTCAGTCACGTGCATATAGCTCCTCCTTCTTCAATAACAATCAACCGCTGGCGCCCAAAATTTGATAGGGTTGTCGTAACGTCGTAAGGAAGTTGGTCGTCTCAACTTTCAATTATTATTTACACCCCTCATTTATTGTTCGTCGATTGGTTCTGTGGATTATACTTACTGTTTTGAAATAATTCGTCTTCTCACCATAGCTAATCCATTATTATTTTGGATTTGTATTTTATAGTGATAGACTCAATTTTTAGAACATCTCAAGTTACCTCTTTGTATGACTGCTTTTATCTGCTGTTGCAGCAGAAAAAAATAGTCCGTTGAAAAAAACAGATTATGTAGAAAGGAGAGCAGCACCAAACCATCTCTTGAATTCGGACAGATGTGGGTTTACATATATTAGCATAGGTAATGTAACAAAATGGTTCATTTAATCCAATTTCTGTTTTTATAAGTTAAATGTTAGGCGCGCACGCCGAAATCTCATCATTTATTTAGTTTGACGTTTTATGTAAGGAACGTTGACATAATATAGAGTTGTAGAACTATAGAAAATGTTGACCTGTGGGATTTAGTTGGAATTAATGGAAACTCATCCTATCTATCCAGTATACAAAACTGTACTTTCGAAGAAAGTATAAATATTTAGATAAATATTAGATATCCTTTCCGGTTTGTGTACATGCATACATACCATCTATCTCAAATTAGCATAACGATGGACGCCAACCAAGGGTAAGCGTTCGATTTTCTTCACCTAAATTCTAAAATAATCGTCATCATATTTTATCCCGCCTGTGGCAGGGTCGGGTGTGCGGTTCCTAGCCCTCCACTCCCGTCTATCTCCCACCAGATCCCCGTCCACCTCACATACTATCATATCCAAGTTGCGTTGGACACACTAGTTCTCGTGAGATCACTGAAGTTAAGCAGCGCAAGCCCACGTTAGTTCCAACATGGGTGTTTGATCAAGAACGTTGGGTGCTGCAAATTTCCCCTCTCCTATGTCCACTGCTTACCTCCTCATCTACCGCAAGCAGCCTCCTAAGGGTTCGTCCTGTTATGGCTGCTCGGCTAACTCCCCAACCCATTAAATGAATAACTTGTTCCCACGTCTGTATTGATCTCCCCTGCCCCGAGTGCTTCCAACTACCTGAATTCCTGTAATGGACCTAACGACCTCTTCCTCCCCTCTTCTCATTACGTGTCCATACCACCTCAACCTACTGTCCCTCATTTTTTTCCGCGATGTAGCCTACCTCTATTATACTCGTTCCGAAAGCTATCAGCTCTCGACACCCCACTCATATACCGCAGCATTCACATTCTAATGACGTGGTTCTTCCTCACTGCCCAACACCCTGATCCATATAACATAGATGACCTAAAACTTCCCTTTCAACTTGATTAGGACCATTCCTATTACGCAGGATTCCATTGCCTGGCTCCACTTCAACCATTCCCCATTGATTCTATGGGTCACATCCGAGTCTAACTTTCTTTTGCGCTGGAACACTGATCCTAGGTACTTTACCTCTTGCACCTTTGTTACCAATTCGTCCCCAGAGACGTCACCATTATTTTCCTGTCCTTCCCAGTTGAAAGCTAAATACTCTGTCATGTTTATCTCGAGGCGTCTCTTTTCTATCGCTGCTCTAAAATCGTTCAGGCCCTTCTCTACTTGTTCCCTAAAGCAGTCCTAGAGTCACTAAGTTTTCGTACGTCGTCGGCAAATTCTAAAAGAAATAATCTCCTAAAGTTTTATATCTGAATTAAACGTCACCAATCATTTCGAGGAGCAGCAAATTTCGAGTTGGAATATATCGAAGAATTTCGACTACTGTAGTTTATTATGCATGCACTTAGGGTGTTTAGTAGAGTAGCGTCGTTGGATATTGGTCGTCGGATAGAGTTGTCCTGAGCCACCAATGATTTTTATTGTTTTTTTGGGTCGTCAACAGATCCTATATTTCCCACTGATTGTATTCTGTCTATAATCTGCTTGATACACAAAAAGTCATTCATTTTCATAAGCAAATTGCAGTAATAAGATTTAATATTAATGTAATTACAGCATTTTATGTGTTGAAGACCTGCCTCGGTGTTGAAAAGGTACTGGGCACGACTACTGCGTCAGGTTCGATACGGGATCGAAGTGAATTGACTTCGTCCGGGCGAGAGAGAAGCCTACAGTACGCCTTCCGCCGGACGGGAAGTAAAGCCGTGGCCCCGTGTGGTGCGTGCGATGTCATCACGACACGGAAAAGATGAACTACTACATGGATCGTGTAGTGTGCAGTCGGCATAATTTCAAAATGTAGAAACTCCCATTGCGGCTGTCAACAGAGCCGTAACGAGGGTATGAAGCGCCTGTGGCAAGGGTCTAACTTTCGCTTGCTCGTAACCCAATAATGACAAAAAACTTACACATTTTGCGCCCGTGGCGGCCGCCTTCTTCGCCATGCCCTAGTCACGGCCCTGGCTGTCAAAATAAACTGTTTCCAGTTCCAGAAAAGAAAAAGTGCAGTAATTCCGGCAGCTGGCATCCGGCTATGTAAAAATGTCGTCCAGCATTGCCCTTGTGGTTCTGGGACCAACAACGCGAATAGTTAGTTACCAGGCTCTGATTAGTGGGGCGCGGCTGTATTTCGTTCGACACACCAGTTCTCGTCTGATCATTGAAGTTAAGCAACGCAAGCCCAGCTATTACTGGCATGGGTGGCTGCTTGCGAAAACTGGGTATTGCTAGTACCCAAAATTCGTCGCATTAGCGTAGGGTCTGTACAGTTCCTGCATTAGAACTTCGCAGCGGACGGGGCTCTAATGACCTTGTAGTTGAAGGACCTTAAAACACGAACGACAAGGGAGGAGGAGACTGGGGGAGGTTGTAAACATTTAGAAATTCCTACGTGGGCCACTAAGTAGAAAGTTGTATTTGAAGGGCTGTTAACCCAACAAAAAAAATCTCTTTAGTTGCACCCCTAAAGTGATTTTTGCTGTTTAGCACTTAGTTCTCGTTGTGGCCGTTGGGAGCGTAGGACCAAACTGCTATCATTTGCAACCAATAGAAATTTAGTGCGATAAATTTGAAATACGACTTTCTCAGAAGTTCTTCGTCAAGATTATGAATGAATAATAATAATAATAATGGCTCAAAGATCATGTTTGTGTGTCATCTTATGCGTCTAAATCTAAATACTATTATCTTATAGACATCTATTCTAAGAGAAGATAGTAGTTTTTGAACGTTTATCGCCATTCAGGTAAGATTCGCGTTGCAACCATTGCAAACGCAACGAATTTTATTATTGAGTTATTAAAAACTGTATTTAATAATAATAATCAAGTTGTTTTCTATTAGTGTTTGATGATGGAGGACTTAAACAGAGATGACGACGAGCGTTTAGTGCAGAGAGTCAGAAAACTTGATCCAGAAAGATTTACAACTCTGTGTCGTATGCATTTGTCATTTCTTTTGGACCTTACCAGTAATGACCTAAATAGTATCTCTGAATTCAAGATAAAATCAAAAACAAAATTTTCGTTCACTGCGTCACTTCAGAGGAAAGTCAAAAGTAAGCATGAGATATTTAACAGTAACCATTTTGGAATAAGAATTTTTAGGCTGTTTATGACCTAGTATTGTTTAAAACCATTTCTTGTGTAGATGACGTTTCCAACATTCTTCTGAAAAGACACGAAATGAACGCCTTATATGAACTTATGGAATTCATAAGTCAACCATCTAGTAAGGCAATATTTAATATTAAATTTTATTGTGATTGATGTTCTGTAAGGGCATATAGAGCATCACTGCCGTTTAGAATCCTGCAGTAAAATACGCTAATGGATGTAATTTACAAGAAGATAAATATGTTGATTTTACTCAATGTTTAGGTATTCGCCATGAAGGGATATTTAGGAAAACTGGTAACTTAACCCGACAAAAAGAGCTTTATCGCTTAATAAAGTCTGGAGAATCTCTTCACTTAGATTGTGGTTCCTATTCCGCACATGATTGTGCAAACGTCCTTAAAGGCTATTTCAGTGACTTACCAGCGCCATTGTTGACCGATAATCACTTTGACATTCACTGTCAAATAGCAAGTATGTATTGGAGATTTAATTTCATGTTAATCAGGAGCAATGCTTACAAATGTGTTGTGGTTTATTGAAGGCTTGTATAAAGAAACGCTACCAGTAAAGTTATTGGCTACAACCAGATCCCGCCAAATCCAAGCTTTAAAATTTGTTTTGTTGCTTTTGCCGTCATCAAACCGAAGTCTGTTGAGAGCGTTGCTCATATTACTTAATCGTGTATGTCACGCCCAGCACATCAATCTAATGAATTCTGTTAATTTGGCAACAATGTTCGCACCTCATATTTTGTGTCCTAGAAAGGTATAGGGGAATGGTGTAAGAAGGAATGTAATTTGTTATTGTACTGTATTTCATTTATAATTTTTGCTTGATGACAGTTATCACCCGAGGAATTGAGAGAAAAATCTAACATTGCTACCACAGCTGTAGCACTTATGATAGAAAAGGCTGTCGACATTTTCGAACCGCCTACTTCCCTAGTTGCAGATTTAAAAGTTTACTGGGAAAATAAGTTCACTGTTGATAAATCGACTGGGTCACCATTACAGGTGATGAATGAATGCAGTTATACAAAAGTTTTTGTAACAGCCTTTATAGTTGCTTTGTTACGATGAAGTAGGTATCGGATCCTGAAGCTGTTCAAACCGTTGTTACTTTTTGTGATCGTCAAACTGGCTCTGAAAATGATAGCGATTATAACACAGCTGTTGCTTTAGCAGAATTATATTCACATATACATTCAATGCCAGAATCTTCTAAGAAAAAGCAACTTATAAAAAAAGTTAGTTGCATTGATAAGAACCACATATGCAGCATGTTCATCTATTTATTAATACTTTACTTGTGATTTTATTTAGCTAAACAAGAAATGCATTTCAAGTCCAATGCAAGCTCGGCTTACATCTCATAGAAGCAGTTCTCAACGCAAGTCGACCAAAGTATGTGTGTAACTAGTATATTTAAGCATCATTAGTGAGGATTTCTGAGTTCAGGGATATTTTTGTTGAGGATTCGCTTTTCAGATGGGCTTTCAACATATTTTTTGAATTTTACTTCGTAACAGAAACTTGGCTTTGGGATATCTGACGAGAATAAGCTGGATGAAGGTGAGGACATCTATACTAAAGTGAAACAGCCTTCATACGACGAAGTGGACACCATACGGCATCCAGTGTATTTTCCTGATAAGAGTGCAAAAAAGTTTAAGAGTACAGGCTCCTTGCCTTATAAGCAGGTATGAAAGGCAATCCATTTCGTAGATGCTTAGGCTATCCTTCTTATGCATGGGAATTACACCCTCATTTTATACTGTGTATCAGAAATATGCAGATAATTACATTCGTTGTTTATAAGCATTGTTTTAATGATTAATATGCAAGAACTTTAAACAACAATCAAGTGTCTGTATTGTTTAAGTATTGCAACCTAAGTATAAATTTTCAAAAGTACCTTGGGTGTTTTTTAAGTTTGTAAAAGGAATTTGACATAATAATAACGTTTTTTGTTTCTGGATAGTTGCACACTAGAAACTAAAGGTATAGGGACTCATGTACCTAAAAGTGTGGTTTTGTTGTGCTTTACGGGTTTATCAGAGCAGCTTTTATGTTTATTTTGAAATAAATATTTGTTTTGTTTTTAAGGAAATGCAACTAGAGTAATTGTAATGACTTATATTAAAGTCCCGATTACCTGAGTTACAATTTCCATTGGTGTTCATTATTTAAAAATGAGGAGGTCTTTCTGGAAACTGCAACTAATTATAGAATTTTTATTTAAAAAAAATGCCATATTCTTTTTGATGTAAAATTGCAATCCCTTTAGTGCAGATAATCGGGACTTTTCTGAGTTAAGAAGTTGATTTCTATAATTTTTAAAACATTACATTTAACTTACATCAAGCACCTTGTTTGTCTTAGGAAAATGCGTTATCCACAAGCCGGCATTCGCTCTCCAGTCAGTATTTGTCACTAGCTTCAAATTTTAAGGTAGCATGCAAATCAGTTTTTTTATTTAGTGATGGCCACGATTCAAAAAATGAAGACATGGTCAATCTCACTAGTTACACATTGGTGCGATCAGCATCTGAATGCTCCCTTAGGCATAATGGCGATATTTTGCCTATCAGCATGAGACAATCTTTCAGTGTTGATTTTGTTCGCAATGTAAATAGACATGTTCAAATTTATAGAGAAACTGCTGTGTGAAAAATTTTTGTGGCATGCCTACAGCCAAGCAGCAAGTGCAGAACGAAATTATATTGCTGAATTTTCATCTTATTTAGTTAATAATATAAAAGTTGATTTTTTTCTGATAGAAAGGTAACTAAAGGGATAAATAACTAGTACTGTAATTTATTTTCAAATTTTAAGATCCTAACTTCCTTGGAAAGTAATTTTGAAGGTGAATTTATGTTATAAATAGCTCATACCCTAAACTTAATTGAGATTTCTACTGATAAATGAATATTTAGTCATTAGAAATATCCTAGTCCTTGTATAAAGATCAGCAATATTGATTGCTTTTTACTATGAATTAAGTCCTATTGCACATTGAGATGTACATAGACATTTTTTTTTTAAATTTGGGTGACATTGCCTTTTATTAATATCGAGATTATTAAACAAATGTCATTATGTATATATTATATTTTTTTAATTATTTTGCAAATCATATGCAATACAAAGATTACATTAATTATAGTAATGGTGCCGCCTATCTTCCCAAGCAAACTTCAGCAGTATATTTATTTTCTCTCGTTGCATGATGTACTTACGTACTATAGTGTCATAAATACATAATATGTAGTACAATTCAAAATTAAAATTGTGGATGTTGTTGCATACATCGCAGTAAAGCGTATGAGTTTTCTGAATTTATTGTAAAAGTATTCTCTTACTACTTTACTGTTACTTATTTAGCTATTTAAAATAAGTCGTCAAAGTTTGAGTCTTTGGGGATAGTCTACACATTCAGTTAAAGGATTTACGACGCATGGTGTGTGCCGTTACGGGAGTGGGGTAGGCCGGCATCCCCCCACATACAACCTTACCCAATATTCCTGTGGGTTTCCAGACGTCTGGCTGGGGTGCCCCCGTCAGAGCATGTTCAGTGGACCCCAGACCCGACCCTGCCACAGGCGGGATAAGGGTATGATGATGATGATGATGCGTGCCGTTACAGCAGGGGTTCCCAACCTTTTTCTTAGATTCACCCCTTTTAATAGTATAAGCTTAGTTCGTAGGCCCTCCCGCCTACATTTTTTTCCATAATTTGAACCTGATATATAGTATGCAAAATCCCGTGACTCATTGGGTAGCTTGCTTGGTAACTGTCAGTGGTTCTCGGTTCGATACTGGACCGAGGTGGGTTGGCTTCGTTTTGGGCGAGCGAGGTGCCTCAAGTGCTCTTTCCTGTGGATGAGAAGTAAAACTGTGGCATTTGATGGCATTTGCACATAAAAGAACCCTCTATTATGCAATGGGTAGATAAGGTGAACTACCCAGGTGTTTTTGCTGGCTTGTTGGTGTTTTAGGGCCTTTCAACTACAAGGTCACTAGAGCCCCGTTTCATAGTGTAGTTCTTATGCAGAGACTGCACAGACACTACACAAATGCGACGATTTTTGGATATTAGCAGCACCCAGTTTTCCAAAGCGGCCACCCATGTCAGTACTAGCTGGGGTTGTGTTCCTCAACTTCAGTGATCAGACGAGAACTGGTGTGTCCAACACAATTCGCCGCTCACCCAGGTGTAGGAGTTCGACTGAGAACCCCAATGAACCAATGGCTAACGTTATACAAGTATTGGGTTGCAGCTTTGGTGGCAGCTGACTGGGGAAAATACTGTCCAATATTTCACCCTTGTGTCCATTCAGATGGAGAAGATAGGTACCCAACCCTGCCATAGGTGGGGAATAGATTAAGAGTTGCTTGTTGGCCTTCAAAGCAAGTAACGAGCAAAGCATTCAAATAAATGTTTAGATCGACCCCTTGATCATCATTGACCCCCCCTTTAGCATTCCATTGACCCCAGGGGGTCGATACCTACCCCGTTGGGAAACCCTGCGTTACAGAATATTAATGGTAGCAGGCTACTTCCACAAAAGAAAATTGCCGATTCTTTGAAGCATAAAGAGTGCCCCTGTTACGTAACGCATACGGGCCTCTCTCGTAGTGGGTGGTGTAAATTTGTTCCAGGAGTGTGAACATCCTAGAGTAGAACCAGATACTACGATGGGACATGGGCGCTATAGGGCCAAATTCTACCATACGTGGTGGAGGTGACTACATTGATTTATCTGATGATGAATTTCTCGCATCGGGGACTTGCTGTGTGGAGTAGTTATGTGCTGAATAAATAGTATTTGATGTGATTCAGTCACATCTCTCAGGTCAACCAAGGAGGTTTTATCAATTAAATTACAAGGCGGACTAACCCATCATTCACAAAACTCCAGTCACCGTTATCTGCATTAAATGCATCAGCCGTTCTGAGTTCTTAGTGGCACACCTTTAACTGTCCCTCTGATTGTGACGTCCCAAACTACCTGAAACTGATGCTTCCTTTTAAATACTTAGAAACGTGTGAGTCTGTAATATCCCTGAAGGGAGGCATCACCTATTTACGAGTATTAACGGGTGCGTCAAGAAAAGGCGAAAACCGCACCTTGTGAACTACAGTATTTGGAACATATGTTAATTAAGAGTTCTGCAAGCACAAAGGTAACTTTAGCTTAAATAATCATATTGGCAAGTAGGATAGTGTGACTATTAATGCAATGAGAAATTCGTGAAATTTTCTATTTTTTGATTTTTCTTTTCAGATTCCGCCTCTATTGTGTTTTTCAAGGATGTTGAAATAATAATTAAAAATAAAATTCCGGATGCGATTCCTTTAAAAACAACTTTTTAATGATTTTTTTTTAAATCTCAAAACAAGTAATTTCAGATTCGTTGTAACTAACGGTAGAGATAACCAGTAATTTGTATTAGTGATGTCAGCAATTCGTTTTCTACCATTTAATTTGCTGTAAGAAAAAGAAACCACCCATGACGGTGATTTTTCAAAATAGATGTCGTTATTTTTTAAACAATCATATAATTCAGGTTAAAATATTATAAGGAAATTTTAATACCTAAAAATTAATGATCTGAGGGTAAGCTATCTTATTTTTTTCGCACAATATTTGAAAACCCAATTGCTATTATTATCCTCTGTTACATGGGAAAAGTTTTAGGCAAGATTGAATTCGTAATTATCAGACTCAAAGAGGTCTTGACCTTCACGTAAGTTCTGTGAACGATTCTGCATCCTTGCGCATGACTTTTTTAATATCCTTGTTTCACTTTGCAGGTAAAATCATTTGAGCAGAGAAAACTGACGAGTAAATGTTTTGAGAGACCTTGAGTTAAGACAGCAGTGGATTACCGGTGGGTCATGATGATTATGCTTGATAAGCGATTTGGTTTGTTTGCCTTCCTGATAAACTCATTATAGATCAAGGTTTAGCTTCTTTCATTTCATAAAATATAATTTTCTCATTTTGCACATGCCAAACGGAAGGAGAACAGCAGTTTATCATCGATATATGCCATGAAGTAGAGAATCTGCACTTCGTTAGGTAAGCTGTTTTAACAAGTTCATGATATCTATTTTAGATAAACTAGATTTGATAACATTATTGTCATCGAAAAATTTTACCTTCAATGTTATTAGTCACCAAAGTCGTTACAATTTTCACTTCACCGAAGGACGCGAAATTGTGAGGTCGTACATGCACATGTGAAAAACTATTACAAGACCTGCAAACTAATGGATACGCAAATGAACTTCCAGGACAAAGTTGCTCTTATTACAGGTAAATATTAAATTTTAATTAGCATCCTAAATGGGTAGAGTAAGAGGACTACGATCTCTCAACTGGAGGTGTGCATTGCTAGAGCTCATATGTTCTACCTTGGCCGAGACAGGTGGTTTCTTGTAAACAAAAAAGAAAATCCACATGCACCTTCCGTAGGGAAGTGGCAGTGGTTAGACCAGCTATGCTATATGGATCAGAGTGTTGGACAGTGAGGAAGAACCACGTCAATAGAATGCAGGTAGCCGAGATGCGAATGCTGCGGTACATGAGCGGGGTGTCGAGAGCTGATAGAAGTAGGAATGAGTACGTGAGTATATTAGAGGTAGCGTGGAGGTGGTAGACATCGCCAAAAACATGAGGGAGAATAGGTTGAGGTGGTATGGGCACGTAATGAAAAGGGAGGCAGAGCTCGTTAGGTCCATTTCAGGAATGCAGGTGGTCGGAAGCACCCGGGGCAGGGGGAGACCGAAGTAGATGTGGGAACAGGTTGTCCGTAAGTAATGGTAGTGTGTGGGGTGGACGGGGATGGAGTGGAGGGCTGCGGGTTCTAGCCCACCACCCGACCCTGCCACAGGAGGGATATGGGTATGATGATGTCTAAGTCACAAAAGACCTCTTCCTGCTTGTACATGAAATGTGTAAATCTACAACATTTTGATGTGTATGACGTCCTCTGGCGTCGGTATATAATTTTTAGTGCTGGGTGGCTTTATTAACAGTTTGGCAATTTTTTGATTATTAAGAAGGCATTTTGAGAGTTGTAAACTAGCAGTCCACGGAAAAGCCTTGAGACTGATGAAGTGCGAAACTAGTTTGACAATAATTTCTATACATGAGCATAATTTCTTAGGTTGCGTTTATTTTTGTAGGCATTTCTTAGCAAGAATGCTTATTTAATTACAGGTGCTGCAAGTGGAATTGGCGCTGCAACTGCAATGTTATTATATAAATTAGGAGCTAACATTTCAATCACAGATGTCAATGAAGAGAACTTGAAGCACACTTCTGACGAATGTCTTAAAATGGGCTTAAATCACAAGGTCAGTAATCCATTTTTTTGCATCCTGCAGGAAGTCAGTGTAGGCAAGGCGCAAAATGAGACGCAGGGTGTAGCAGCCCTGAGAAATTCTGCTAGCAGGCAATCACCGCACATTGAATCGCACTTTTTCATCATACAGTACTTGCATCAAATAACAAGAGCACTTCTCTGCTTCGCACCGCTTTTTGTTATTGTCACGCCAACTTCGCGCAGGAAACTGGGCACTGCGCTCCGCAGGTTCACGTGGCGCAGACACTGAGTCACGTCACCCTGCGACTTAACATGCGCGACTACATACTATCATGTGGGCCACAGAAATTTATCGTGAGTCACCCTACGTCACCTGCGGAGACTGCGCCTCATTTTGCGCTGGGCCTTACTGGTAGCGCACTCGGCTACTATTCACTACCGTGGCACAGTCGTGAGATTGATGCCCTGGTGTTGGCTCGCCTCAGTGGCGCAATAGGTTGCGTGCTCGATTTACTGCGTCAGTACTTCCTGGTTCGATACTGGATTGAGGTGGGTTGACT
Source organism: Trigoniulus corallinus (assembly GCA_013389805.1). Lineage (NCBI taxonomy): Eukaryota > Metazoa > Arthropoda > Diplopoda > Spirobolida > Trigoniulidae > Trigoniulus > Trigoniulus corallinus. Next base: position 20,206,140 of record JAAFCE010009109.1, read on the forward strand.
TCTTTCGGGCGAGAGAGATGCTCCGAGTGCGCCTTCCTTCGGATGAGATGTAAAAACCGAGGTCCCGTGTAACGGGTAGATGAGGCAAAATTCCCAGGTGTAGTCGCTCGCCTCTTGGCGTCGGTGGAGTGCCCCAACGAACAGTCATTCGACGATGGGTAAGCATAGGGGTTGCAGCTTTGGTCGGTAGCCGGCTGCGATAAAATACCGCTCACTATATCACCCATGTGTCAATTCAGAGGGACATGATGGGTACCCGACCCTGCCATAGGGGACAAAGGGTTAAGAGTTGCTTACATCCTGCAGGAAATACGTGGATCGGTTGTCGAGGTGCACAAGCCCTTCTGACATCGGTGGAGAGTGTTAAAAGGAGTTAAGAGGAAGACGTTAGGTGGCCAAATAAACCATAATAGTACCATTGATTTATTTATTCTTAAAGATACTACTTATGAGCGTTATTACGTCATGAGAAGTAAGACGACAGGGATGTTTGTCCTGCATGCAAGTTTTTATTTACTTTCACAATGTTCAGGTGTAAAGTGCATGTTTATTTGCAAAATTGAATGAAGTAAGCAGTGCCATAAACGGGCATGGACTTGACATGTACAAATGATTGACACCAAACACACAGTATATTAATAGTGTTTGTTGACATTTCTAAAGTTCTTTCATCTACGCTGTACAAACAAAACACAAACGGACTTCCTCAATAACTGAGTTGATAGCTTGTTTGACTTTGGAACTTCTGTAACACAGGTTCAGTCCTGACCAATGTCACTGCTGTCTTTTGGGATAAAGAGAGAGAACTTCCGTCATATAGAGAGTCAAGTTGGAATCTGCAGTAAGCTTTACAGTTTACTACTGAAGTGCACTTTCAAGACTGTTCGCTGGGCAAGGTTAAACTGATCCAAATGATTTCTGTGTCACATGGTTACAGAAAAATAATATGAAAAGCAGCAGGAAACATGAATTCAGTTTTCTAAACTGATCAAATGTCAGGTGTCCAAAGCAGATGTGGGAGCAGGTTGTACCAAGATTGGGTGGATGAGGACTTAGTGGGAGATAGGCGGGAGTGGAGGGCCAAATGCTAGATGTCTACGCAGTGTTCAACGCCCGTATTGACGACAATGTGCTATATTGACCCACTATTAATCTTGGTCCTGCTTTTTGAACAGCCTTTTATGTTAGTTGGAGATATATCGGACGAGAAATTCCAACGGAAGTATGTGGAAGAAAGTGTGAAGCATTTTACTAAAATTGATATATTTGTAAGTATTTGTGAATCGTTTTAATATGTGAATCTTATGCATTTAGAAATTCAATAAACTAGGGCTTTATTTAGGTTAACAATGCTGGCATCGGACCAGCTGATTCAGTATTACATGCAAATTTGGATACCTTTGACAGTGTCATCAAAACAAATCTAAGGCGAGTAGTTAAACAAATTTTTTGTAGCATCCAGTGGGTGGTCAAGATTGAAAGGAACCCTTTGGGTGTAAGAGCAGAAAAAAAATCGCCCGAAGCCTTCACTCCAGACTTCACTCTGCTTAATTCTGCCACTGCCTCCTTTAAGGAGGAAGGATGACCTCACCAGCAACTTCTGCCACATGGCCATTCCATCGGTCAGAGTAGTAGGATTTACTGGACTTTGGGCACTCCATTTATGCTGTCCGGCTGCTACCATGCAATTCCAATGAATCCCATATTACATTTTGCGGAAAGTGTGCCCACAGTTGTTTAATGATTAAAAATTGGGTTTTTTTCTTGTCAAGGCCAGCTTATAATTTGACGTCACTAGTTGCTCCTTACTTAAAAGAAACGAAAGGATGCGTTGTAATTATTTCAAGTTGTGCCACTTCAAAACCGGTGAGATAGTTGTTTTACAATATAATAAAATGCACATTTTTAGTGTGATTGTATTTGCATTCATAATAATAGTTTTATTTTACAGGGAATGCCAAATATGGTGTCGTACTGTCTCTCAAAAGCCGCTCTTGATAAATTTACTCAAATGGCAGCTTCCGGTAAATTATTATGTTTTGATTTTTAGTTATTATGGCTTTGTCATTGTTAATAAAAATTATTATATGGATTTTCAGAGCTTGGCGGTGATGGAATTCGAGTTAACAGCATTAAGTAAATACTTACAAACACACAAAAAAAGTTTATTTCTAGTTATAATTAGGATGTTTAATATTATATCTAACTTATAGCCCAGGTCCAGTGAAAACAAACCTCTATAAGCAAACATATCCTAATGCAAATTTGGATGAGGTAACACTCTTATTAATATTTAATTGTTAATATGCTTTAGGACTTGAAGAAATGTTTTATATTTTGTGTTTGTGGGCTTTTTAGTTGTGTGCTGCAATGGCTTCGAAATGTGCCATAAATCGAGTTGGGGAGCCTATAGACATTGCAAAATGTGTAGCTTTCCTTGCATCAGATAATGCATCATTAATTACTGGATGTAATATGCTTGTAGATGGTGGTATATGTTGTAAATATTTGTAAGTTTACCGATAATTTCAGGTATGAGTGGAGACATAATAAGTTAAATGATCAATTGATTTCGTTAATTGTAACATACCGGTATGTTTATTAGAAATGCATTGCCTGCACTTTTTAACATCTGATAACACGAATTTAATCTATCATTATATTGTGTTGTTCTGACTGCTGTTTAGGATTTATATATGGTTCACTGGTTGGAACCTTTCTATTTCTGTAGGTCGCATCCCGTTATCTTATTCAACAAGTGTGTCCAAGTTGCGTTGGACACACCAGTTCACGTGAGATCACTGAAGTTAAGCAACGCAAACCCACGTTAATACCAACATGGGTGGTTGGTAGGGAACATTGGATGCTGCAAATTCCCCCTCTCCTACATCCCGTACACCTAACGTGACCAGATTTTCCAGAGGGCAAAGCGGGACGGGGCTTTTGGTTAGAGCCTCCTAGTAGGGGTGGTAAGACATGCTTTCCTGAGGAGCAAAGAAGAAAACTTGTGACTTCGTACCAACTGTACCTTATTGCTTGAATGTGTGTCCATCCAGCACAGGATGCCTAATGTTTTAATTTGATGCAGACGATGGGCCCTCCCGATCAGTTGCCAACAGGGCATCGAACCGGAACGAAACCTAAAACCGGTAAAACCGTTATTTTTGCTCGGAGCGAAACCCGGAACCGAACCGAAAAAAAAATATCGCTCTTATCGGTTCGACACCTGTTAAAAGAGGGGAGGGGGGCTTAAGGTGAATATCAAGAAGACTGAATACCTAGCTTTGAATTTTAGTGGCCAGAGGCAAGGGGGTGAGATTCGTTGTGGGGTTGGGTGATACCAGTGGTGCAAGAGTTTCGGTATTTAGGATCCGTTTTCCGGAGAAATGGGGGATAGATTCTGACGTGACCCATTGTATTAATGCAGAATGGCTGAAATGGAGACAGAGTAGTGTGGTCCTGTGCGACATACGGGTGCAAATGAAGATGAAGGGCAAAGTTCACAGAACTTTCGTTAGGCCCGCTATGCTTTATGGCTCAGTGTTGGGAAGCTAGGAAGAACTATGAAAGGCAAATGCAAGTGACTGAGATGCGTATGCTACGCTACATGAGTGGGGTGTCACGATCTGACTGAATCCGAAACGAGTACGTTAGAGGTAGCTTAGGAGTGGGAAACATCACAGAAAAGATGAGGAGAGGAGTGGAGGAACTTATAAGGTCCATTAGGGGACTGCGAGTGATTGGGGGCACTAGGGGTAGAGGAAGACCAAAATGGCCGTGGGAGCAGGTGGTGCAAAGGGACATGGAGGCATGCGGGGTGGAGGGGGACTTTGTGGGGGATAGACAGGAGTTCAGGAATACAACCCGCAGACCCAACCCTGCCTCAGGCGGGATAAGTGTGAGATGATGATGATGATGGATATTTTCAGTATACATAATCTACTGTATTTTAAAATTATGTTTAATACATATTAATTTTTTTTTTAAATTAATATATCGGAAAAACCGATATTTTTACTGGAACGAAAACCGTAACAGAACCGATATATTTATTTGACGTGAACCGAAACCGGAACGAAAAAAAATAACGGTTCGATGCCCTGGTTGCCAACCTAGAATGATCATTGTGTGGGATCATTAGAGCCCCATCCACTGCATAATTGTAATGCCAAGAGTATACAGACACTACGTTAATATGACGAGCAAGGCGGCATATGTCAGACTTTCCATTTCAATCAACTGTTTTACTATGAGGCCCAAATTCCAAAACGTAAGTCAAATGTGATAATTTCCTCATCATCACTTTGTGAGCAACCGCTTTTTTTTGCACACACACGTCACCAAACTGACGTGTGTGTGCAAAAAAAGTTTGTGTTCACACCAAAAATTTTAACTGATGGTGTGAAGAAATTTTATTACATCGGTGTGTCAGTTCGGAATGACGTCAGTTAGAAGTGAGCGTGGGTGGAGTTGCTCACATCAGTTCTTCACATTAGAGGTTCTGCGCATGCCCAAACATGGATAAATACCATCTTTAAAAAATTGCACCATGGTGACGGTAGAATTTCTGGTTGATGTGGAGGATTAAATGACGTCACATGGTGTTTAACGAAAAGGAACATAAGTACGTGACACACCAAACTGATCGTGTGTGGGCAATTCATTCCTTCACGCCAAACTGAACACATCGATGTGGACACACCAAACTGATCGTGTGTGGCGGCCTTAAGGAGTACCAACTCCGCCCCTTTCCCATTGACTTTTGTGTCATAGGTTTAGACGGTGGCGCCCCAAGTGGATGGTTTACTACAACAGAGATGCTCGATATATTTCAAGGATCTTAAACATAACTTCTTATTAGTTGTAATACTTTGCAACTGCTTGCTGCCCAATTTGAACATATACAAAAATTGCTAAGTTTAGTATGTTTTTAATGGAAATTGGGAGATGTTACAAGCAACATGTGCTGCAATTTAATTAATTTTCGATTTCTTCCCTTTTCTCCCAATAATTTCTTGTTCATAAATTCAATTGCATAGTAGATTCTCATCCGAACAAACATTTCCATTATGCAATGTCTGATTGTTTTGCATGTTTCCTTAAGATATGTGATACAGTTAGTCTTATTATGTTTTAAGTGCATATCAGGTATGTGAATTAAATGTATGCACAAATATTCTTCCATTAAGCATACACACTCATGAAACTCATAGTATTTGATAACTGTTCCAAAATAAGACATACATTGCCGGTGTCAAACTTGCAATTAGCAGAAGATGACGTCCTAATTAGAAAATTTCAAAATTGTGTTCTAAAACTTCCCTGAAATTGAGAGGGATTTGCATTACCCCTGCACAGTAGCGTAGCCAGAATTTTCTGAAGGGGGGATATGACTGTCGATAGGGTGAACCGGGATTTTCTGAGGGGGGGGGGGGGAATATGAACTCGATAAGGTGTATAGCGCTTCCCTATATTCGAGGCCCAAGGGGGAGGTTAACCCCTCCCCCCTTGGCTACGCCACTGCTGCCCCTGCATCTCAGTGGCGGATCCAGGGGTGAATCAGGGAAAGTTTACAATTACAATAAGTCCTCTACTGCCCCTTAGACAATGCCCTCCCTATCTTCAGCGGTTTAGGTAACTATAGATTGGACTCCATGAGTTGGACTGGCAGTATAGAAATGTGGATAACAATGCAAACATACCTCATCAGTTGTGCCCCATTGAGGCACTGAGGGGTGAGGAATTGCTGCATTGCTCCCCCCTCTGGTTCTGCTCCTGCTATAGCCATCACACTGCCTTATGACTGCAGAAGTTTTCAGCAGCAGCACACAATATTTCTCATTCCTTTGCTCATGGTTATTTTTCTTTATATAGCACCTGACACTTGATAATTATATTAAATACTTCCAATTATTCTTTTTAAAGTCATAAATACACCATATAACTCAGGAAGAGAAGTAGTTTCTACAAACCATCTACTAGGTGGCGCTCTTTGGGTATGAGGACTCGAAAAGGGAGGAGCTGTCACTCTTTGTATCAGGCTTCATTTTTGCCAAGCTGTCGTTTGTGTTACGTTCAGTGGTATGTGCACTATTCTAATACTTTGGATTATGTTTCGTTGCGATTTGAGTTATATATTGTGTATTTTCAAGTGCAATTAAATGTTAAGTAATTGGATATGCTTTCAATGGAATTCATTTGTTGGCCTGTTAAATTGAAAAACAGTAGTCCACAATCTTCTAGTGTATTTCAGAGAGTTAGTTATATTTAATTTTCATTAACAGACAATGTCTTGTGAGCGTCAATTTTTGAAAGAATTCATTGAAACCTACCGAGATTGCACTTGTTTGTGGAAAAAGACAGATTCTAATTACCATAACGCCAAAAAGAGAGATGTGGCTTATAATCTTTTATTAGAAAAGTTCAAAGTGATTGAACCACATGCTACGAAAGCAACAGTTACTAGAAAAATTAATTCTCTTAGGTCATGCTATCGTAAAGAATTCAAGAAAGTGGCAGAATCTTTAAAACCAGGTGCTGATATTAGTGAAAAATATGAGCCATCTCTTTGGTATTTCAATTTACTGAGTTTTCTGAAAGACCACCAGGAAATATCCTCTCAAGAAACATACATTACAGAAGACATAAATGAAGATAATTCGGTAAGTAAACTTCCTCTGTGCAAAATTGCATTTACAGAACACTTTGAATTATTACTCACATACAGTTAATTACTATATAACGTGTTGAACGTTAAAGCACGATCTGAAAGTGTCCTTAGCTCATAAACAATGTATTTTAGATAGATAATATTAGGTGTTTAGTACTAAAGTGTTAATATGAACTTTATATTCTTTAATCATATGCAGAATGTTTCTGAGCAAGATTCAAACATCACTGAAAATGACATCTGCAGTTTGGCTTTCGTTTCAAGCAACTTGGAAGACTCTTCGTCATCTCCAAATCCACAGCCTCAAGAGTCATTAAGTTATCTATCGAATTCAGGAAGAAAGAGAAAGATAAAAGAATTCAAAGATGACTTCAGTCCCAAAATAGTAAATATCACATCCTCTAGACTGGAACCCAATAATGTATTGGAGCATAGTGCATTTAGTGCTCACGTTGCTCACGAATTAAGAAGCATGTCTCCAGAAATGATTCCATTTGTAAAAAAATTAATTAATGATGCAATTTTTGAAGGACACATGAAGACATTAAACAGGTATTCAAGAATAGAAATACAACCACCTTAAAGTAATTTGTCCGGTGTTGACATATCAGGAGCATCCACAAACAGGACATGATTGTTTGCGTGGCCATTAGGCGACACCGTAAGAAAAGTTGACTGTTTTTTAACCCGCTAAAATTTTGTGATTTGGAAAGTAGTTGCCTTTCTCACAATGGATACCATTTTACGATTATATGACGAACAAGATATTTCATCTTTAACACAACGTGTTGAGAAATTGTCATCTAAAGAGGTATTATTTAATGTAATAACAGTTCCGAATACTGTATATAAAGTACAGTATAGTATTGATGGAGTTATGCAATGTTACAGAGAATGCCTAAGTGGATTTTTATAAAATTTGGATGCAGATTTTTGACGTAATAAATACTGTATTTAGTGTTGCACTAGTACAGGGCACTCTATTTTGTAATTACTTATCGAGTTGATTATTAACTCTTCATAACATGCGCTGCAGATCAGTGAATGTGTAATAGATCTGCACATTCTTTACATGCGTTCAAATTGCAACCGAACTAATTATCCAAAATTGATCTCAAATTAATGTGATTTCAGCTTGGCTCATGCTTGAAGACAACCCTTAGTAAAGAACCTGAAAAGTGTCCTAGGATATTTAGAGCAATATTTGCTGGTAACCTATATTAATAACATTCAAGCACTAATAATATTTCAGGCTAATATTGATAGATTTCGTTGGCACCAGGCTTGCCCTTGACGAATTCATGCAACAGGCAACGGCAAGATGTATTTTTACGTGGATGTCATTTGTTGCAACAGGGTGACTTGTCGCAGTCATTAGTTTCGCAGATTTTTAGAGTTCTATTAGAGGTATTAATTAATGTACTTAAACTCTGGCACGATTTAGCTTTACATAAAATATTTTGGTAGTTAAATAAAATACATTTTAAATTTTTCTACTGTCTAAACAGAATTGCAAGTTTCCACCAGAAAATGCTGTTGAACTGTGCACTTTTTTCACAGAGTCCATAAAGAGTGGAAAATATGGGACTGGAAAGTATGTAAAATGTTAATTGAGTTCGAGATATCCTACATAATTTGATTTTTTATTTTCGAACTCTCGTCGCATTCATTCATGTGTTATGTGTTCCCAAGACCGTTTCGTTCTTCCCTTTACCTACACTTGTGCACCTGCTTTGTTTATTCATCATTATCATCTTACCCTTATCCCATCCATGGAGGATGGGGTCTGAGAGTTCTGTTCCTCCACTCCTATGTTGAGCTAGATCCCCCTTCACCCCACATGTTTCCATATCCCGTTTAATTACCTGCTCCCAGGTAGTTTTATGCTTACTCTACTCCGTTTGTGACCCACCACCTGCATTTCCCCTATCGATCCAACCAAATTCTCCTCTCCACAAGACATGTATATACCACCTTAGACAACAATTGCTCATCACCTTTCTTTATTGTTCATCACTTTCTGTACGAAGTAGCCTTACAGACCAGGCATGCCAAACATGTATGCTCTTTAGACACTTGTGGCCTACAAAAGGTGTTCTCAATGTGCTCTTCATGGCAACTCATGTGTTACCAATGTGACCCTCGAGATATTCCCAATTTGACATGCCTGTTGCAGACAATTAACTGACATTTATAATGAAAACCCTTTGATCCATGTGCTTTCAATAGCAAGTAGCGATTCCTATAATTATTTCTCATCATAGGTGGCTAGAACTTTTTCCTCCCATTGTGTCACAACTTCTGTCATTTGATAAGGTTCCGTTTATGGAAGGACATATGACAGGAATGGAATACCAATCTCATGTAATAAACAACATTTGTTCTGAGAGGTGATATGCAATATATTCTGAGAAAGAAAATTTGTTTACGATTTCACTGTTGGAATTTTATTAAACATTTTATAGGCTTGGTAAAAACCATAATTATGTCTTATTACTTAACTTGCAGGTGGCCTGCTAATTTAGTTGTTTGCATTGCTACTATGTTCAAGTAAGACTTAGTTGTTATATGCTGTATAATTTATTCCGAACCATGCTAAAAAAATATTTGTTTTGAAATTTCAATAGTGATTTTAGTTTGGAAGACGAGGAATTAAAACTTGTTCTTCAGAAATTGATAATGTTGCTCCACGATATTGAATATGATAATATACCCTCTTTAGTGTATCAGACTCTTGTCTTATCCATCAAGGTATTAATTTTGCTTGACCAATTACAAATTAAGCATTTGAAATTATTAAGTTTTTTGAACATTTAATATTTTAGGGTCATCGAAGACTTGTTCTTAATGGCCTCATTGACTTTTTTAATGAAGAGGAAAAAAGGTTTAGCTTAAGAGATTCGAGTAGGGAAATAGATCTGCATGTAGATGATGATTTTTGTAAAGGAGACGATTTGAGAAGATGCGAAGGGACTGTTTTACTACATATGCTGCTTGGTATAGTAAATAATAACTCTTTGGGGACTGAATTAATTAAATTATTTAAGGTGCGTGAATGTCTAATTTAGAAAAGACTACTACGTACAATGTTATTGAAAGTATCGAATTTTTCTGTAGACTTTTCGTCAACTTCCAAGAAAAATGTTGTCTCCATTCACATTTGCCCTAGCCTTGTGTATTTCACATGAAAAGCAATTTCAGCAACCTGTAAGTGCGTTTTCCACCCTAAACTTTATATTTTTAGCATACATTTATAAATTTAATTGTTCATTGCTTGTATATTCTTACAAGATATACGATAGTCTGAAATGTGCAATAATTCACAATTATAAAGAACGTGAATTGCAAGAAAGTTCATATTTAGTGAGAGAACTTGCTGATGACATTCCAGTTACTGATGATGATATTATGTCTGTTGTTTCTGCAAGGTATAGAACATATGTGTGGTTTCTAATTAATCCAAGGTACCCTTGTTAGTTTTACATTGGCGTAATTTATGCTCTGCTTGTAGTGCAGCTGAATGGGACCATGTTACACAAGGGCTGGTGGAATTTGGATTTATGCTGGTTGATACGTTTTCTGGGAGAATGGCGAGTTGCAAAGGAAGCAAAGATTCGTCACCTTTTGGAAAGGCTTGTTCGCTTGGATCTAAAATAATATTGACAGTTTTCAAAGTACATAATTGGAATTCTAGTTTGGCAAGTGTTGTGAGATTTGAGAGTAATGTGCAATGATATGTCATCAATTCTTTAGCACAGTAAAACTGCCCAACGCACTATCCTATCAGAAGTTTTAGATCACATTGTGCCTTTCAACACAATAGCAATAGATTACTACATAGGTAAAAATATCATTTGACTTTATTTCTCCTATAACAATCTTAGTAACAAGATTTACTGAAATGTTTCGTAATTAAGGTTTATTTAGAAAAGTGGTTCAGCAGTCAGTTACTCTTAATTTGGATTGCAGTGGAAAAATCCGCGATGTTCTTACATTTTTGTTACATTTTCCTGCATCAAAAGCGACGGAGCTGTTGCAATCTTTTCAACCTGTCGTGCAGAGGGATGAAGGTTTGAAGAACGCAGTGATGCTTTTAATGAGGAAAGCGTTGTTTTCAAGAGAATTAGAGAGTAGAAAAGTGGCTTTAAATTTCTTCGTAAACTGCTTAAAAAGTTCTCACAATATGCGATTGTTAGCTAACAGTCAGGGAAGTTTTGCATCTCAATGTAGCCAAGTAAAGTATTTTTAAGTAATCATCATATAATTGTCTTCTTGATGGGTGATGACTGTTTAATCCCTGGCTTCTTCATTTCAAGTATCATGTTGATGTTCATAGTTCATTAAAGCCTGCTGAAAGTGAAGCGTTTTGCCTTGAAATTCTAGGAATTCTTCGTCGTGCTCTAACACAACAAGCGGATATTCGTATAATTTTATACAACGTATGTCTTATCATATTTAAACTTGAGATTGTGTGATTTAAAATGTTAATTTTTTTTAATAATTCCTATAAGGGTATTCCTGATGCTGTATCGGAGAACACGTTTCTCGTGGATGTTGTATTGGATTTGCTGTTACTTCAGGTAGTATTCTCACGAAGTTTGTACTGTTATAACGTAGTAGATGCTCATTCAAGCTGCTTATATAAAAAAGTTTCATACACATCTCTAAGGCCAACATGTACATTGAACCCGGTGCTACACCTTGTTTACGTTTGCCAAAATGTTTTCAAATTAGTGGTTCTCAACTTTTATATTTGGAGCCTTTGGTAAGCAACGCATAACATTGGAATCACTTTTCCTAAATGGCATAAGATGTTATTTTTGTCACATACAGCCACAACTTGTTAGATGTATTCAGAGATGCGTTAAATTTGGCAAATTAAAGTATGATAAACCCAGTGATCAAAGTAACGTTTCAAGTCAGGAGCAGTGGACACACCCTCTAATGATATTATTAGAAGACCTCACTGCTGCAATGATTAAAACTGATCTTGAAGAGTTTGAGATGGTATTTCTAAATAATTTAAGGAGTTAATGGCATGTTATTTTAGTACGTGAATTTTTGATGTGTTTTAGTTTCCATCTTAGGGCAAATCAACTGTTTATGACACTTCAACTATCACTGGTAAAAAGAATGTATTATGTTCAACTTTAATACTTGGAGTGTACGAATCGCTTATTGAATATTCATATCTTCATCTAAAATTTAGGTATTTTAGTGGAGTTTTTTAATTTTACGTGCATTAGACCCTCGTTTATCCGTCCCTCGGTTTCATCATCATACCCTTATCCCGCCTGCGGCAGGGTAGGGTTTGCGGGCCCACTGAACATACTCTGACTGGGGGCACCCCAGCCAGGCGTTCTGGAACCCGCAGGAAATAATGGTTGTTGTCTGCGGGGGGATGCCGGCCTATCCCGCTGTTCCAACACCGCATTAGCAAACCAAAATAGAAATTTTGGCAGGTAAATGAATGCTTTGTTGCTTATAATATTTTATGGTGTCTGACCTATTGCACAATAACTATAATGCAACAGGAGTCAGGTTCATGCCAATCCGTCCGTTGGTTCAACCGTCCAAATTTTTTTTAAAATTGCTTCCTTCAAATATCCTCCCGATGAACAATTTTTTTCCAAAACCGGGTAAAGGTTCTTGCAATGGTTTTTTTCTTTTTGTTCAAAATATTCTAAAGTTGTATACATGCATACTGCATATGCAATTTTCAGATAAGATAATGCCTAAGATTCCAAGCAGACATGGGGGCAGGTTGTGCGAAGGGACGTGGTGGCGGTGAAGTGGATGGGGACCTGGTGTGGATAGGCGGGAGTGGAGGATTAGAACATGCAGGCCCGACCCTGCCATAGGCGGGATAAGGGTATGATGATGATGTACATGTACACATTGAGAATCTTATTTATATTACATATTTTAATGCGGTCCAATATAAGCCCTCGGTTATCTGTTCTTTCGCATTATTCGCTTCTTGTCCAGAACCAGTTAGCACGGAAAACGAGGGTTTACTGTAATTTTTATTTTATTACTAACGTTATTACCATTTCAGCCCACAAATGGCAAGAAATGTTACGCAGTTATTTAATAAGTACTCCAGTCTTTTGACTTTGCTGAAAGACAAAAATATTCACGAAAAGAAAGGCGGCAGTTCTAAAGGGAAACAAACAACTTCCAAACAAGTATGCAGCAGGAATTTATCGCTACTCTCTTGTCACTGCTTGACATCATTGTTGAAAGCAATTTTGTTGTGAGTTTATAATAGACAACACATTTCATATAGAATCCCCCCCCCCCCCAAAATACTTCAATATTGTATTTTGTTTGTTTTTTTTTTTTTAGGAATAATATTCCAGAGCATCAAGAAGCTCTTTTAGAATTAAGACAAAATACAGACTTCAACAAATATTTATTAACTACAGCTATGCAGAAAGTGCAACAAATACAAGAATGTGGATATATAGAAAATGAAGCTATTAATATCTCTGAAATGTTTCACTACTGTTGTGTGTTAGGGAGGTTGATGATTAACGCAGTCAGTGAAGATCATCATCCAAATGGACACGGGCAGGATGACAGTTTTGTTCTTAAATGCATTGAAGTGTTAGTCTTCGTTGTTAATGCAGTTCTTGAGAAGTTCCCTGATAAAGTAATGAAGTTTGTAGGTGGATTAGGTATGTAACTTCTTGTCTGAATTCCAAAATATAATACTCAGGCCCACTGTATTGTATGCTTAGTGACCATTAACAAGTCACATTTGATGAGCAATCGGTTACATTTAAATTACTGCAGTTCCTTCTGAGGTGAGCGACCGTGCACTGATTTTTATTACATTGAAAGAAATTGTGCAGGTAGATTTACTTTTCTTTAAAAACGTTTTTCCTCAAGTACACTTGTACAATGCGTAGCTTTTGGTCGTCTGTCGACTGCTGTCAATCTCTAGTTCACTACTTTTATTTTTATAAATGGATATCTCGAGTTATCAAGTTGTTTAATAATTGCAGATAAAGTGACATCGTCCCAGTATAACGACGCCACTGAAACAGAATTGCATTGTGTTATTAAAAAAATAGAAGTAAGTATTAAGTCAACTTATTAATCAACATTGCAACACCATGATATATTTCATACTTCGATTCTTTTTTTTTCAATTTAGCATATGGTATCAAAGTCTCTAAATTCTTCAGAAGGGGCTAAATTTAAGGAATGCGGCCCACTTTTGAAATTAATTTATTTGTTGGTCAGTTATCTTCCCTGCGGCTCTCAACATTTTAAAGATGTGTTTTTATGGGTGTACCAACTTTGTAATGAGAGTGCATTTGGTAATGTTGGGTTTCATCTGATGAAGGTTCTTGTCTTTTCGCTAATGCTTTCTAGTTAAACTATGATCTTGTTGTTTAGAGGATGCAGCTCTAGTCAAAAGTCTCTTGACGCTCTTTCTAAAAATGAGTGGTCAAACATTAGGTCACTTTCCATTATTGAAAAAACTATCATCAGCTATTCATCGAGTGTTTGGAGATATTGAAGATGAAGAAAATACAGAGGTATTTTTACATGACACGAGACATAAATTACTTCATATTTTGTTGACCAAAGTGGCTATTGTTGTTTAGATAGGTTCTCAATCCAGTCGTCACTTTCAAATAATTAATGATGCCACTGCATCGACAGTTGTACTGCTGTTGATGAACCACATTGACACAAGCTTACGTAATGTCGAGTGGATTATTAATAGATTCAAAATCAAGATTTCTTCGTGTGGTAACTATTGATTAAATTCATGCATCATATTTAAAGTGGGTTGTAATAATTGAGTGATTGGCTTTTAGAAAAGAAATCTTTGGATACGGAGACCCACAACAAACACGAGAAAGGTGCATGCTCTTCTTTAGCAGCTTTAACATCTTGTTTACATGAATTAATATCATCTTCACTTCCCATTGGCGCCGCCACGGATACTGTCCTACATCTTTTGACTAAACATTATTCTATTATGTATGAATTTACTAAATATGTAAGTAACTTCGCTATTTAGTTTTTCATATTTCCTGTTATATAACGGCCTTTCAATACTTTTCATTTAGCAACTTTCATTTTTTGGTGTGACTGGTCGCCTTTGCCCTCATTTCGAAAAGCTCGTCAATATAATCAATAGTCATTTAACACCTCAAGTGTACATATTACTATCCTACATTCATGCGGTTTGTTTTATTTATGCTATGATTAGTTGTTTTTTATAAGTTTTGAAATTCATATCCCGTTTTCCACATCTTACAGGTCACGCAAAATGCCAAAAGGCCTTCAAAAAACAGCAAATTATCAAGTTCTGATCTGGTGTGTTTTAAGATACGTGATTCTTTTTTTTTTGAGTTTATGAAAATGAATTTAATGTAACTGTCTTGAACACTTACAGACACATGCAATGAAAGAAACAAAGTCCATGTCCCAGTTGATTTTTAGTCGTGAACAATTTGAACGATATCTTATACAGCTTTCCAAAAAGTCCAAAGTAAATTCAAGCTCGTATAAATAATATTGTTATTTTATCGTTTAATTTTTTTTTAAATTTATTTGGCTTAGACGGATTTGGTGGCAAAGATGAAGTTAAGCACCAATAGGGATTTTCGTATCGATATGTCCTGTGTACAGGAAGCCCTCCGCAACGTTCAGGAACCTGAAGGTGGGGTATGTACACAATAATGCTGGTGAGAATTTTGAACTTCATCTCTAAATTTGGCTGGAATACCTGAGGAATGTTCTCACTTTTATACAGCATGAAGAGCAAGCAGAAGAGAGTGGCACTTTGAATAATAGCACGGAGGAATCTAATGAAAATGATTGCCCTCCCTCAAAGAGGAAAAGAAAATAAAGTTTACTGTTTAGTCATCTTTCTAATTCGATCAAAGTTTATTAGGAGTTAGTCCAGTCCCAGTGTTGACCTAAAAGGACATATGTTATAATTCAACAAAGAATTCTAAGAACTACAAAAGTAAAAACCCATAACTTACCCCTTAAATAGGGTGGCCATCTTTTCCACGGGCCAATCTGGGACATTGAAAAATAAATTTATTAAAACAAAACATGCAAATACCGAAAAGAATTATCACACATGAAAAGATGCTTCGTGCGTGCAGCCGAGTTGCGTTGGACCCACCAGTTCACGTCAGAACACTGAAGTTAAGCAACGCAAACCCAAGTTAGTACCAACATGGTAGGGAACATTGGGTGCTGCAAATTTTGCTTTTCATACGTCCCCTACACCTACCTCCTCCTCACCCTAGGGCAGCCTCCTTAGGATTCGGCCTGTTATGGCTGCTTGGCTTACTCCCTACCCATTAGCATAACATACATACTCACATACCCCATATCATTATATGCCCAATGCCGCCAATGGAAGACTCCAAAAAGTAATACGATCCGTATGCGGAAATGCTATAGAAACTGAATTTATTTTGACGAATTGTTAATTCCAGGACATGTATCCATGTGGAGCGCAGAGCTGATATCTGCAATGAATGGTCACCCTACCCTTAAATCATCTGGTTTGTTATGGTTCAGGTGACACTGGAATGAAAATTCACACCAAATAAAATGCCAAAGCAGAAGAAACCCATAAATAACATCTAAAATTTGCCTACACTACAGTGAAACCTCTATTGGTCCACCTCCCGCAAAAGTCCACGTTTTCTGTGGTACATGTACTGTATTTAGGTTAACCCTCTTAATCAACCAACCCCTCTGATGGGTCCACTTTTGTATGTCCCCGAGGGTGGGTGGATTAGAGAAGTTTCACTGTATTTCTATGGTGGGTTTTTCGAAACCATAACTACTTCGTTGAATAACCGGTTTTTTACATTATACAATAATTACAAATACAATTACAAATTTTTAATTCTTGTAAAAGGTTCAATAAATGTTACATTCGCAAACAATTTACACGGTAAAATTGTTATCATTGTAAAATGGGGACAACATCACCGTAAAATGTTTATTACTGTCAGATTTCTAACGTTATACGCGGTAAAGTTGTTATTTTTATAAAATGTTAAATTTTTATCAAAATGGGAAACATTTTACACCGCACGTATGGTTTCCAAAAAGCCGCGGAAAAACCATTAGCCAATCAGAGGTTAAAACCCCGTCCAATGTTAACGCTGTATGCTGGGCCACCCTTACAACAATTATGCCAAACTTTTGCTTAAAAGAATGAAAAGTTTAAATGTAGCGATGCATGCAATTTGGTAGTGAAATTGCGTGCAAGTTCTTCAATGCAATTAATAAAAAATACGAGCTTTGAATCATTTCAGAGATTTGTCAACAATTACCATAATTCAAATTGCACATGGCCGTCGTAAGTGACCGTAAACTACAAAATGAATGACGGCGGAAGTGCGCGGCTCTTGTGCGTGGACGGGGAGTACGTACAGCCCGTAAGCAATAAATTCCACGTGCACAATGATTAACTTGAATAGGGGTTATCTGATCCGTTATTAGTTAGTTATTATTAATAATATTATTGTATAAGTTGATACATTGTTGCTTCGTCATGAATAATTGTAGTCAAGTAGTACTATGGCATTCACATATAAGTTGAAAATATGGTCTATTATCAACAGCTTAACCATTTATTTATTATGTTCTGCGTTCATTTATTCGATAGACGCATCTCTCGGTAGGTATTTTGGTATTTTTATAAATACGTGGATGAACAGTCATATGATTATCATACTGCCTTGTTAAGAAGTAAATAAGTTACCTTTAGATTTGTACGCATATCGTAATAGCCGCGATTAGATCATTTGGTCATCATTTCAGATATTGTGATCGAGGGAATTCACATAATGCTTCAGGAAGACTTATTTTTTGAGGTGACATATCCAGAGGAGATTATGTATACGTACCGTATTGCACACGCTAGTGATTTTGGAACTAATTTTGTAAGTATTCTTAAAATGCCACATGTGTAACTTGAAGTATGTAAAATTAATAATAATAACTGTATGTGGTAGTTTTTGTGAATTCATGCCTAAATGTGAACCGCGCTTGTACTGCAACTCTTTCGCCATGGTATAACTTCAGAGGCGGCTCATGGGGCAGGCAAACCTAGGCGGCTGCCTAGGGCTGCCAAATTACACAGGTACTTCCTTGTCATGCAGTCTATCGGTCATTTCAAATGTTCATAGTCCAGGGGTTCTCAAACTTCTGATTGGTGGGGCCTTTTCGAAATGTTGGCTTTCTCGAAGGTCCTTGTTGCAGAGCATTAGCAACGCATTGGCACAAATGCCAAAGGGCGTGAGGGACGCTCGGACCGTTTAGAACTGCATTAAATTTAATGGGGCGGCGATGGACCCACTTGCCTAGGGCGCCTGAAACTCACAAGCCGGGCCTGTATAACTTTCATACACAAATTCAGAGTGGACTTGTGTGCCATGTCCTGGAACATCTGCAGTACTTCACGGTTTTCTGCCCCCAGCCTTAGATCAGTGTGCCTCAAATTATTGCTTTTTTCGTGGAGATGTTAGTCTGCGACTTGGAGCTGTTTGTGGATAGACTTGTTAAATTTACTTAATGTTAAAATGGTTTAATATATAATTTTTTTTATTCCAATGGCAGAACGAAACCCTTTATAACATACCATTGCTTCCTGTCGACCCACTGAATTGTTGTTCACCACCTCTTAATGCCAAGAAGTTAAGTGGAAATGTTGCATTAATTTTTAGAGGGTAAGCATTAGATGGATTGATAATTCGGGGTAGTTGCACTGTTGAATGTATATATTAATAGTTTTAGCATAGTAGCACCTTCGTAGGTAGAAATTAAGGCGCAACTTATGGAATGTTTTGATACGCAATGTTTTTGCTCTTAATGCTGCACGAAATGCAAACATTTTAAATTTTGTTTGAGTTTGATTTCATTCTACTTATATAGTAGTGCCACGTATAATAAGTTAGTAGTGATTCAAGAGCTGAAATTTCCAATTACCGGTATTACTTCTAACACCATCTACCTTTAGTTATTTGAGATAAATTCGTTGTTATTTTTTGGAAAACGGAAAACGATCATTTGGCCATCTTAACGAGTCATATTTTCTTTTAACAGGGAATGCTCATTCTTAAGTAAAGCGTTTTTGGCCCAACAGGCAGGAGCTGTAGCAGTAATTATTATGGACTCTGATGTTGAAAACGACAGTGCTTTAATTCAGATGCAAGATGATGAAACGCAAAGGAAGGTCCATATTCCTGCAGTTTTCCTTTTAGGAAAAGATGGGTAGGTATACTGATAGTATATTAAGATTGTGAAGTAGTATTACACTATTCGAAATAAACGTAGCGCAATGCATATCACTCATGCACATTTGATTAATTATCGTTCTAGTTAACATTACCAAGTCACAGTTTATGAATTATTATTATTATTAAGGATGTCATTTTCAGACATTATTGTTATTTACAGATACATGATTCTTAAAACTCTTCAGAAGCTCAAGATTGATAGAGCAATAATAAATATTCCCATAAATATAACAAATATCCCCCTTCATAAGCAGAATCAACCACCCTGGAATTTGTGGTAAACTTGATTTTAAGTTACCAAGCTGGTTAATAAATGATTAATAAATAATAACAAAGTGACACTATAGTTTATACAACGATACCAAAGAGTAATAATCATGGCAACTTTTATCGTGAGGTAACATTGAAGTAATTTAGCTCATTTTGCTGTAAATTTTCTAACTTCTCGCTTACATTACTCGCTTCTAAGTTATCATTAACGGTACAAATAATTGAACGGTTCGTAGTGGGTTTTAGTCGTTTTTTCAACAGTTTTGGTGTTGCTAGCAAATGTGGAGATTGGTTTTACAGATAGATGCCTTTCAACGTAAGAGTGACTTACGTTCGTAAGTTAAAATTGCGCTTCAACTGAAGCAAATTGACAACGCATACTGCTATATACAGTAGGTCCAAATGCAGTTGTTTGCCGAGTGTAAACCACCAGTGTAACGCCCACGCAATTTAAAGTCTTTACAGCTATATCTTGACCATTCCTTAAACTGCTGAATTTCCCTATTCAGTAATGGTTCTCAGCCCTTTGTCTTCCATGAAGCCTTCTAAATATTTAGGTCGTGGCGGACCATCAAGACCTAACAAAAGGTTTTTTTTAAGGACTGCACTTAAGTTCCAGAACATGTATGTTATGCTAATGGGTTGGGAAGTAAGCCAAGCAGCCATAACAGGCTGAACCCTAAGGAGGCTGCTCGCGGGTGAGGAGGAGGTAGGTGTAGGGGATGTAGGAAAGAGGAAATACTGCAGGAAGTTCTCATAGCTGGTGTTCAATCCAGTTTTTGAGCCGGGAACGGGAAACTGATTCAACTGTGAGGTCTTCACAGACCACAAGTTAAGAACCACTGCTGTACCTTCAACTGAGTGCTAGGCCCCCTTTGACCATCTCGTGGCTAGTTAACAGCGCACCCAGAAAAATGGGTATACCCCATTCAAAAGTGCAGGCCATGGTGACCAGTGTTATCCTCCTTTGGCGTATGGTTAGCGCGCTCGGCGACTGCGTCAGTAGTTCTAGGTTCGATACTAGACCGAGGTGGGTCGGCTTCTTTCGGATGAGAAGTAAAACCAAGATCCCGTGTGGGTGTACGATGGCATTTGCACGTAAAAGAACCCTCTCTACTACGCAACAGGTAGATGAGGCAAAATTTCCAGGTGTAGGAACTCGCCCCCTGGCGTCGGTAGCGTTTCCCAACGAACATTAGACCGACGGTAAATAAGCGTAGGGGTGCAGCTTTGGCCGGCAACCGGCTGCAGAAAAAACTATGACCAATATATCGCCCTATGTCCATTCAGAGGGACAAGATGGGTACCCGACCCTGCCATAGGCGGGAAAAGGGTTAGGAGTTGCTTTTTTTGGATAGGCTCGTCTTGTGCTTCTCAATAACGCTCCTCTAATCTTCCCAGTAACGGACCTGCTACTTGTGGATATGAAAACGGAAAAGCTAGGATGAAGTGCATTTCTGTTCTGGCCTTGTGATACTTTCTGGTCTAAAATTGTGCGTAGGATGTTGGTTATCCTAGATGCTTAAAATATTTAACATAGTTCTAAAATTGGTGAACTTTTTTGAACTACCCATGTTCTCAGCTTACAAACTGTTTGTTGGTTCGATTTCATTTTTTGTGAACTCTTCGCACAAATATGGATAAGTCAGCAGGTGAATTAGAATGTAACCCCTCTCTTACTTCTCAACGCAGTTCTACTAATCAGTAAGTAATGAAATTTTTCATAATTAATATGTTATTGAATAAGAACTCCAAACGTTTTTTTTTTGACGGCAAGTTTTTGAATGCATTGAATTTAATACGTTTCTCTTGAAATCTCTCCCATTATTGCGCAGATATTTCGATAATGTGGTTCTGTGTCATGAATCCACTAACTGTTCGATTCCTCCGAGTTTGAAAGAAATTTACAACAGAGAGTCTGTTTCTTGTGCTAATGATGCCCTTGTTTTGGTATTACACGTGCTGATGTGTGAGACAGGATTCAAAATTAAGGTAAGTTTTTGTGAATGCCTATAATACAATAGCATATACAGTAATAAAGTACTTAAACTATATTGAAAGGGGTGAATGTTCTGGCAGGTGGATGAATGTCTTTTAAAAGAAGTTATTCAATATTTCTTATGACTGGTTACCATACTGGAATGACCTAATTTGCCACTCTAGTATGCTAAATCAGTCATGAAACAGAGAACAAGACGAAGATGACGAATAATTGGAATATGTCCATTTAATATTACATTTAATTGCACTTGTAATAAACAGATTTTACCAACCAATGTTATGTTGACGGGATAATGATTACGTTCTTCTTTCTATTCACGCTGTTAAGTGAATAGATTGGTTCAATCTCTTTGAGTATAGTGCAAATGTACCCTTATAAGTATATCACGTGTCAGAAATGCAAATACATCGTAAAATTTAAAAATAACTGCCTGCCTACTGCCAGTCTGGTATCCTTGTCACAAATAGTACAGTGCATTATATATCTTCTGTGGTACAAGGTTGATATATATTAACATGAGTTCTGATTTTTCATAGCCATACGATGACGGTAAATCATTATTAACGACATGGAAAAACGACTATGGCATTTATACACTGCAATATCAACATAAAGTAAATTCATCATTTGATTGTCAGGTCGTGTGTGTTCCAGTGGGAAATGCGTTAGCAGTTCACGGTATTGCATTGAAGAGTTACTTTATTCATCAGTTATTTTTTTACTGATTAACTTATTTCTTTCGTTATCATATTTGTAGGATTTACTCTGAAAAGTGGTGAATCAACAAATGCGGTTGGAATTCAAAGCCATCAGTTTATTTCTGAAGATCCAAGACCAAGTACAGGCAAGAGTTATACAAAGAGTATTACATGTGTTTTTCATTCTTTCCTTGGATAAATATTAAATGAGAAATAATTTTATAGATCCCATTTGTGTTTATAAGGACCTTTCGAGATTATCGCAAATATTTAAAGATAGTATTGCATTACCATTGCTAAAGTGTGCATATTCTGGTAAGGTTTACATGATTTTTAAAATTATATTTTGTAATGTAGATAGATTTATTTTTAAGTACTTAATATAATTGCATGTATGTATTTTTTCTTCTTAACAGATGCTGGTATCTTCATTGCAGAATTTATGAGTCTACCTGCCGAAATTAAGGTTATCCATTCTCACTTGACGATTAGTCGGTGTTTTGCAGCATCTTATAAAGGATTTTGAAATCTTATAGATGGTCGCACTGCATTTTTTAGCTAGCTATTCTAAAACATCTGGATGTCCATAGTCTTATTGCTATGTCTGAAGTTTGCATGGAATTGAAGACGCTGTCAAATGAAGACAGACTTTGGAAACGCCTTTACTATCAAGATTTTCAACGCAGTATGTTGTCAGATTGTGTAGTTTTGTAACTTTTATTTCATTTCATGGTTTAAGCCCATTTTTTTTTTGTATTAAGGCAAATGGTTTCTACCTGAGAATTTTGCTTCTTCAGGAACCTTCAAATCGGTAGTGTATGCTTTTGAAAATTACCATTAGTATAAGTGTTTTGTTTTAATAAGTCTAAGTTCTTTATTTAGCTTTATAAAACAGTATATTTAAAAAAGTTAAAATTTGAAAAACGAAAACGATTAGAAGCAGAAGCATACAAACGACGAATGAATGCGTTTTTACATACCTTAGCCGTAAATAAGCCACGACATCCATTTGACTTGTATCAAGGTTTGGATGGAATGGCAGTTCGGGAGTTCAATTTGTTAATTTCAGGTAAGCCAATTATGTAATAAATTCGCATTTGAATTGTATTCGACGTTTTCTACAAGGACTAGGCATAGATGCTTCTTAACCCCAAGTTTGTAATTTAATTCCTGTCTAACGATATTTCTTTTATTTGAGACAACCTCACAAAAACGTCTTGATAACGGAGAGTTAAGTGTTCCTTGTAGAGCATAATTTGCCTTTATCAAAAAAAAATCAGACCATGAATTTATCGATGAAGTTCTTGATGTCCTTTCACAATTTCTGTGAAGTAATTGTCTTCCCTTTTTACTCTTCTGGTATCAAGAACAGAACACAGTTACCTTTAGTCTTATAACATCACAACAACGGTAATTAAGTTTATTAATTTTATAGAGATTCCTGACTTAAATCTTAATATTGGTTATCCTGCTCGACTTCAGGATTGGTTTCAAAATTCTTTGTTTCCTGTTCAACTAAGAAGACGATCACAATATTGCCATCAGCTTATATAAATTCATATTATCACCTGGGTTTCGTTTGAAAAATGTTTGTATTGCAGTGAAAATATCCTGGTGACATTATTATTCAACTGTTTTTAACGTGTTGAATAAATTTGGATTGTTGCTAAGTTCCTCTAGTTGATAGATAACAGTTGTAAATAAATGCAGTCAGTTGTCACTACAAATATATGCATTGGTTGGATATTATTGTCTGATGTTATCACTGCAATACTTATTTTCTTTTTAATCAATAAATGTGCCCAGCGAGCGGTTGGAATGATCAATTTTGACTTGCGACTTTCAAAAAGAGTCCGATAGAGTGCAAACTATATATATTAGTGATATGTCGTTTATTTTTACGTTGTGAATACACTTCGTTATACTATTGTGTATATTACATCGGTAAGTAGCATTGAGAAGTGTTTTTTGTTTTTTTACAATGGAGAAACACAATGGAAATTGTTGAGCTTTTTCCTTTTATGAGAAATGATACGTGCCATTTTTATGATCCTATTTTTTTGACAAATTGCAGTTTTAATTCTCTTGTGTGCGAAAAAATGCTCACGCGAATAGGCACATTTTGTTATATAAAATGCTGGTTTGACATTCATAGTAACACTTGGTAGTTATTGTTGCGATATTGATAACAAAAAATGGGTTTCAAAAATGTAACTGTTATTATAGTTTCAGTAACAATCGAGCCAATCACTCTCTATTTGACATAGTATTTATTTTATATAACTTTAGAGACTTTTTGATAATGCGCACCTTATCAACAAAAGCTTCCCAAAACAAGGTAGACGCCCCGAATTTATATTGGAATTGGTTTGTGATTGAAACATGAGAAAAGTCGATAAGTGATTATTACGTGAGTGAATTTGGAGGAGACAGGATATGCTTGAAAAACAGTGAACGTACTATAATTCTTCTAAATGAACAACTTAGAAACTACAGCTTTACAGTCCGTGAATTGGAGAGATCTCACCCTTGGTATGGTGGTGACATTTTGGAGTAACGAAAACGAACTTGAATCTGCTAAAAATAAGGCCAATTGCTTCAAAGCAAGGTCCACATACTGTATCACAACATAAAGTTAAAAACGATCGTAAGGCGTGGCAGTTGATTTTCAAATCCCTCATGCAAGGTGCAACGCACCAGATGTGCTGCATGAAAGAGAAAATTGTATTATTGCATAGGCTAATTTCATCAGGGATTCTCACAGAAGGTACACTTCTAACATCAACAAGTTTGGATTGTAACATATGGTTTGTTTCTCAACACTGATATTTAGACATGGATTATTTTTGCGGGCACTGAAATCAATCTCAGATTGTTCCAAATCCCTACAAGTTTCTGTTCCCTTCATGTCGTGAGAGATTAAAAACGTTTGGCGTTTGGTCGCATACCAAAGACATCACTCGATTTTTTGTTGGTGTTTTAGGGCCCTTCAACTGCAAGGTGATTAGAACCCCGTCCACTGCGTAGTTCTAATGCAAAGACTGCACAGACACTACGCTAATGCGACGATTTTTGGATATTAGCAGTACCCAGTGTTCCCAAGAGGTCACCCATGCTAGTACTAATTGGGATTGCGTTGCTTAACTTCAGTGATCAGACGAGAACTGGTGGGTCCAACGCAATAAGCCGCTCCCGATATCATCCAACAGTTCGTCCCCGAGTTTCTTACTACTCCCACTTTTGGTACTCTACCTAACCGTCAGCAGGAAATGGGTTTATGCAAGAACAAAGAGAGACTTCTCTTTCAATGTGTAGATGACACAATTCATTCTCAGTTGTGTAGTGACTCAAAGACGGGCCTGAGGGCTGACTCTCTGTTATAACCAAAGAGGCGCACGAAATTCTAGAAATCCTTGCAGTTATTGATAAAGACAGGTTCGATGCTCCGTGCGTGGGAAAGAGTTGCGTGCGTTTTAAAGCAGGGCCGATTCTACTCGGCCTATAAGTTTTCCTGTCTTTTTAAAACCTTTCTTTACAATACATCGAGTCAATAGTAACTACTCGATAAAGAATAAACAAGCGGTACAGGCAACTATTGCAATGAAACTTGATAATAGGTTATTGAGGTGCAGTGTAAAAAGCATAACTCGTGGAAGACGAGATTTCAGAGTAAATTTAATTAATAGCTTACCTGAAAGGACAGACACGCAAATCGACAACCTAAATAGAACGAAATTGGTATAAAGCAAAATGCACTCAAACAATTGTAGCAGCAGTATTTGCTGCAACGAAATATTTTGAATGATGTTTTCCAAATGCAGTTCGCACTCCGAATTCCTTCCGGTTCAGCCACCAGATCATCCCACAGAACCTAGAGTATAAGAACAGTGCCGGATTTAGATATTGAGAGGCCCTAGGCTATTTCAATTTTGAGGCCCTTTTCTTAAGTTTTGGAACCCGCTAAAAGTTGAGGTCCTAGGCTTCAGCCTACTTAGCCTAATGGTAAATCTGGCACTGTATAAGATTATATACTGTATGGTAGAATAGAATTTTCAATTTGTTAAACGCGCTTGTTCTTTTGAGCACAAAATATGTCCTGTACGTTCGCTCCTCACATGTTGTTAAGTCACATCCGTAGTTCCCTACCTGGGTGTACGAAGTCACTGATATAGCAGGTCACCTCATGTAGAAAACGCTCGCCCGTGTCACCACATAATGTTTATTCTAGCAAAGCATGTACTTTGACCTTTTTAGCACACTAACAACAATCCTATTGTTATCAAAACAACATGAGGTAGTAAAAAAGCAAAGGGCACTTTGACGTCATAGATCGGCGAAATTCAAATTATATAAGCGGGGGTTACACGCTCAGTCTGGCATCAGTTCAGTCCATGATCTTGATCAAGAATAAACTGATGCCAAACTGATGGATTGATGGATGACATTACACAATCAGTCAGACTGACCATCAGTCTCCTCAAAAACCCTGATTGCGCAAAAGAAACGATGGATTGCAATAAGGAAAAAGCTTGTATTGCAATTATAATAGGTTTAGCAACAAGTGGTAAAAGGCATCGTTGGACCAGGGGCGGATCCATATGGGGAGCAATGCAGCAATTACTCCACCCTCAATGCCCCAACTGACGTGAAGCCATTTTTGACAAAGCAAGATACATGCATGAAGAAGATACCTTGCTAGTGAGATTTTTCATGCTAGACCCATAAGCCTAGATCTCCACCAGCACCCAGGCAACACCTTTGCCGTTTTTACCCATTCCAGCCGCTCCACCCCAACACCCACAACCCCTGGACCTCTTCCAATGTGGTGGTTCCACAACCCTCCCTTGCAGTGATCCAGCACTGGACATGCCAGTATCACATGCCTGACGTCCTGCACTTGATCCCCACAGCCCTCCTCTCCACCTGTGATCTTTGCCATCCTCTGTTTCTTCTCCAGTGACCCAGCTTTTGCCCAAAACAGAAGGGAACCCTCCCACATATTGTTTCACATGTATTGTACTCGTATAAGTCTTTCTCTGGTTCCAACAGTTGTACAGGCATTGTTGCCAGCAGTGCCGGAATTAGATATTGAGAGGCCCTAGGATATTTCAATTTTCAGGCCTTTTTCAAGCCCGTTTCTTAAGTTTTGAAGCCCGCTAAATGTTGAGACCATAGGCTCAGCCTACTGAGCATAGTGGTAAATCCAGCACTTAGTCCCAGAGACTGGGGAGGGGTTAAAACGCATGTGTCTCCATTGCTGTCCAAGCAGTGACTGACACCAGACTGATGAAAGGCGCTCACACGATCAATCTGACGTCAGTCACGCACAGACTGACGAAAATTATCAAAAAATTTAAAAATTCGTCAATCCATTCCATCAGTCTGTCAGTCATCATGTTATACAATCAGTCTGACCACAGTCATGGACTGAACTGATGCCAGACTGAGCGTGTAACCCCCGCTATAGGAACCTGTCAGTTCTACAGCTCGTGCAGCGTGCGCGTGCGACAGACGCATGCGTTCTATCGAACTGTTACTCATTTATTATCATTAGTTGTGTTTTCAAATTGTTCAAGTCAATTGTATGGAATCGCTTGGTTATCTACAGTTACAGTATGTAAGTGTATTTAAAATCTTAATTATTATTTTTATCTTGAATAACGTCAACAGGAATTATTGATTTCAATCAATTTTCAACATGACGTAGTAATAGGTCCTTTGCTACTATTTAGCTAAAGATATAAGGTCTCTATTGGGCAGCTTGGGCACATATAGTGACATTTAGAGTCTCATGCGGTTGTAATTTGCATATTTTTTAAGTTCCCCAAAGTTAGACTTGAAAAAACTCAAGTGATTTCTAGTAAATTGTCTAAATTACTCACCTGGAGATGTGGGTTTAGATTATTTGGGTCTCTGTTATCCAAATCAAATCCATGCATTTCTTCTTCCATTGTGGTTACAGGTAGAAAAACGCGTGATCCAGCCAGGATGGTGATTACTGTATTTTAAATTTTGAAAGAAAAGTCGCGAAAACTTTTAAGATGATTATCTTGCAGCTCTTTTTTTTATTATAAATTGCTAACGTTATGTTTGAGTGAGTAATAACAATTTTAGAAATTAACTTATTTCAAATAATGACATAAACAACTCAACTTTAAGGCTTTTTAATAATTGAAAGGGTTCAAATTGAACGACACACAAGTTTTTATCTCCTCCTCCAATCTATGATGTGAGAGTTGCTTGTGGCCAATGGCCATCGTAGTGACCATTCCAATTCAAGATTGTTGTTTTGGCCATAAACACTTGTTGTCATGGTGACATTTAGTCCATTATGATCAGTTTTTGTGAAAATGCTGAGAGTGATTGTCATGCTGACATCATTTTTTATTAGACATTCATCAGTTTATTACTGAGTTAGTGCCAACATCAACAACGCGTGAGACCACTTATAGGTGATTTTAAATTGATATGCAAATTGCCCTTCAAGAAAAATGACAATCGGCAACCATTGTGAAGGTTGTATACATACTGTGCTATTAATATACTTCGGAAACATTATTTTTAATCTATACACGCCATAAAACTAAGCATTATTATCTACAATGAACAAAAGCGTGTCGATTGGAGAAATTTTCAGGTGTATGAGCTCACCCCCTACTGGTATTTTGGTTAATAGACCTTTCAAAGTTAAAAGACTTGATGTTGAATAATTCCGAGTAAATCAAATTCGATCAATTTCGAGATATTTCAATTATATCACACATCTTTTATTTACTTCATATTTTGAGTAAAAGACGAATTAAACCAAGTTACAATCTGTAAAGTGTAAAACGCTGTAAATGTATTACAATAGCGCTAACAAATAGATAATATCACATTTCTAGATGTGAACAATGAATTGTCAAAAATAAAGACGGTGATAATACTGCAATATGGAAATTCCACTTTTTATATGAAGCAAGTCATGTAACAAACAATCAAAAACAGGCAATTTTATTAAAAGGTCAACGAATCCTCCCTATACCCCATTGTCATGAGCAAGGGAAAGGCCTAAATGTGAACTTTGATTTTCAGATCGGTAAAGGTAGGCTGCACGTCCTGAGACGTGCCTCAAAGGAAGGTGCATTTCTAGGATTCAGTGTCCACTGATCGTAAGAGATAAAACAGTGTTATGAATTCCAATAAGAAATATATTATTTTTTTTCTTTGAGACACATCTTCTATTTAATGTCTTGTTAAATGTCAGGTGCGAATAACCTGCCTAAAACCACAGTTGCCCTAAATTTAATAACGCTTATTGTAAATATAAAGACAGGTATTTCAGCCAATTTTTTTACGGCTCAAAAACTTGAACGAATAGTCATAGTGGATGATATACAAAAAAATAATATCAAGCTACAATATCATTTATTTCTTCAGCCAGTGGACATTTACAACTGCAGTGTTCGCAATCATAAAAACTGCAGACTCTACATAATGTGACCCTGTCGCTTCTGTTGACAATCCCTCACATGGTATTATTCCATTTAATGTGTTGTATCTTTGTATGAATTCTTTACGCACTATAAATCTCAGCAATATATACAAAGTGAGTAAATAGGACAAGCCACACACTGATGCCAGTGTGCGGTCTGAACAGGACAATATTAAGTAGGGCATATTCAGGGCCGAGCAGTAAGTACAGATAGTAAGCATTTGGTGACTACGAGAATCAATCTCGCTTTCTTTAAAAGCTCACAGGAGTAAGGTGACTAGAACACCAAATGAAACTGTT
Organism: Trigoniulus corallinus; assembly: GCA_013389805.1. Classification (NCBI taxonomy): domain Eukaryota; kingdom Metazoa; phylum Arthropoda; class Diplopoda; order Spirobolida; family Trigoniulidae; genus Trigoniulus; species Trigoniulus corallinus. The sequence goes on from JAAFCE010009109.1 coordinate 20,235,853, forward strand.
CATAGAAATGAAGGCAGGCAGGAATCAACTTTTTTTTAAAATGTGAAAGTTGTCAAGACGGATTAAGATAACTTCACTTTTATGTGATTTAAAAATGCAGTGAAAATTTCGAATTCAAATTTCATTCATCAAAGGTCGATATCAATCCGAAGTCTAAATATCCTTTCATATAACGATTAAGAACGACCTTTAATTTTGAACTATATATTTTGCCCTCTTAATATTTCAATAGGGTAATAATTGTTCAAACTTCCATCATTAAATTGGTGTAAATTTGTCTTGATGCTTCTCCTGCTTTTGGAATAACTTAAGAAACGGTTTTGTAGGCAATTACTCTGGTTTGTAATAAGTTGTAATCGCAAATGGTTATTCTGTCAATAGAGTGTGATATATCCCTAGTAGTTTCACCTAGCCGCTCCACTCTGGACTTCTTTCTTTAGAAACTGTCATGTTTTTCCATAGGAAATGTTTTTAACATTTCATTTAAAAGTGTAATTGTCTTCACAAACCTATAAATTTTCTACGTCTAATTTTTAAGGGCTCTTTCTGAAATTTTTCTGAAAGTTTCACTGTACATTTTATAGATGTAAACTATCAAGCTATTTATAAATTAAATGGTCATTTATCATAAAACAGTTGGGAACCCAATTCAACATTTTAATGCAGCGTTTTATAGCAGAAATACAGTGCGCTTTCTCTCTCTCTTTACTTAATGAGGGTAGAACCTGTTCAAATTTGAATAATGCATTTAACATTGGGCATAACAAACCAACATCCTGCAGGGTGCTAATGTAGCCAGGGAACTGAACTCAATCCACCTGCACATCAGGGCAAATAAGTCATTTCATCCTTTCTCCTTTCTTATGACTTATATTTTTCATTTCACGAGAGTGTGCACTGTATTGGTATCAAATATATTTTTAATTACATTAATAAATTTAAATAAACTGCAGAATCGTTTGCAGAAAAAAAACTAAGAACGAGTCATCAAAGAATTGTTAAGCTCGAAATAACAAGCACAACCACTATCAGAGAAGCATAAATAGAAATACATTGAACGCATGTAAAGTTTTGAAGATTAGTTAAAGGTCGTTTTTCGTAACAGAAAGCTTCCCATTCCACTACACAAGAGTGACTAGGCACACTATATTTCGTTGCAAATGTATGTCATGAGCATTTTATAGACGATTATTTCGTTAATTTTGCTTGGACTTTTAACTTATGCATTTGTAAATTTACATGCATTCAATGGAATATGTATGTGTATTTTTAAAACGTAAAACATTATCATACATTTTAATTATTAGATTCAACATTAAATTCCTGTATACGTTTCAGAACTAAAAAAAATGTGAACAAAAATAATATGAAATCTATAAAGAATGAGAGAAATAGAAATAATCCCCACGCATAAGCAAAAAGTCTTATTTTTGCTATCTCCAACACAGCAAAAAAAATTTCCATCATCTATTGTCATTACCCATAATCATTCCTTTGCACTGTGCGTATGTGTCTATAAAAGATCAGTTGTAAATTACAACAAAACTGTATTTATGGTTTATAAAAAATTAAAAAATAGCAAAACAGGTTTTTCTCTCAGGACGAGTAAGTAAGGTGTGTCCATATCCAAGAAATCAATGTTAACATAAATTATCACCAAAAGTTCACGTAGCGCTATATGGTGGAACTAAAATGCAAAATATAATTTCAGATTGCACATGTGGCTGTCAAAATACGATGTAAACGAGTAGGAAAAACTTCCAACAGTTATTTATACTTACGTTTAGAGCCATCCATAGGGTAAGGCGGCTGATTCATGCTAGGATCCATAGGAGGATATCCTCCTGCAGGATAAGGTGGTGCTGGTTGATTATACATTGGTGGTGCAGTAGGACCTCCACCATAATTTTGCGGAATTTGAGAATATCCTTGAGTGGGATACATAACCACGGTGCTGGCTGTAGGAAGAAACAAGTACAGATTCAATGTTAAAGTTACAGGTAAAGGAATCTTTAGCTGGCATTTCGAAAATCCGTTTGCCGCAGGTCCCCTGGGAACAAAGAACCTATATGCAATAACTCTTCATTTACAATTCCTTGTCGGTGTAATAATTATTGGTTCGTTTGTGTGTATATACAGTATATATGCCAATACATGAAATGGGGTGGGCCCTAATGACCTTTGTAGTTGATGGGCCCTAAAGCAACAACAAAAAAAAAAAAAAAAAATGAAATGGGAGCATAAAAACTTGGTCAAGGTACGACATCTCTTGACCTAATACAGTAGAACCTCTGTAAGTTGACCACCCAAGGGCGGAAGAAAAGTGGTCAACATAGGGAGGTGGTCAACTTATGGAGAACTAGGTGTACTGTACTGATACTTGGGTATTATTGCTTTTATTGGATACAACTATATGAAATGCTACATAATCAAAACTATTACTGCTATTGGATCGGCATAACTAGCCCCCAATGCCATTGATCTGGTAGTTGGGGGTTATGCCCCCCAGCAGTTAGCTGCATCAGATTCATTAGAGGTTTACACTTCATTGCCCATTTCAACAATACTTTCAAAGGTTATGCCTTAAAATTCTGCCATGGAAGATGGGCTGTATGAGGCCAAAATTTTGTCTGTTGGATTGTGATAAATCCACTTTCCTAAAACATGTCAACATTGTTTTTGGTTGAATTTTTGTCAAGCAGAATTATCCAAAGGACAGGAACTAGAGCATTAATGGATGCAACAAATGAAGCTGCTTCCACAGGCTGGGTGACACATGTTTTACCAATAACCCACTCCAGGAGCTGGGCTTAGTAAAACACTTTGAATGATTTGATAACACCTTGGTCAAGAGGTTGGATCCTTGAGTTGCATTTGGAAGAAGAAAGTTAAGTGTCAAATTTGTCAAGTGACTGACTTGCAGTTCATCAGGGCAGTTGTCTACTGTTAGTAGGATAGATCATTTCTTCTTCATTTCTTGATCCACACTCCTTACCTGTTCTTCAAACAGGGCAGCAGTCATCCATGCACATTTGTTTGATCTCCATGTTACAGGGTGGTCTTCAATTTCTTAAATGCACATGAATTTGCTGACATACCAATCACTAATTTCTTTAGCTTTCCCCAAGAAGAGCTAGTGCTAAGCAATCCAGTGAAATGTTCCTTGGATACTCTTTCAATCTTGTATTTGTCACCCTTAACAAGGCTCTTGTCAGGCACAAGGGATGACAAGGGGTCAACTTATGGAGGTTAAATCAATATTATGTATCACAGTCATAGTGGTCAACATACAACTTACAGAAGTGGTCAACATGGGGAGGTTGGTCATCCATTAATTAATGTGGTGCACATCCAGTTTGTGAAAATTTGGTCAACTTAGGGAGGTGGTCAACATATAGGGGTGGTCAACTGTATATAATACGAAATTATTAAATAGTGAAGGATTTACAGATTATGTTAATCGCTATTTTATCCTGATTAACGTTAGCCCAAAAGAGGTTAACAACCAGGTAGCTTGGTGCAATACCTCAAGTGATAATTACAATAATCTTGCCTATCGTTTGATTTAAATAACGTTATAACGCAATTAATCAGTTTTACTTACACTGAGGTTGAGTTGATATAACCATGCCACGTGACTGTCGTCGCTTTGCTAACAAGCAGCAACTACAACAGCAACAGCTAAGTAAAGTAATCACTGCCAGAAACACGATTGCTCCAATAACAATAGCAGCAATAGCTCCAGCACTACATTTGATATAAAAAAGTAATACTCATCAGAAATAAAATAATAGACATTTTTTTTCTCAAAATAACTGTAAGCCTTTGAACTTATTAGGAATCTGAGATGCAAAAGACGTGCATTTATGTTGAAAAGGAGGATGCCCACACCGCTCCTCCTTTCCAACTTCGCAGGATATAGATTGCTGGTAAAGAGGCTAATTGTTCGTGATCGGCTTCAATTTCTTGACTATCTATCTAATAAAATTAATTCCCTGAGGGAGTTTTGGAAAAACTTCAATCGTTACTCGGCCAAGCCCCAAATTCCTGTATCATTAAAGACTGAGGATACTTACTTAATAGAACCTAATGATATATGTCTTCATTTTGCACAGTATTTTCAGCCATCTGATGAACAGCATAAATTGGACGGTTGTTCTACTTCTGTTTCTGGTTTTTACCCATATCATTTGTCCGAGATCACAGAATCTCTGCACCTTACCTTGATTGAGACTAAGGATGTTCTCAATGCAATCAATAAACTTAAACCGACCTTTTCCACAGGACCTGATTTGTTACCTCCTGTGGTTATAAAAGCGTTTCACTTTATTTTAGCCCCGGTTTTAGCCAAACTATTTTCCTGGTGTCTAACCTCCGCTGATATTCCAGTGATATGGAAGACAGCCCATGTCATCCCAATTTTTAAATCGGGTGCTCAAACCAATCCTGCCAACTATAGGCCGATCTCATTAATTGCACCCACTGCCAAAGTCTTGGAGAGAATAATTTACAAAAAGTTTCGATTTTGGGCCAGACATCTTATTCATCCTCGTCAGAATGGTTTCACAGTAGGTCGATCTACTGAAACCAATTTATTAATGCATTTAAACTCGATCTACGAAGCTTTTAATCATCGAGCCCAGTACAATACAATATATTTAGATCTCTCTAAGGCTTTCGACAGTGTGTCCATTCATCTACTGCTTTGGAAACTATCAAAATATGGTGTTTCTTCTGGTGTCTGTGCATTCTTACAAAATTATTTAACAAATTGGATTAATTATATTAAGATTGGGCAGTATGTCAGCCCACATTATTATCTTCAATCCAAGGGAGTGCCTCAGGGAAGCGTCTTGAGTCATCTTTTGTTTGCTCTCTTTGTAAATGACTTATTTGATGCTATACCCGAGTCACTGGAATTGCTGGGTTTTGCAGACGACCTGAAGCTATCTAATAGGATAAGAGAGCCGAGTGATGCCTTGGCTCTTCAAAATGGATTAACAGCCATTGAGACATGGATGAATTGCAATTCTCTCTATTAATCCAACGAAAACCTATGTATTGGTATTCTCTTGGCTTCTTCATACTCCTAAATATATGTATTTCCTTGGCAACCAGGAATCAATTACTTTTACCTCAGTCATCAAAGACTTGGGTATTTTCTTGGACAGCAAACTTACTTTCCAAATGCATCTGACTAAGTTATACACCGAAGCCAAACAAGCCTTTGCAGCTATAAAGGGTTTTGGCTTCACCACTTTCTATCCGTCTATAGTTGGCTATCTGTTTAGTGTAGTTATTAGGCCCAAAATACTGTATGGTGTTAATATTTGGGCCACTGCCGCACCTTCCTTATTTTTGTGGCTGTGTAATTTGCATGACAGATACACTTCTTTCTGTGTGAAGGATAAGATTGTGGGGGGTTCCGATCTTATTGCCCCAGTAAACAATCGCTTCTTTTCTATTGATTTTCTTACCCCTTATAGACCAGGTGCGTCCTGGGGCTTTCATGGTTTCTTGCCTTTAAGGCTCCATGTTCAGTTTGCACGTTTGGTCTTACTGTACCGACTATTTAACAATATGATTGATTGTAATTCATTTTCAAACAAACTTCAGTATCATGTCCCTGCGTGCCTTATCCGCGGGCAATACCTTTTTCATATAACAAAGCGGTCACATTCAGCTATCCAAAAAAGGAATGCAGGATTTTAACTCTATTGGTCTATCAATAGACGATTTACTTGAGTCCTTTCGTACTTATAAGCATCGTATTGCGTATTGCACTTGCGTCAAGGGGTGTAGTCTTATTGCATTATATTCAGGCATTATATGATATGGTATTATTCATAGGTGTAGGGCAGAGGTAAGTAAGTGAACTAGGTAAGTAATAGTCGGTGTTGCTTGGTAAGTATTCTAGGTAGGTATATTTAAGACTGCCCTGGTATCTGACTATTTGGATGTGGGACTGTTACTGTGACGCCGGTGATCATCAATGGTATCTTGGATTATATGGAAAGAGACAGTGAATTTGTTAAACCGTGGATTCTTGCTGATGCATTAGATCATATGGGAGATATTTCTAATCGTCTGATTGAAACATTATGGTTTTTTTGCTCACCTGCTACATAAGTGGGAGATAAGCACCTGCCTATCTTGGTGTGTATGGATGAAGAACTACAAAATTCCTTATCTACTATGGGAAGAAAGTGAAGTGACCACTACTACTTGTTTTTGCTGTTTGATTATTAATTGTCTTTGTTTCAATTAATTGTATTTATTTTTAACATTGCTTAGCGTTTTTTTTTTCCCATTCCCTTGTGTGTACTTGTAGTTGTAAATTAAAAAAAAAGCCCTTATTTAATGTGTGCCTATCCACAACTGGAAGCACCTACACATGCGAATTTTGCCGATTTACACGAAAAGGTCCTTTTCCTTAGAACTAACAAAGTACATACCACACTGGACCTCAACTTTAATTCCCATCCGCCATAAGGGACACTTCGGGCTTCCGCTCTCCCGAAAGAAGCCACCCACCTCGATCAGGATGGAATCTGTAACCATGACTCCGGGGATACTTGATTGATGATAATATGTTTGAAAGTAATAATGATACCTTATAAATGTAAGAAATTCGTCATCGTCACAGCATCGTTGATTTCCTTCCTCGCCGCAACAATAAATGTCATCATCATCACCTAATGCTTCGGGACAAGTAAAGGTCTGTCGCCTTCCATACACCGTTCTTGTACATCGCATCCCCAATCCTGTGATAAATTATAATTAATAAATTCATTGTCGAAACATTATCAATCCAGATAAAATGTTGAGTATTTCAAATGTTCAAGATACAAAAGAAATATGAATAAGTATGGATGTCATTATGAAAACGCAACTCACCAAATTTCAATGTACATACGGAGAAAATAAATAACAATATGGATGGAGAATTAATCATTTTACATTCATACAAAGAAATAAACAATATAAATATCACTAGTGCGGAGAAAAGAATTGAACAACGCTTGAAAGATACTTTGCTGTGATGCTACTACCACCTTCCGAGAAACAAAAATGGCTACAGCGCAGCTACAGAACCTTTCTGAAAAAAAAAATTGCATTAGAGCCTTTCACGAAATACGAAGGGAGCGGCGAGTTGCGTCACCAGTTCTCGTCTGATCACTGAAGTTAAGCAACGCAAGCCCAGTTAGTACTGACATGGGTGGTCGCTCGGGAAAGCTGGGTACTGCTAATACCCAATAATCGTCGCATTAGTGTAGTGTCTGTGCAGTATGTGCATTAGAACTATGCAGTGGACGGGTCTCTAATGACCTTGTAGTTGACGGGACCTTAAACTCCAACCAACAAACAAAAAAACGAAATACGACCATTATATGGGTAAAAGTGTAGTTTAACCGCAAGGAATTATTTCGTCATTCGTAGCAGATGAAATGTGGCGCTTCGGTCGGTATAACGTCGTCAAAATACTCGTTCCAGGACCTGCTGCGCATCCTATTGTTTTTAAATCGTTTGGACATAATAAAAGTGATTCGCGAAATATTAGGCATGTTGAAATCAAGGTAAAGAACTTCATGAATTTATTTAATGAATATCTTTCTCGTTATTTTAACTGGAAGCTTTCGATTTATGCAATGATGATTCGAAATCATTAAATAAATCGAAAGCTTCCAGTTAAAATAACGAGAAAGATATTCATTAAATAAATTCATGAAGTTCTTGGCCTGGAACGAGTATTTGATGAAGTTATACCGACCGAAGCGCCACATTTCATCTGCTACGAATGACGAAATAATTCATTGGGTTAAACTACACTTTTACCATATAATGAACTATATTAGTCAAATATTATCACTCAACCTACATTGAGTTTTTTTGTTGAAAGATGATTTGTCGCATGTGAAAAGGGTTGCATTGAAGAGATGAATGTGGTTGATGGTAAGAAGATTGAAGCGTACCATCAATGTCGTAATTAACGTTAGTCCCTATTCTGAGAAAGGAAGCGTGGTGTAAAGGATATTTCTCATTGTTTCCTTTTTTGAGGGACATGTGATGATATAAAAAATTACGACGTCTTATAGTACGTAATATAGGGCGGGGAGCAGCGTAGTGTAAGTGTTATAGAGTTTAATATATTAGCAACCTTTTTTAAATATAAAATGAAGCAAACATCATCTGCTACTGCCGGTGATGTCATAGTAGGCCTATGACATTTCTCGAAAATTCTCGAAGATGCGTTCTGTGTTCCATTTATTGTACAAGGTCAATTAATGATTTGAAGCAGAGGGTAAATATGATACCTTAATTGTCATATGGGAATATGATAAAATTTGGTCTCGATGCGGCCCGCCTGGGAATGGTAAAAACATCTGAACCTCTCATGACCAGCGACAGCCCCACTTTCAGATGACCTATCAGTCAAAATGTTTTAACAGTGTTGAGTAGCAACATGTTAAGAGGCATACAGTATGTTCCTGTATAAAAACACTACGATTTGCAGTTATGCATCAAAGAATTCAATCATCATAGGATGGATTCACTACTGCCTGCAAATATACATGATTCTGAATATACTAAAGGGATTGTTACTGTGGTTGCAACCACATTCTCTTAACAACATTGCAAAGGAACTCCTAACCGTTTTCCCTCTAATGGCAAGGTGGGTATCCATCTTGTCCTTCTGAATGGACACAAGGGCGATCTATTGGACAGTGTTTTTCCGCAGCCGGTTGCCGACCCCTGCAACCCCTATGCTTATTTATCGTCGGTCTACTGTTCGTTGAGGCATTCCACCGATGTCAGGGGGCGAGGTCCCTCGCATAGTAGAGAGGGTCCTTTTACATGTAAATGGCATCCTATACCACACGGTACCTCGGTTTTACTTCTCATCTGAAAGAAGGCGCACTCAGGGTCTATCGCTCGAAAGAAGTGAACCCACCTCGATTCACTATCGAACCTACTGTAGATCTACTGACGCAGTTACCTAGGCGGGTCTTGCGTGTGGCTAAACTACTTTGCACCGCTCGTGACTGCAATCACATGATCTGTATTAAAATGCTAGTAACTCTTGAGATCATCCAACTGGGCGTTGCTATGATCAGTTTGTCTGTCATCTGTCAAAATTTCATTAGACAGTCGCTACCATACAGTATAATGTACAAACAAATGTTCCCTCTCCTCCTTTTTGAAGAAGGTTTTAACTACAGTAAGTAGAATCTTTGATTCTAACTATTGAAAACAACCATTATCACTAACCCTTCTCTCGCTTGTGGCAGGGGCAAGTGACATTTTTGTCCCATTGGGACACATGAGCAATCTGTTGGAAGGTATTTTTACGCAGTCGGCTGCCAACCGAATGCTGCAACTCCTATTGTTATTTATCGTCGGTTTATTTTAATTCATTGGGGCACTTTTCCTCTACCAAACGCAGGGGACAGCAGAGGGTACATACCCACACCTGGAAATTTTGCCGAACCAGACGTATACTGTATTTTATCCCACCTCGGTGGCGCAGTGGGTAGCGTGCTCGGCAACTGCGTCAGGGGTGCTAGGTTCCATACTGGACCGAGGTGGGTTGGTTTTTTTCGTGCATGCTGTGGTACATGCGTGGAGTATCAAGAGTTGCTAGAATTAGGAATCAGTAATTTAGAGGTAGCCTGGGGGTGGGGACATCGGGGAAAAAAATCGAGGTGGTATGGACACGGTGCAGGAGCTCGTTAGGTGCATTACAGGAATGCAAGTGTTTGGAAGCACCCGGGGCAGGGGGAGAACAAAGCAAATGTGGAAGCAGGTTGTCCGTAACTACCGGTATATGGTAGTGTGTGGGGTGAACGGGGACCTGGGCTAGAAACCGCAGTCCCGGCGGGATAAGGGTATGATGATGAGTAGACAGAGAAGAGATGACCGTTATGTCATTTGTACCACAACGAATACTTGCTAAACAAAAAATGTCAACAAACGTAGCACACGTTCCCGACAACACTTTGACCTTTTTTTTAACGCGGTCATTCATTTCCATCCATAATGGCAATTTGGCCCTTGATCTATGAAATGTTGGTTGCTCACCCCCGCAATATGCTATGGCTTACCTGCGAAGGTGGGTGACTGAGCCCACATTTCATTTTCCCGGGGCCTGGCTAACAATAGTCATTAGTTTACTCACCAAGAGATGATACCACAAGATACCGTTGGGCTTATTAGATCACCTCAGCAGCGCAATTTGTGGGGTCGTTGAATCTGAGCTTATAATAGATTTGATCCTGGCCAAATTGGGCGGTATCTTCGATTCGGAACCGATCCCTGTCACTACCGAAAACAAATGGCCATGTAGTGACATAAACTGATGTTTTAATTACTACTAATGGTTATACTATTGTTATGTTTACACTGTAGGCTCAATGTCATAACCTCTTTTAGTCACCTCTGGCAACAACAATGTACTGTAGTAGGTTGAAAAAATTCTATCCCCGGAACCCACATGGGAAAGTTGTCTTTATAGAGAATCAGATATGTAGGGAACAAGATATCAGATACTTCCTTAATGTGAAGAACTGTCATTGTTTTCAAATAGAAGATTCATTTATCAGGATGACGGCCCAGCAGCAGGTTTTTTTCTTCAAACTAATTGAGAAACAGTCAAATGTGATCCACAGCAGCGGAAGTTTTGTGTGATAGGCAGATGAAAACGAGACTCAAGCCTAGTTTCGCAAGTGTGTGACAGGGACAGATGTGCGAAATGGATCAGGGCGTTAGTAACATGGTTGGGTCATTTCAGGGATAAGATCTAACATACAGAAGAGGCAGAAAACACCCAATGCAAGTGTTAGGATATTAGGCATGGACGGATGTGGTGGTTTTCGGAGTTGACAGGGCTCTGGTGAAAGACAAATATCAAGCCTTTTTTAGATCAAGCTTCATTAATTCAATTGATTGCCTCTTGAGCATATCGTCACCGCCGAAGTAGGTGGCCTCTTATGGGGACGGGGCCCGTAAGCAAGAGAAACAAAGTGCGCCTTATGTCCTGAATAGGAAGTAGCAGGATATGCCGGGCCATGTGTGATGCATACAATAATAAATTTACATAAGGAGGAAGGAATGTATACTTTGCCCCGTGCCCCAGGTGGACCCAGTGGCGTCACTAGGCGGGTGCGGGCCGCATCGGGTGACACCAAAGCAGAAGAAGTGGCTTTTTTTCGGGAGAGGGGGGGTGACACCATGGTGTCGCCGCACCGGGTGACGCCAACCCTAGCGACGCCACTGGGTGGACCCTTCTGTCGTATGGGAGGTAAAACAGTAGTGTTTCGGGAAATTTTCAAGCGATGACCCGCCGCGGTGGCGTAGTGGTTAGCTCACTCGGCAACTACGCCAGTAGTTCTAGGTTCGATACTGGACCGTGGTGGGTCGGCTTCTTTCGGGCGAGAGAGAAGCCGCAAGTGTGCCTTCTTTCGGATGTGAAGTAAAACCGAGGTCCCGTGTGGGTGTACGATGGCACTTGCACGTAAAAGAACCCTCTCTACTACGCAACGGGTAGATGAGGCAAAATTTCCAGGTGTAGGAGCCCGCCCCCTGGCGTCGGTAGCATTCCCCAACGAACACTAGACCGACGATAAATAAGCGTAGGGGTGCAGCTTTGGCCGGCAACCGGCTGCAGAAAAAACTATGTCCAATATATCACCCTGTGTCCATTCAGAGGGACAAATGGGTACCCGACCCTGCCATAGGCGGGAAAAGGGTTAGGAGTTGCTTTGCTTTTATAGTAGGTAGTTATTTACCGAAAACAACATGATAGGCATGATATACATATAGGCGAGACTTACAGTTGTTTATTTTACTTATCACATATTTGTACGTGAATGACTCGGTCGGTAACTGCTTACTAAACTTTGGACATGTCTGCAAATCGGGCATCATCGTCATTATCTTCTCAGCCCACACAAATGGAGGTCATGCATCTCGAGTGGCTGGCTGCTTGTACGGCTGACGGTTAGTCAGTATGATGTCGAAATGGGTTTGGAAAGAGTTGTGTTATTTGACGGCAAATATTTACGTTTGAAAACTATCAGAACTATCAGTTTGAAAACTTCAAAACTCAAGAGGCTAGCTCGTATACACCTAGGAATTTTGTAGGTCCTCCATAGTTGCTCTTTTGACTGCTCACATTAATAATTGAGCCGATGATTTTTCTTATAGGTTCACACTATGAATATTTAATCCTTTGTGACGGATACTTTGCTAGTGACATTTTTCATGCTAGACCCATATGTCTAGATCTCCACCTGAACCCTAGCAACACCTCTGTCTTTCGCATCCATTGTAGTCGCTCCACCCTGAGATATCCTCTCGACCTACTACTAAGCCCTCCTCTCCGCCTATGATGTTTGCCATCCTCTGTTTCGTCTCCAGTGACCCAACTGTTGCCCGAAACAGAATTGAACACTCCCATGTATTGTCATAAATTACCTCCCTCTCTACTTTAAGCTTATTCCCATACACCCTCAGCATTTTCTTTGCCGCCCTTCCCTCCATGCTCTGTCGCCACTGCCCTAACCCCCATTCCTTAACTTTGTCCTGTCTCCTCACCCTCCAGTGTTATGCCTAACTTCTTCATTATCCTGTTTACTCTCTCTCCCAGTTGGTAGACACCCTCATGTTGTTTACCCATGCATTAGCCTGCCATACCCCCTTTCCCCCTGTATTGCTAAAACTGCTGTAAAAGGACCCGTAATGCTATTAAGACAGCTCTGGGTTCAATAACGTAAAGGGTACTTTCTACATCATCATCATCATCATACCCTTATCCCTCCTGTGGCGGGGTCGGGTCTGCTGGTTCTAGTCCTCTACTCCCGTCTATCTCTCACCAGGTCCCTGTCCACCCCATTCACTGTCTTGTCCTTACGGACAACCTGTTCCCACGTCTGTTTCGGTCTCCCCCTGCCCCGGGTGCTACCAACCACCTGCATTCCTGGGATGCACCTAATGAGCTCCTCTTCCCCTCATGACGTTTCCATACCACCTAAGCCTATTCTCCCTCATTTTTCGGCGATGTCCATCTCCCCAAGGCTACCTCTAATATACGCATTAAAGGGTACTTTCTACAACAGAGAACAATAACAGCATAGATAGCTAACATGCTGTCCCAGATTCAGAATGGTGAAGAAAGGGATTTTTGTAAGGGTGAAATAAAAAATAATGGCAGCTAAATTGATTTGGAGAGACTCGCATGACAAGGTGTGTGAATTACAGGATGACAATTCAAAAGGTCACCATTCGTATGATAGTTGATGGTAAATTGCCCAGATGGGACCTATGTTTTAGGTGGGTACCTCTGGCACTAAGCCTTCCACGTGACCTCCATAGAAGAAAAAGTCCGTCAAGAATATTGGGTTGGGACTGGCGCCGCCTATAGGCGGAAGTTCAAACTATTCACTATCGTTATTGCGATGAGGTAATTCCATGATATCAGCTGTAGACCGTCTTTGAGATATGCAAAAGAGTTTAGGTAGTTCTATTTGTGTATAAGTGCGATTCGTATAAGTTCGATTTTTTACGAGTAAAAAAATGAGTAGTTACCATAAGGAAGAGCAGCTTTTTGTAATTCCCACCTGTTGCATATCTCGACGAGTACAAATCTGGGTTGCGTATTCGTCGACTTTAGTTTCGTCGTTGGTGGTATCAAGTTCTTTTCTTCAAATAATAGAATCATTCATATAATACGTCGCCAGGTGTAAGCTTAGGATTGCTTGGCAGGTGGATATTTTTGGTCTAATCTACTTAATTATTAAATACAGTTTGGCGTGATGATGATTCTGTCGGGATGAGCAAAGATGGTTTAGAGAGGGATACAAGTGTCGGTATACCGAAGTGTCCGCCATAAAGCCTATGAAATCGATGTCTTAATATCTGGGCTGCAATTCTGAGAGGCTGATAGTTTATTATTATTATTTGTTTGTTATGCCATTTGGTAGGGGAGTCGGCCAAGCAGCCATAGCGGGCCGGACCCTGTGGAGTGGTTAAATTCCTATGTTGCTATTAGTAGGATGCAATTCCAGCTATGGGTGTGATGTATGTAATCGAAATGTTATGATATTAATTGTCATGATATCAATCTATCTTATCCGCATTTAGCGTTTCCCTTTGTCAATTATTATTTCGCAATGTAAAGATATTAAATAGTGGAATTGTATAGGATTAATAGAAAATACAGTCTTTATCGTATGTATGTTTGACGTGTAGGGTCTATATCACTATTAATGAATGGAAACCAGTTATGTGAAAAGAGGAAACTGGGACGTGGATGTTCAATAAAAATTTACGCGCATCATCATTTATGAGTAATATAGAAATAAGGTAATCGTAGCCTACTGTATCCCATAATTCATTACAGAGGCACCTTTTAGATAAACTTCGTGAACAGGTGCGTGACTTAAAAAAATTTTCATTGCTTTTCCAATCGGTGATAAGCCAACTTCGGTAAACAGGCTGTAGTCAGTAACGGTTGTGTATTGTATTGAATACTGAATGCATTTTAATTTTAACACTTGCAGGGTTATTTACAATGGGTTACGTTTCATGTTGGAAATATAAAGGAAGACAACTCTGTCGTAAGTGATCTTGGTTCTGGATATTGACATACGTATAAAGCAGTTTTCAAACCTGATGCAAGTCTGTAACCATGAAATATACAAATAACTTAATAGCATCCGTTGTAATCCTGGAAACAACACAGTGTTTTATGGTGTTATATATAATTTGTAGGAATGGTTTAATCTCTCCACTGCCATATTGGTTAAATAAAGCTGCTTTCAGTGTAGTGAATTATAATTAGAAAGTGTTGCTAAACTCACTGGAAAGTTGTATATTACTTAGAATTTTTGCATCTATGATAAATTGTTTTCACCTGTAGGTTATCCACGAATTTCGTTGTTGGCCTTTGTAGGTATAATTGCCGTGTATCTGTTGTTGACTTCTAAAAAAGGTAAGTATTTCTTTGAATTTATTGACACACACACAGATTTCGCATTTAAACTGTGTATTACTTGAAGACTAGTATTATTGATAAACTGCTTTCATAAATTTAAAGATAATGTACAGCCGCATAAGCAGGTAATGAACGTGCAGAATCTTTTTGAAAAATCAGCAGGTAATTAAGACCTTAGTCACCAAAATGGTGCATTTGGCAATTGCAGGTGATTTATTTTCACCAGTTTTTATTTGTAACGAATTTATATTAATTTTTTTTGTTAAAGGGCTCTATTTACCTGATAATACTGATGAAAAGAAAAGGCAAGTAGAAATTTGTGATTTTGTAAAACGGTCATGTTAAAACAATCTTCTTGGCAGCTTGTAATAATTTTTAAGTGGGGCGAAATGTCATCTCATAAGTTCATCTTTTTGGTGTACTTTATGGTGTTATGCAGTAACTTTATAGGATTTGTCTGTTATATTTATTAAGGCACACAGCAGTAGAGCGGGGACAGCATAGTGTGAATTGTGGAATGAATGGATCATGCATGCCAAATAGCTTTCCTGTCCACATATACACAGGAAAAAATAATAAAGACTTCCCTAGACTTTGCGTTAACGACTATTAGTAAGTAATCCTAAACCATTTTAATTAATATAGCAATTTATAATTTGTCATGAAGTTATAGTGAATTGTTAGTAATAAAAACTTATTTTGTTTACTTAAGTATTTTTGACAAAGGTTTGAATGATGCAGGACGTGGCTTAAATGTGGCAATCATCAGTCCTGTTACTTTTGATGTAATAAAAGTGCAAAGATTTGATACATACTCAGATGGTAAGTGTTTATAATATGATGACAGGTATATGTTGCATTTTTATTTTACTGCATATTCAATTATGATACTACAGTTTACATATTGCTGTGCAGATGCCACACATCTCGAGATGTTTATAGAGAAGTATGTGGAAGTTGGTGATATTATAATTATGCTGACATGTGATGAGGCTGCAACAAGGTAAAGTTCATATTTCTAAATATTGTTTTAATTTAAATACCCGACAACACAAATAGTGTTTTTTATTTATCTACATATATGCATAGACTCTCAGGTCTCATCAAGAAGATTATATATGATCTAGGGAGTGGATGCATTCAAAATCTGAAGTTTCGTTCAAGCTGGTATTTTGTGTCACAAAAAGGAATTCATGGATTTACACCTTATGAAAAGGTACAATCCGAAAAGAACCAGATTTAGATATGACAAAAAATTAAATACATTCGTTTTAATTTTAATAGCTCTCTCTTCCTAGTAATGGAGGATGGGGTCAAGTCCATGATGATAGATTCTGTGTAACTCGCAAAAGTAAGTTAATATTGATTTTTGATAGTTAAATAGAATTGTGAAATTATTGTTAATGTGGAAATTATTTTTGGGTGATATCTATGGTGTATCGATTTATTTTGAAGTTATAGGACAAAGCATTCATCCAGATACTATTGCAAGAAGTAATAAAGAAAGGCGCGAATTTTGTAGTAAACACAGTGGATATGGGGAGTTTTGTAATGGTAAGATTACGTTACGTTTAAGACTCTGATTGTCTTGAAACTCAGATTGCTTTATGTGGTTTAGGCGTTTTCGCTGATGAACCATTGGTACCAGCGCCAATATTAGATAGCTTTTTGCAGCATCATCCAATATTTTCTGTTCCCATTGCAGTGTTAGCAGGTTAGTAGTGTAAAATTCATTTCAAAGTAATATCAGGATTCTTATTTAACAGTATGTTAAAAAAAATTATTTATTTAGGTGTATCACCCTATACTTTACCAATGACTTTGGAAACTATTGTCCATCAGCCTGGTATAAATCCTAAAATGGTTACAGTAAGATCTAATTTATTCTGTTTTCCTGACACGATAATGATTCAAAGTTAAAGAGCTTTAAAAATGCTAACTAATTTGACTCTCATAATAATAACATATATTAATTAATACTGTTGTATTTTTTTGAAAGGTATATTACTTGCCCATCTTTGAGGAAGTGAAGAACCTAGCGGAATTGTTTAATTTTCAATTTGTACAAATGACCAACATTGAATACTATTATGGTAATAGAAATTTTAAAATTCATTCTCCATTTGAATAAAACATGTATATATGATAGCGTTTCTACATCCCATTTTTGATTGTAATTTTTTCTGGGATCATCAATATTTCTTGTGGGAGAGGTCCTCTCATTAGAGCAGAAATATAGCATATTACCAGAGTAGTTGCGCAATTATTGTGAAATCTGAAGTTGATACATTGTGCGTTTATAAAATCAGTCACCACGATAATTAACATGATGAAATTCATAAACTAACTTATCCTCCACAAGATGTTCTATGGCCGCAGTTGTTTTTTCGCCCCATAAGACAAAGCTACGTACAGAAATAGTGACTAATTCCAAGACTTACAGACTGTGTTGTATATTTGAAAATTCACGATTCATCAATTTCTATAATATTTATATTGAATAATTAGTTGTTTTAACTTGGATTCATTAGATAATTACATAACGTCGGTAATTAAATCCATTTTCAGATCAAGTGGAATTCGTCTTTAACAAGACAGTTCAGTTATACCCAGATGCTGTAAGTCATGTTTAAATTGCTACATATTTGATGATACATTTTTTACTAACTTATTTTAAATATTATAGAGCCACATTATATTTATAGAAGAGGAACTTGCGCTAACTCCAGACTTTCTGATGTATATGGCAAATACAATGCATGTTTTAGATAAAGATCCAACTTTATATTCTATCTCAGCGTGGAATGATAATGGTGTGAATTTTTTTCTCGTATTTTTGAAGATGGAGCTTTAGTGTTCATGTTGTTACACTTTTTCTAACAGGCTATAAGGGTACGTCGTCTAATCCAGAGCTGTATTACAGAGTTGAAGGATTTCCTGGACTAGCATTTATGATCTCGAAGACAACTTATGTTAGGCAAATGAGATCACATATGAAAGAATGTTGTACGAAAAGGTAGCAAGTCAAGTTTTGTTATTCATAAGGTAGTCCATGAAGGCTCAGTGATACTAAATTTCTCATTGATTTTGTCGTGTTTTAGGGCTTGGGAAGGCTGGACTCTTCAGATACCTGATAAAGTAGAGATGGTTGTTCCAGATGTCTCTCGCGTTGTTCATAGACCATATGAAGGCCTTGGACCAAAGACTCACATGTTGGAAAACCTATTCAATAGAGATAGGGAATTTTCACGGTAAGTGGCCAATGTTTATAGCAATTTTTTTTTCCTTTATTTAATTCCAAATTGTGAGTAGTACGTTTAATTACAAAAATTAAATTTTAACATCCTTTGAACAGTCATTAAGGATAATATTTGCTATAGAATATGTTTATTTAGCCACGTCATGTATAGTGATATTGAAATCCATGAATGTTGTACGTTTATAAAGGAATGCAGTTATGATTTTGATCAGAATTTTCCAGGCGGTGGTATTCTTCAAAGAACCCTGCATTATATCGAGTGATGTCTAAATTAATGCCGCATTTGGTATTAATATTTTGATTAATGGCATGCTTGAGCAGTCTCATTTCACAAGTCTACATGAAATTGACAAAATCTGTTGCAATTAAGCTGAATGATTTACATTCCATTATTTAACGTTTTATATACTCGTGCGTAACGACTGATGTAGGATCGACCCCGGCCGAGACACATGGTAGGGGAGCGGTTTATTGCGTTGGACACAACAGTTCTCGTCTGATCACTGAAGTTAAGCAACGCAATCCCAGTTAGTACTGACATGGGTGGCCGCTGCTAATACCCAAGAATCGTCGCATTGGTGTAGTGTCTGTGCAGCATATGCATTAGAACTACGCAGTGGACGGGTCTCTAATGACCTTGTAGTTGACGGGACCTTAAACACCAACAAACAAACAAACAAACCAACAAATCAGCCAAGAGACACATGGTGTCTTTTCGGTGAGAGGGGAGTCCAAAATGCACCTTCGGTTGGAATGGAAGTAACGCCTTGTGATATGTACGATTCCACCTGCATGTAAAAGAACCGCTTCTTTTAAAAGTTACATGTAGATCGATTATGCATCCAACGTAGAAATTGGCGACTTCAATATAAACAAGAGGTTGTAACATGAATTCGGCAGCCGGCTGCGTAAAAATAGCATCCTGCAGTTCGCCAATAAGCATAATAAAGGTTTAGAATGATGATGTCATTTTGTGTAACTACTGTACCTCTATTCAGTCAACAATAGCTGCTTCTGGTGGGCTGCTGATATTTTTAAGTTGACAAGTCGTTTAAGTGGAAATGAAAGTGTGGTTCGTGTAGAATATGAAACCATTACCACATAAACAGATCCCTTTCGGCTCATAGACTAGACATTTCCTAGGTAAGTTTACCTCCTCAAATTCGCCCTTGACAAGTGATCCTGTCTTTTGGTTACTCATGCCTAAAATTAGATCAAAACTTTTTATCAAGTTACTTTAGAGCGTAGAAGCATTTCCAATCGTGAATGTGTTGTGATCCCACATGTGTAACCAAAATAATGAATATTAATTGCCGTTTAAAAGCAGCATTTCGCAGAATCAGTTGTTGACAATTTGAAGTGTTAAATGTGTCCATGTCCTTAGAATATTTTTCTCCCTCTGTGAGCGTGGACGACAGGTCTGAGCTTATTCGGGTATTTATACCACTTTGTGCAAAAGCACTGTAATCTAATTAATGCTTTTCGATAATTATATTCATGCATTGCCATCGTTATATTGTGTGTCAAAATTATTTTTGGTTACATGGTTCAAAAATTTGCTACGTGTTGGACATTTTTAAAAAGTGTATTTCCTCCTCATTTTTTTGGCTTGTACATAAAGAGGAAATGACTGTGCGTCATTGGTAAAATGACTAAGGAACCAAGTTGGATCATCGAGATGACCAGATCAAACGACCATCTATTACTCTGACTTGTATGTACCCTACAAACTACACACATTATGTCCGTTATCATATGGTTTAATAAAAGACTTCGTAAACAACTTCCCAACTTTTGGACTATTTTCCCCTATTAGTAAAATGTTGATATAATGAATATACAGTTCTTGATTGATGTCATTTGAAGTTATGATAATCGTATTTTAACGCTGCTGTTTCGTTTTTTTTAGGTCTTTCAATCAAAGTTTGCAAAATATGACCGGCGTCTTGCTGTTAAATTATGAGAGCGTGTTAGAAAACCTTATTAGGAAGTCTGTGATCTTGGAGATGACGAGCCGGCAATTAGATATTTGTGCTCAACAGCGAGAAAATAAAAATTACCTGTCAGATTCATCGAATTCGCAAAAGTAGGCAATGTTAGACGGTGACTACATTTTAGCACATTAACGTTATTTACTATTATTTATAGAGTATAGATAGATATAAGGGATGTCACAAATTCCAAATTAAGGATTAACTTTTTTTATAATAACACTCAGTGTAATATTAATTGAATGAATACTATTATTTTCCAGGCTGTCATACGTTTTGTACTTCAAGCAGTCGACAAATGATGATTATCGAATTTTGTGGAAATTATGTCAGTGTTTTGGCTTATTTTATACTGAAAATGAACGACCACGTGGCCTTCATAAAGGAATGTTAAGGTAAATGGCAACACCTTCTTTGAACTTTTGGGTTGTCTGATGGCACACATATCGCCTTGATAAAGACGGGTTGTGGGAACGATGGCACTGCCGTTGATATTTATCTTTGGAAATTGACAGTACTATTATTTTTGGGTGTTCAATTATAACAACCCCAAGTGCGCCTCTGGTGATTGGTAGAATGTTCTCCCTCTTATGGACTAATGAATATCTTCAAAGCTCGTCTATTCCTTACTACCTGTAGTTCTCGGGATAATGCAAAAATCGACCAACTGTTCTCATCTGTCCTCATTAAGCTAGAAAAAAGTATTTCGTGTCGTTCGTAATGTTTCCCTTTGCTCTAGTAATTATTTAAATTTTGTGATTGACTGGCGAACATGAAATATGGCGAAAATGAAAAATAAGAAAACATGTTGATGTGTTGTAAAGCTGTAAGAGAGGTGATTTACAGTTAGTTTATCAGTAGATTGTGTGGGCTTGTAAAATCAATAACTGAATAACTTGCATGATAGTGATATGATAGACCCACGTAGACTTCTACAAATAATAGTATAGTAGTTTCCATCGTTTAATTGGAGTTTATTTTGGGATTTTTATACTGGTTGCTCGTTTTTTTGCAGCGTTACAGGAAATAGGCACAAACACTACCTTTTGTTGTTACTCGTAATCACTTCGTAAGACGTCAACGTTGTCTCTCAAAAGCCTATGCTATTATCTTGTTCTTGCCGCCGATAACACCGTCCGTTCACATGTGCAAGAATAGCGATATTGTTACAATGTATAGCCATTATAGGGCCCATATCAGATGTAGTATATTTTATTCGTATTCTTTGTTGAGAAGAAATTGTTTAGCCCAATTCGTTGTTATTTATGATAGTACTGATCTTAATATGATAGGCGAGTCTACAGCCATTGCGTAGATTTTAGGGTGTTTAAAATAATTGTCTGTATTCCCGTGGTGTGTGCAAACGGGCTGAGTTCCAGTCCTAATTGTTGGAGACGTGATAGTGCTACCACCGTTGTTCTTTTCCTCTTTATTGGCACTTTGAAAACGTTATTCTGATGTGCCCTGTGTAAAAAATGCATTAATTAATTACTTTATTCCATTGCATTTCAATAATCCAACTATCATTGGCCCCTTCATCAGGTGTATGTGCTGTCAACGTCTTGTTAATTTCGGCATGCGCTATTTTCCCATGTGATGTCATGTCGTTAATAATTCCCATTCATTCTGTCTACGCATAGTTTTATAGAAAGGTTATGCACAGTAATTTGTAGTTTATAATTGTATTGCTTGACATGAGTAATCGGGAGCAGATAAGGTCCGGACCAGACTAGATAAGGTGGATGGCCTTAGCTGCTTCGGGTGCCCGATGAATTTCAGATATGCGCAATTAGATATGCGGAATTCGATATCAAGGTGGTGAATTTGTTGAGAAGTAAGCCAGGCAGCCATAACAGGATGAACCCTTAGGAGGCTGCCCACGGATGATGAGGAGATAGGTGAAAGGATGAAGAACAGGGTTTATTTGCAGCACCCAACGTTCTTTACCAACCACCCATTTTGGCATTGACGTGGGCTTGCGCTGCTTAACTTCAGTGATCTCACGGGAACTGGTGTGTCCAACGCAACTTGAATATGAATATGTAATCCTTTGTGACGGATACCTTGCTAGTGAAATTTTTCACGCTAGGCCCATATGCCTAGATCGCCACCAGCACCCTAGCAACACCTTTGCCTTTCGCACCCATTCCATCCGCTCCACCCCAGAATCTCTTCCAAGGTGGGGGTTCCCCAACCCCTCCTGCAGCGATCCAGCGCTGGTAAGTGAACATTTTTGAGCTAAAAAGAAACAAGAATTTCTGCGATGATTTGTTTTTAAGAAGTTAGCGATCTACGTGGTATCTGAAATCTCAGGCCTCTCTTACCGAATATACAGTACACTGGACGTTGATGGGATGTGCCGGATGGTATTCGAAACCCAAATGACAAGTCAGGGGTCCAGAATAGTCATTTTCCAAATTGCGCATTAAATTCTGAGGTGAGGTTATTGTGATTAACGAACTGGGAAGTGAGGATTGCCCGTCTTGACTTTTAGCATAGTGATAATTTATTATAAATTCACGAAAACGGCAGTTGGTTACTATCGATTGTAGACAAAATTCAGGATTAATTTATTTCTAAAAGAAACTAAAAAGGATTTTTGATGGTTTTGGAGATATTTAGAACTCGGTAGGAGACAACAGCATCATATTGCACCGATAACGGTTTTCACGATAATTTATACTATGCTGTCAGATTTTCTCTTTTTAATCTGTTTATTTTTAAGTAATGCGTACCCAGAAGGCTATCAACTATATGATTGATTATTATCAGGCGTTATTTGTGGATTGTTAACCCTTTTTCAGAGACTTAGGATTAATGCAACCCCCTAGTCATATTTCTGTGATACATGATCTAACGCATACATGATAACAAATTAGTGATGCTTAGATTTGGAATCGATGTGGAGAGGAGGGTTGCTTTTTGTTTCATTTGTTTCACTGGTGTTTTAGGACCCTTCACCTACAAGGTCGTTAGAGCCCCGTCCACTGCATAGTTCTAATGCAGAGACTGCACAGACACTAGACTAATGCGGCGATTTTTGGGTATTAGCAGTACCCAGTTCTCCCAAGCGGCCGCCCATATCAGTACTAGCTGGGGTTCCGTTGCTTAACTTCATTGATCAGACGAGAACTGTCGTGTCCAAGGCAATAAGCCGCTCCCGAAAAGGTGATTGTGATTGGAAATTTTATGATTATCGGCCTGGTGTAGTTTTAAAACGACAACATTCTCACCAATTGTTACAGTAAATTGTTGCTAGTAGAGTATAAAAGTGTTCTGCTTTAGCTACACTTCCACACAAGTACGGGATTTGAAATCAACCTTGACTCCCGATTTCATATTTTGTAGATACTATCCTGGCGCAGTTGCAGATTGGCAGCTAAATTTTTATGCGGAAATATTTTTACTTTGGATTCCTGGCAGTGGCGTTCCTAGGGTATTCTGCGTCCGGGGATAAAGACCGAAATCTGCGCCCTCTAAACTTAATGTGAATCGCATTTTTGCACTCCCTGTCTTCTGCGCCTGAGGACATCTGTCCCCCTTGGCATCCCCCCTCGGTACGCCTCTGCCTCCTGCAACATGGAAGATGTGTGAGATAGAACTCTTTAATTGGACCACCGAAATACGACGTCCTACCCCACATGTATGTTAAATTTGGTTGTTGTTGGCTAGGTTTTTTGTGGCCCATGTGGTACCTCATCTTCCACATAGCCAGTCTGCTCCTCATTTAGTTTTCATAATAAAAATATCAAAAGTTATCTGTGTTTTGGCGGTAGCCGGATACAGAGTGCGATGTTTTAGTTCTGCAACAGGTGCCTAGTTAGTCTGTCTGCTTGAATCTTGTAGAAACCATTCTGGATGTTGCACAACGCAGCGAAGATGTTAATAATTATGTGATTGCGAAATTGAAGTAGTTGGTGTATATTGTTGTCTAAAGTAGAAAAATTTTGTCCTTCATTGTTACTTTCTTGTTTGAGTGCTGTGGATAGTGAGTGCACATTTTTGATAGATTTTGGTGGTTGGCGTTGTTGATGTGGGATAAAGGTGTTCATAAATGGAAGGCCTTTGTTAAATCCTAGCTTTGGAATGGTCAGTATGATTGGTGTATATAAATTTATAGTGGAGGGAATTTATTGTTATCATTTTGTGCTAAACGGATCGATATGTTTACATCGGGGTTTTTTTGTGGACGATATTTACGTTCAGCTAGCAGTTGAATGTAGAGCAATAATAACTTTCGTATAGCACTCGTGTTCACAAGGTATCATTAAAATTGAATTGTTGATGAAGTATCCACGTAACAACAATAACGAACCTAGAAGACGATCAATTTTTGCCTAACCTAGGTGTTATACTATATAAATTTTCTCTTTTTTTTTTTCTTTGCAACATTTAGTTATTCGCTTGGTTCGAACATGTCTGAAATTAGTCTTTGATGGCATTGATGGATTGTCCATTAAATAACATCCACGGTGTTTGTGTGTGCACTTTGGATACATTGGTTTTCACTTTCATTTTCCAGTCTTAGAGACATGCTGAACGCATCATTAGTCACTGGGATATGATGCTTTTAACAGAGTTTTTTTCCTCCACTTGCCAGCCATTTCAAAAAAAGTTCTACCCCCTCCCCCATGACCCCACGAGTAGCATTTATGCATTAAAAGTTTTTAATAGTTATAGTGTTGTTCTTTGAAAAAATCCTTGTTTCATTTAAAGATGATGTTTATATGATACAGCAACGGGTAGATGAGGCAAAATTTCCAGGTGAAGGAGCTCGCCCCCCTGGCGTCGGTAGCATTCCCCAACGAACACTAGACCGACGATAAATAAGCGTAGGGGTGCAGCTTTGGCCGGCAACCGGCTGCAGGAAAAACCTATGCCCAATATATCACCCTGTGTCCATTCAGAGGGACAAATGGGTACCCGACCTTGCCATAGGCGGGAAAAGGGTTAGGAGTTGCTTTGAGTTGCTTTGTTTATATGATACAGCTCTACCTTGTGAAAATACTGGAGGCTTCCAAATTAAGGTTTGGGGTACTCCAGGAATCAGCACTAAGTCTATACCTTTCCATTCTGGTTATGGACTGGCTGCTGACCGGAGTAAGGGAATGGGGACCTCAGAGCATGGAATTCTCGGTGACTCCAGAAAACAAGTAGAAATGGGCCCAAACGATATTAGAGTAACAATAGAAAAGGGGGGCCTGAAGGTGAATGTGAAGAAGACAGAGTATATAGCTTTCAGTTGGGAAGGGCAGGGAAATAGTGGTGACGTACTGTATGGAGGCGAGGTAGTGAAAAAAGGTTCAGAAGTTCAAGTACCTAGGATCAGTGTTCCAGAACAATGGAGAAATAGATTCGGATGTGACCCATAGGATCAATGTAGGGTGGATGAAGTGGAGACAGGCATGTGGAATCCTGTGTGATCGGAAGGTCCCAATAAAGTTAAAGGAGTAATTCTACAGGGCAGGGGTTAGTCCAGTTATGCTATATGGATCAGAGTGTTGGGCAGTGCCAAAAGCTATGACAATAGAATGAGGATAGCTGAAATGCGAATGCTGGGGTACATGGGAGGGGTCCAGAGCGGAAAAGATGAGTGAGGATCGATTGAGGTGGTATGAGCTGGTTAGGTCCATAACAGGGATGCAGGTTATTGGAAGCACCTTGGGCAGAGGAAGACCTAAGCAGACATGGGAACAGAGGGGACATGATAGTGTGTGAGGTGGATGGGAACCAGGTGGGTGATAGACGGGAGTGGAGGGTTAGAACCCGCAGACCCCACCCTGCCACAGGGAGAGAAGGGCGTGACAATGATGATTATCATCTAAGGATGATGTTTGACATCTTCCTGGTGTGTCCTCCAGGGGTGAGTTGGTGGTGTTAACTCATTAATGTAAGGTTACGGGTTTGATCTTAGGGTAGTTGGATAGTTTCTTTTAAGCGAGGGATTATTCCCATGTTCTCTTCCTTTGAATGGGAAGCAAAAGTTGTGCAGCCAAGTTGCGTTGGACACACCAGTTCCCGTAAGATCACTGAAGTTAAGCAGCGCACGCCCACGTCAATACCAACTTGGGTGGTTGGTAAAGAACGTTGGGTGCTGCAAATTAACCCTCTCGTTCGTCCTTTCACCTACCAACTCATCTCCTGCGGGCAGCCTCCTAAGGGCTCGACCTGTTATGGCTGCCTGGCTTACTCCCAACCCACAAACTAATAATAATAAAAAAACCTGGTTCCGTGTGACGTGTATGATGTCACCACTGCGCTCAACTCTTTCTACGTGGAATAAATTTTGCATGTAGGGCGCCCAAATTTTCGGGTGTAGGACCTCGTCTTCTTTGACGTTGGTAAAAGAAATTGTGTTTTGCAAAGCCGACGTTAAATAAGCAGGGGGCTGTTGCAGGCAGTGGGGTAGCGAGGGAGGTTGCGGACCGCACCGGGTGACACTGATACAAGGGGATTACAAGTAAGGGAGATGACAGCGAGCCTTAATGTTTGCAAAGAAAAAAATTCAACAAGTGACACCAACCCATGGTACGCCACTGTGGCCGGCTGCGTACAAATAGGGAGCGGCGAGTTGCGTTGGACACACAAGTTCTCGTCTGATCACTGAAGTTAAGCAACGCAAGCCCAGTTAGTACTGACATGGGTGGTCGCTCGGGAAAGCTGGGTACTGCTAATACCCAATAATCGTCGCATTGGTGTAGTGTCTGTGCAGTCTATGCACTAGAACTATGCAGTGGACGGGTCTCTAATGACCTTGTAGTTGACGGGACCTTAAACACCAACAAACAACAACAAAAATGCGTACAAATACCTTTTCGTAGTTGGGAAAAGGGCTATAAAGGATGGTGATGTGTAGTACTGTATATTGAAATGAATATTTGTTTTTCTTTTCAGATTTACACTGAATCAGAATGATGTATTTCTAGTCGGGTCTTCATCGCCTTATTATAGGTTCATGCCTGATGACCACAAACCTTTGACTTTAAGTCGTTAAAGATTAAATAGAGTTTAATGGTTTGTTATTTTGTCACATGATGTGATATCTCGGATAAGTATATGAGAAATTGCATAATTTTATTTTTTTATTGAATTGCAAAATATACCTTCATAGCGCGGCTTGTTTGTTTGCAAGACCGTGTATAATATACGCACGTAATACTTAATGTAAGAGATGTGTTTGCTTGCCAGATAATTGATGGTGTGGTCATAAAATACGTTCCCCGCTCACTTCCACACGCCTTTGGTCCTCAATTACTGGTAGGCTTGTAAGGAACTTGTTGAAACTTTTTTCACCCAAATGTATTCTTTGTGTGTTTTTTGTTTATGTTGAGATGATTTGAAGATATGTTTGGTTATGAATCTTTATTGGCAGGTTGTACGTGAAGGCATAACGTAAAGAGTGAATATGCCGATGTAATTAATCATTTGTAAGGTAATGCTGCATAAATATTTTTAGACACCGTCTTATATATCTTGTGATAAATCGTAAGTAGATATGCAAATTTGTAAGTATAATTCGATTGGGTTCCTCTCAAGAAATTAACGTTTCAGAAGTTTGAGATGATTGTCCTCTAAAAGAATTACCGTCTGTGCTATGCTCAACCTACATACCAGTTTAATTCGTCGTATGCTAGCTACCAGTCAAGAATTAGTTTGTGAGGAATATTGTCAGAAATTTCCAAAAGGTAATTAATTATCAGTACCTCACTGGATTTTGTTGTTTGTTCGTGTTTTAGGGCCTGTCAACTACAAGGTCATTAGAGCCTCGTCCACTGCGTAGTTCTAATGCGGAGACTGCACAGACACTACACTAATGCGACGATTTTTTTGGGTATTAGCGGTACCCAGTTTTCCCAAGCGGCCACCCACGTTAGTACTAACTGGGATTGCGTTGCTTAACTTCAGTGATCAAACGAGAACTGGTGTGTCCAACGCAATAAGCCGCTCCCACTTCATTGGAGTTTTGGAACGCCGTCAGGGAGTCTACCTCGATGGCTCACTAGTCCCATACTTGACACGAGTCCACGATTGCAGGTTAAATCCTGGCTGAAGCGGATGACTCCTCTTGGACGAGAATGAGTGTGTCCGAACCCTTGTTGCGTGGCCCATGCCCGTTTTATACAGAGATAAACCTTTTTCCGTTTTTGGGCTTGAAAAAGCCTTTGAGGTGATAGCGGGCCACATGTATCTGTTGAACATTTATAATTTTGGGTGTAAATATATTTCGTTTAGAGACAGCCGGCCGGGTAACTTTGGTTTGCGGGGTAGCTCTGGTTTAGCGGTTGTAAATGGCCGATCCCTAGGCTACATCCCCATGTGTTAGTTTACCCTCCCTCTTCCTCCTGGCGCCGCGCCGGTATATTGCTCCAAAAATAGGCAGGCCAACATTAAATAAGCACGAGTTTGCGGCACTTGGTCAGCAGCCAAACAGTCGTCTACCAGTTCGCTTCTTTTTTTTCCGGTGTTACTAGGGCAAATGGGTTTCCGATCCTGCCATAGGCGGGGAAAGGGTTGTGAATGGTGATCATTGGAGTTTGGAGACGTAACCCCGTTCCTTTGCTCTTCTTGGGTAACTGTTGAGTTGTCCGGTATTTATAACAATAAGGGTGACCAAAATTGTAATTGGCTATACAACATATTCGTGAAACGCCGGGGAACCACTGTGTACCCTCTGAGGAATGTGAGGTGTCCCATGGCAAAATTTAGAAAATGCAATTTTAATGCAGGTCAGTGTAAGTTATTGATGTCATATGAAACTTTGTGCGGTTGTTGTGACACTGATGTTACATTTAGCAAGCATGGCCTTCACCATTCTCACCTTCACTATCCTAAGAGCATCTTCTTCCTGATTGTTGTCATCTTCGTCTCGAAAGTCACCTGTTGAACTGATTGAAATTGATTGTGAATTTGTTGTGCACAGAACACAGGGATTTCCTCAAAGGTAGGTTATAACCTCGCCCAGTGTTTTCCTTTACAACTATACGCTCATTGTAAGATTTCGTATCCTTGGGCGATTCACTAGTAGCGCCCCTGACTCTCGAGTTCCCGGATGCAGGTTCGATCCTGACCGAGGTGGGTGACTTATTTCTGGCGAGAGGGAGTCCCGAGTATGCCTTCCGTCGTACAGTGAGATAGGAAAGTCTCAAAACTGGCATCAATTCCAATAATTAGGATTCGATGAATGTTCTAAGTTGCACATATCTTTTAAAAGCATTTGGTAGACTTAAGAAAGCAATTCCTAACCCTATTCCCGCCTATGGCAGGGGCCTGAGTACCCATCTTGTCCTTCTGAATGGGCACAAGGGTGATCTATTGGATGGTGTTTTTCCTGCAGCCGGCTGCAGACCAAAACTCCAACCCCTATGCTTATTTATCGCGAAATCACTGCAAAATAAAGGCAAAATCTTCCCTGCAAAATAAAGGTTCAAGTGTCGCGTGTTAGATTGCACAAAACAATGCAGGTATCTGTAAATCAGCTAGGGCATGGTGCAGGAGGGTATGCAGGGTCCAGTAGAACCCCAGATTTTATGGCTTGGTCACTTTCATATGTTGAACGTATGCCAGGTTTTGAGCTGTCCTGCCCCACCGTGTGTCGGTTGGAAAGTAAATTCGTGGTCCTATTTTGGATATATTCGTACAATGTCATCACTACACGTGGCAGTCAGTGCCGTAACTAGGGCGTGGTGAAGAAGGCGGACGCAACTGGGTTTGGGGCGCAAAGTGTTTAAGTTTTTTGTCATTATTGGGTTACGGGCAAGCGAAAGTTAGGCGCCACAGGCGTTTCATACCCCCTTTACGGCTCTGGTGACAGTACCCGGGGTAATTTCCAAATGTTGAAGCTCGCTCTCCCTAGCATCGGTAAATTACCTTTAGCTGTAAACAGAGAAGTCGACGTTAAATAAGTTGGTTGTGTGAATGATGGATTCCTTGAATGTCCTAAGGGAATACTAAAGCTTGTTGCTCGGTCATGCCAAATCTGATCACGATAATCAGACCGGAAGCCTGGACGCATCTAGGATGTCATTGGTTTTCCAGGGAGAGAAATTGAATTGTCCTCTTCTGTTTCCGGTCGGCTTTCCCGAACTTATGGATAGTCGACCCTGCCGGATACAAGCAACTTCGGAGAATCAGCAGTGGTTACGTGCTAGACAGATGCGTCTATCCATGGTTGTAGGTTTCATTGCGACTGAGACAGTCTCACAGGGGGCCTGTGTAGAATGGGAAGGTTTCAAGGCGTAGAAGTGCTGAGCACATCTACTTTCCTTTTGGTTTTGATATGTTGTCACTATGATTCACAATGAATGACTTGATAATGTCGTCAATAATAATTAAGAAATATGACAGTTACAAAATGCATGATATTAATTTTAAATGAACTATAGCTATTTATTAAGAAAATGACCAGAAAATATGTAGTTGTCATGGTTTGATGCAGTCAGTAATGTAAAATAGATATCAACAGCAACGAACCCTTGTAATGACCGTCAAAAACCGTTCATTCCGACACCCGTACCATTAGCCCGTTACACATTCCAATGTACGAGCTCAAATTACAAGATTTTAACAAAGATTTGATCTAGTAGGGCAATAAGTGAATCCAAATGTTCCCCTATTCGCCTTCCGCTTTTTAATTTGTTGTGGCCAATATATCATTATGTTAACTTTTAGGCTTCACGTAAAATAAGAGCTCAAATTTACAGAAACATCAAAGAGTTTAGCAGCAGCACGAGAAAATTGGTTGTGTCCTTATAAATATTTCAGATCTAATACTTATTTTTACTAACATCTTGTGATAACCCCTTCACGTCATTGCCATCTTCTTCGTGATGTACAACGATATCTGCTAACATATCCCTGTTTAGGACGCCTATTCGATTTCCAGAATGGTCATCTCTGTCGTTGTTTTCTAAAAATTCAGAGTCCATTCTTTTCCCTAAGAATTCAGATCCCATCCTTTTGCCTAAGAACTCGGATCCCATTCTTTTGCCTAAGAACTCGGATCCCATCCTTTTGCCTAAAAATTCAGAACCCATCCTTTTTCCCAAAAACTCTGACCCCATTCGTTTTCCAAGAAATTCAGAACCCATACGTTTTCCCAACATTTCAGACTCTAATCTCCGTTGCAATTCTTGAGGTTCGCCTCGTTTCCCCAAAAATTCTGATCCTAGTTTTTTGTCAAGGAAATGTGCTTCAATAACACCTGCCGGTATTTTGTTGACATCTTCCTCCTCATCATCATCGACTTCTTCATCGTCGTTCAAAATAGTTTGTGTTATTGAGCGTTTCCCAATAAATTCTGATCCAATAGGTGGATATCTTTTCATCCCAGCATGGCGTTGAAATCCTCTGATACCATCAGACCCTTGAGACATGGTTTCAGCATACTGAGCCACAGAGTACAGAAAATCCAGCAAGGCTTTATTCTCTTCCCTTTGTAAGGGTCTTACACCTATGGATGAAAATTATCACAATTTATTGCATATACTCATAAAAGGTTGCTTTGAGAGAAAATAGGTTGAGGTGCTATGGGCATGTTATGAGAAGAGGGGAGGAGGACCTGGTTAGGTCCATTACGGGGATGCAAGTTATTGAAAGCATCCGAGGCAGAGAAAGACTAACGCAGACGTGGGAGCAGATTGTACAAAGGGGAATATGATAGTGCGTAGGGTGGACGGGGACCTAGTGGGAGATTGGCAGGAATGAGGGCCAGAACCCGCAGACCCGACCATGCCGCAGGCGGGATAAGAGTACGATGATGATGATGATATACAGTACGTTGTTAACCATTGGGGGAGGAGAGTGCTAATGAATCAAAAGCCAGCCAACAGAGTTGGTAAGTCTGGCTAGTATAACCCTGATGGCAATTTATGGACCCAAAAACACAAACTTGGGTAACTCATTTGGCAGAACGCGGTCTTCTTTTAAAATAATTATTGGCCGAGGTCGGTGGTCTTTCCTCTGAGCCTTTACGGCGTGTCTTCCATCAGGTACGGGAGCGGCGAGTTGCGTTGGACACACCAGTTCTCGTCTGATCACTGAAGTTAAGCAATGAAAGCCCAGTTAGTACTGACATGGGTGGTCGCTCGGGAAAGCTGGGTACTGCTAATACCCAATAATCGTCGCATTAGTGTAGTGTCTGTGCAGTATATGCATTAGAACTATACAGTGGACGGGTCTCTAATGACCTTGTAGTTGATGGGACCTTAAACTCCAACAAACAATCCATCAGGTACATTGACCATACCTTACTGGAAACGATTTTACATCCCATCTGATGGAAGGTACAGTTAAGACTTCCCTAGCCCGAAAGAGCCTGCTTTAGTGACTCAGTGGTAGCTTGTTTGATTTGTGAGTCCGCGATTTTAGGCAGGGCCAGCTCGCATGTCTTCACACAGGCCTCAGATCGAGGCCCCGTACTCAGAGGAACCCAACGCTTTCAAATATTTGAGAAAATTTAATAAATTTTTTGATGTTTCAGCAAATATAACATTTTTTGACAATCATTTTGGGGTCCCACTGATAACTTTTCTCGAGACCCCGCAAGACCTACATGCGGCCCTAGTTGTAAGTACTATCCTGGTCAAAACGGATGGCTTCTTTCGGGCAGTCTCCCTTCCTGAGAGATAGGAAGTGTGTGACTTGTACGATGTCACTTTTCCACATAAAAGAACCCTGAATGGTGTTGGACACACCGGTTCTCGTCAGATCAGTGAGGTTAAGCATCGCAACCCAACTTAGTACCGACATGGGTGGCTGTTGTTGTTTGTTGGTGTTTTAGGGCCCTTCAACTACAAAGGTCATTAGAGCCCCGTCCACAGCATAGTTCTTATGCAGAGACTGCACAGACACTACACTAATGCGACGATTTTTGGGTAGTAGCAGTACCCAGTTTTCCCAAGCGGCCACTCATGTCAGTACTAGCTGGGGTTGCGCTGCTTAACTTCAGTGATCGGACGAGAACTGGTGTGTCCAACGCAATTCACCACTCACACATGGGTGGTTGGTTTGGAACACTGGGTACTGCTAATTTCCCCACTCCTACCTCCGCCTCACCCGCGAGTATCCTCCACAGTTTCTGGCCTGTTATAACTGTTTGGCCGTCTCTCCACCCGTTGGCGTAACTAATTAACTATGAAGTACAGCATAAGAGTAGATCAGCAATGTTCCAGATGTAGAACTCGCCTCTTCACCACATTTTGTTACTACAACTTTAACCCTTTTTGAAGAGATCCGTTACTTAAGGGAAAGAGAGAGAAGGAAAAGCACATAAAAGTAACATAGGTCCTTGTGAAACTCTCTCTAAAATGTAATGTTTTCATTATGACGATGGACACCACCAATCTTGAAGATGACGAGCTCTGTTTAAGACCTTAGACGTGACTTTTGTTTGTTGGTTGCATTGTATGTAAGATAGTCAAATACATGTCAATTTGCTACAGAAGTACATTTCTGTAGCTATTTACATTTCTAAAGCTATTTATTTACATTTTTAGTAGCAACGGGGCATTTTGAGTTAGTTGGATAACGAAGTAGATTTTTCTAGATGAGATTTTTCGCGAATAGATGGTGATGATGATGACGACAAAGGTAAAGCTCATTATGCATCACGTCAACTCGAATTTATGTTTTCATTTGGACTCTCTGTGCTGAAAATATAAGTTTAATTATATTTTCGTTTTTTTTACTTTCATATAATTTAGTTAGAGAAATATAAATACAGTAGTAAGTATAATATCTGCAGTTAGTCTCATCCTAGACCGAATTTCGAATTAATCGAATCGGACATGCCTGTTCTCGTATTGATTTTTTGTTTTAATTTCCTATCTGTAAGAATTATCATCACAAAGTATGAAGCATGAGTCGGGATTTAAGAAAAGAATGGCTTATATTTAGGCAAATATAAGTAGCACATTATCCGATTCAGAGGAATTTTTCAGCGACAGTGTAAATTAATCTTAATATCTAAAATTGTCATCGTTTTAAGAGCACTATTTACATTTATGGAGCACTTACAGTAAATGACTTTATCCACTTTGCGGAAAAGAGTTTATATGAAGTTTTATACGTGGCCCAATCTGAGTAAGTCATAACTAAACTTTTTCTGAGTTAAATGGTCAGTTTAATATAATGAAATATTATAGGTTGTACATCACTTAAATGTAAATTTTTATTTCCCTTCTATTCCTCATTACTAGAAAGGGTTTAAATATTTTTAAATCGTATACTCTTATCTCTCTCTCTCGCTCGCTCGATCTCTCCCTTTGCATTGATATAAAATATAATTTTTATTACATATAATATGCTAATAGTTGTTGACCATTTATTTCAAAGGCATGTTGGGAATTCTGCGGTTGCATTAATGACCGTTAATGACAGAAACAAGGTAGTTAATTCAATTATGCCTAATTGAATTCGTTTTCCATCTTATATTAAGAGTACAAATGTAAAATACTTGCTTTATTAGTTGGAACTTTAATTGTCGAATTAAGCTTCAAATATATATCGGTATAAAACTGCTACAGTGGCTTCTAATTTAATTCCAAAGTTACTAATTTGCAATTTGAGTTCAGCGATCTGTATAAAGTTAATAATTAATTTTGACCACCATTAAATTATTAGTGTCATTACGGCGCTGCCGAAGAAAGAAAATGGAATAATTTTTTAAAAAATTTCTTTACGTCATAAATTCTATGGTTGAGTCGTTGCGTTCCAATTTCGTATAATTTGTTAAGTGAAAACGTGAGAAAATTTTGTGTTTCGATGTTGTTTTTGCGGATTTATTTAAATGCAAAACTTTTTTTGTATATTCAAAGGAAAATCCTTTCAACGTTAGCTATAAATTAGCGTTATTTCTTTAATGAACTAAATAAATGGACTCAAGCTGAATGACTTTTGGTACAGAAACGCCATGCAGTTTTTTTCGACAAAAAGGTTTGATTTATAGGGTTTTTTTGACACTAAAGAGAAATAATGCAAAGTTTTTTTTACCTGTCACGTGTCGATAATTCTTTAAATAACCTAATTGAGCATCTGTAGAGATAATTTCACATACAATTAAGAATATGACAGCTTCCAAAAGAGATCGGGTATGTCTTCTTGTAGCCATCTTGTAGAATTGTTTTCTGAAATGAGAAATTCTCTGCTGCAATAGTATATTGGTTACAGGAAATACAATAGCTTTCTCCAAATACAATTGCCGAGTTTAAAGGAGGCTAATAACATTTAAGGTGGGTGGCTAACGTTCTGATCAAATGCAATATATTGAATTTTAAAATAAATTACCTGTTAAGTGCAGGTTCCTTGAAGCAAATGTTTGTCCAATTCCAAGTTAAGGTGTGTGTGTGAAAGAAGACAATGTAGTGCACGCGAACTTCTCACTCGAATCTCACGTTTACTTTTTATTTCATAGAAACCTAATCCAAGTTAAAATGATGGGGAATCGGCATATGACCATCCGACGTCACACTATGATCTTTCAGATGCCCAATAGTATTGAAGATGAGAGATGCTGCGCAATTTTGATTGGTGGTAATGTTGGTCTTTCAATTGTCAAGCGTAGGTTGAGGATGACAGGAGGATGTGTTTGGGGTCGAACCCATTTCGGTGATTGTAAATGTGATGTGTTTAAGAGGAAAAATATAATCGAACACCATAAAAGTTCTAACTTCCCTTTTGTGCACCTGATCCTCCTGATCCCAATATTGAAAACGAATAGGCCTATATCATAATGTCCACAATAGATGGGTCAGGTGTGCACAATTCTGTATTGCTAAGACGGAGAAAAGACAAAGGAAGAAATAAACTGGTTGCAGCCTAGAGTTCAAAGGCTAAGATCCTTAATGACGTTTTCAAGTCTCGTTTCTATTGGATTGATAAAATTTTGTTACTGAGGTGGTACTCTATATTATATTTCAAAGCACGTTTGGCCTATCTACAAGATATAAACCTTATATTGAATGTAAAAAAGGATTAAGTGATACTTTAAAAACTTGAAGCCATTTATAACTAGGGTACTTATTTTCACATTTTCATATTCTCTGCTGCCTCTTATATAATAATGAATACTGATAGAAAAAAAAAACTATTTTTAAGGGTAAATGTAACTTTTATTTGCCACATTAACTATTATCTGTCGAGTTCATTTAACAGTTTAAAATGCCTTTCACACGGTGAAAACTGTCTAACCTCATTTTGTACATTATCACGGATTGAATTTATACGAAATTCAATACCCTTGAATGTTGAATTTAAGTGTATACATTGAATCAGGCAACTCATGAACCACCAAGTAAAGCATGCCCATTCAATCACTTCTCGAATTTGGTTACATCCGGTTCGGGTGTTTATGTGCGTATTTAAAGAGTGAAAAAGCGCTTTTTACCTTCCTTTTCCTGTCGCCAAGGCGAACTATGTGCAACATGCCATTACAGGTGGGGAGAGCTTCAATGTTGTAATGGCATACAGACCACAGCAAAAATTGAACATTTGAATGGGACAAATTTACATTACAAGCTGTCGCCTTAATGTCACAACGGTATGATCAAAGTGAGGGGTAAATTAGGCTTCTCCACTTCAATCCGAACACAAAATCCCCTTATTTACTTTAGTAATAGAGTACATATCGCAGGAAAGCTGTGCATTTTGGACAATTTCCCAAACCTATTTTAGTGGATTCCTCCTAAATGCATGTTTAGGTGTTCACTCTTTCAGTCAATACATTATGTCCAGTAGAGAGATTCAGCATTTGTAGGAACCGGGTCTTTCTTTATATTGCTGTTATTTTATTTATTAGATACATTATTAAGGAAAATATCCAATATTAAATTTGATTGTAATCACGCTTTAAATATTTCCATATTGAAACTAGATTATAATCATAGAGTATATTTATTTGTTGCATGTTTGAATTTATGTCGTCAACAATGCGTTTTTTCTTCAATCACATTGGAATTAATTAGAATTAAGATTTGCCACATTCTCAACTTCAATTTACAGTAGAATCTCGTTATATCGAACCTCAGGGGACCGTGAAAAATACTTCGATATATCCGAGTTTCGATATATCCAATTCCGGAAATTATATAGTCCAAATTTACATTTTCACAAATGTATATGTCCCGCTATTATACTTCCTACAATTTCAATTTTAGGATAAAATATTAAGATCATCCTCATCACCATACCCTTATCATGCCTGTGGCAGGCACAGTTTTTTAACATTGTTAAGATCAACAATGTTAAAAAACAATAAGATCACAACATAAAGAAGTTCTATTCTAACTCACTACACTGCAAGCAGCCTTATTTGGCAGTGGAGAGACTAACTCTCATTCCTACAAATGATTCGGTAAAACTCCTAAAACCCTAAACTATAATTGTTGTGTCCCCCTACAATACTTGCAATGGCGGCCTTACCTTTCAGGAAGCCCTCCACTTTATCCTCTCGAAAGGTATTCCATTGCCAAATGATCCTTGTCAAAAAAGACCAGTAGTATGAGTCTGTCTGTGCCCTTATCTCCCTCAATTTATACGTATGATCCTTTCTCACCTAATACTCAGCCAGGGACAAACTTCCAAACAGAGGGGTACATTTGTACATCAGAGCCTTCATGTGTGGGCTGCCAATTCAATTGCAGTGGCGAAATAAAAACCTTTTAGTTCTAAGGGTTTCGTGAGTCGACAAAGTTTGAAGACGTTGTCTAGATGGAGTGAGACCCGCTCTATAGTCCCTGTCAGCCAAAGTCAAATACTATATTTATGCAGGCCTGTGTTTATGATACTTCGATATATCCCATAGGCTTCTGATCAGAGGGACTGAAAATCACCTTCGATATAACCGAGATTTCGAAATAAACGAGTTTCGATATATCAGGGCATCTTTCGTATTGATTAACATTGTGTCTGGCGGGGCCGGCGCTTAAACTTCGATATAAGCAGAATTTCGATATAAGCGAGTTCGATATACCGAAGTTCTACTGTAATTTCGTTATCGAAATGTGCGTTGCAAATGACTGAAAATCCTCTTTCTGCCTTGGTAGGAATCAGAGCGTTGATATAATTTCCAGGGGCTGGGTCTGTAATTCTGTTAATAGGTCGCGCAAAATAGTTGAATCCAACCACTTGATATAACGATTGTTTTATAAAATAACTATTGCAGGCACCATGTTGGCACTCGGTTCATTATCATACCTTTATCCCGCCTGTGGCAGGGTCAGGTTTGCGGGTCCACTGAACATACTCTGTCGGGGTCACCCCAGCCAGGTGTCTGGAACCCGCAGGAATACTGGCAAAGCTGTCTGTAGGGGGATATCGGCCTACCCCACGAGTTGAGACGATTGGCACTCGGTTCGCCAACCTAAAATACCGAGAAAGATCTCTGTCGAACCGGGGGAATCCTACCCCGTACTTAGGTCCCAGTTCAAATTATAATCGCTGTTTTTTTATTAATTCTGTAGTAATAAATGCATCGTGCAGCAGTTCACCCACTTATGTCGTTTTCTGCCTACCGCCTTTCATAATTCCAAATCCTGGACTTGTAAGTGGAAAACTGGTTAAGCGGTGAAGAAAGAATTACTGTACTAAAGTTGGTACAGCAGTCAATTCAACAATTCATAATAATTATATTTATTTACAATAGCACTTTTCATATTCAGTTTGAAGAATAATCATGAATGACCTGTTGCATGCACGTCCAGACAATTCTGTATGCTTGAAGGTATTGAAAAATTTAAAGTAAAGAATTTGTAATTTTCAACACTGAAATGAAAATCAAGGGTAGTATTCAGTATGAACAGTAATAAGTGTAGAACATTACAACTCTTGATTTCATAGCAATACCTACTTCTACAGAAGAATGAGTTTTATTTTAGTATTTTAAAAAAAGGTAGAGAATGCCTTGCATAACTAGACAACTACATGTCACGTTCAAAATTTGAATTAGTATAAAAAATAAATTTCCAATACGAGTAAAAAAACTGAAACTATAGAGAGACTGCAAACTTAACAAGTGATATACAAGAATTTAAACACTAAACTGGAAATCTTACAGATGCCAAAAATGACGTCGCGTTGTCTTTGTTTTTTCTTTTATCAAAACGCCACATAAATCCAATAAAATTAAGTCTCAAAAAACAGAGTGACACATCACAAATATACTGGATATTTGTTATTATAAAGGAAAAATATGATTGCTTAAATAAGGTAGTGTCACATAGTAAAGTAATTTAAATTTCACCGCTTCTCAATTATTTGATAAGACAAATAATATCTTTTAACCCGACTATATCTTTACTTCATCATTTTAAAGTCTTCCTAATGACATCTCGTGTTAATTTTGAAGTTGTCTTTTCTCCCAGTTTAGTCGTTCGATTTCTTCTCCAAGGGTTTTGATATTTCCCTTCACAAGTAATAAGAGTATATTGATGTCAAGAAAAAAAAATTTGTGACAGAAAATCAATTTCTTTATATGTTTATCAATGAAACTTACTTTAAGTGTTATATTTTTTAATAGGGTATCTTCCAATACAGCTTGGAGCTTCCTACTAATTTCAAGAGCCAATTCAATTGTCATTCCGTCATCTGCTTGATGGGATGTGTATAAAGAAGCCATGATCCCACCTTTCCTTGACAATTCAAGCTGAAGAATGAAGGGGAGACATTGAAAACGTAAGCGTGCATATAGGGAAATTCATTAGACGATATCACATAAAATAATTTCAAAACAATGTGGAGGAAATTATTTTGTCATATTTTGCGTTAAACGAGGTAGTTTATTCACGCATGAGTATACAGATGTCAAACATGCAATAATTAACATGCCAAGAAATGGTACGTTTAGGTCTATTTGCTTAATAGGTCCCTAAGAAAGAGGGAGCGGCGAATTGCGTTGGACGCACCAGTTCTCGTCTGATCACTGAAGTTAAGCAGCGCAACCCCAGCTAGTACTGACATGGGTGGCCGCTTGGGAAAACTGGGTACTGCTAATACCCAAAAATCGCCCCATTAGTGTAGTGTCTGTGCAGTCTCTGTATAAGAACTATGCTGTGGATGGGTCTCTAATGACCTTTGTAGTTGAAAGGCCCTAGAACACAAACAACAACCCTAAGAAAGATTTTCTTTGTTTCCTTTCTTTTTTCCTAAAGTATGCTATGCTTTGCTTGGAGTCCGTTATTTTCTTTTCCACCAAATATCATGATCTTCAAGGGGCCAATGGCAGCGGCGGATCAGGGAAGGAGCACTTCAAAAAAGTGCGCCCCAAATATTTTTATATATTCAGAATCCCTTAGTATAAATCTATAAATCAAGCTAGCAATTACAATAGGTCCTCTCTGCCCCTAAGACAATGTCCTATCTTCAGTCGTTTAGCCAACAAAAGATTGGACTGCAACTGTTGGTGCTGGCAGTATACAAATGGGGATAGCAATGGGGCAGTTGCGCCCCATTGAGGCACTGGGGGGGGGGGGGGGGCGAGCAATTGCTGCATTACTCCCCCCTCTGAATCCGCCCTTGGCAATGGGTAGATTGGTGACAACTGAACTCGTAGTAGCACCACTTATTCTGCCAGATGCACGTGATTTCTTTAATTTTACGTGAGAGAAAAAGCGTCAAGTATGCCTTTCAACAGGTGCAAAGGAGAACCATT
Organism: Trigoniulus corallinus; assembly: GCA_013389805.1. Taxonomy (NCBI): domain Eukaryota; kingdom Metazoa; phylum Arthropoda; class Diplopoda; order Spirobolida; family Trigoniulidae; genus Trigoniulus; species Trigoniulus corallinus. The sequence continues at coordinate 20,276,736 of JAAFCE010009109.1, forward strand.
GCCCAGTTGTGTCACCACTTCACGTCAAATACAGCTCGCGCTCTCTCACTCTCTCTTTCTCCACAAGGAAAATCAAGTGTAGGTCTGGAAAATTACCAGATGTAGAAGCTCGCCGCCTCTACCCCGCCAGGATCGATAGATAACATTTAAAGGTGAACGTGTAGTTATATATAATGTAATGAACAAAATGATCACACCTAAACGTACCAACATGTCAGCTAGGTCCTACTCTCTCATAAGATTTTGAAGCGAATGGACTAATAGTTTAAATTAAGAATGCCACCTGAATAAGGGCGATGACAAACACACTATAACATGCTTTGAAAGTAATTATAAAATACAGTGATTTGAAATACCTTATTTTTGAGTTCCTAATGAGCATTATTCAATACAATTATGGTTGGTAAAAAAATGTTTGCGAAAAGAAAACTTAAGACCGTTTTAAAAGCCTATATAATATTTCTTGTATCCTACCTTATGCCTATCCATTGATATAGGGGCTAATGCACCTGCTTCTTCTCTCATGATAAAATGCTGAATTAATCTGAAATTATCCAACAAAAATAATGTTGTAACCAATATGAATTTTTCCCCACCTTGTTTTAATATGATGACGACCACCTACTTGGTCTTCTTCTTTATTTCGTTCAACATTTGATTAACATGCTCTTCCAAAAACTCTATTTTTTCGTTTTTTCGTGCATGTAACTTTTGAAGTTTGACTATTCTCTCAATGAGCATTTGGCGAGTAGGTTCTGGTGGTGAATCATGCGAAACATTTGCTTTGGTGTCCTGAAAGGCCAATCGTAAGATCAGCATACTACCTAACTATAGTAAACAAGATAGGGATATCCACCTGATTGATTCCATTAATTTTTGCCACATTTTCATTTGTGTTGTTGACTGCATTTGGCACATAACTTAAGGTGTCTAACGACCCCGTGGAGCTTGTACGGGAGCCTAGAGTTTGGTAATCCACGCTTCCCGTTCGGGATTCACCAAGATCAAGACGGCGATGTAACAACTGCAACTCCTTTGTAAGTTCCTAAATTGCAAGAAAACGTTTCTCAGGATTCAGTGATGTCTACATCCTAGAGTTAACTTGTTAGAACTTAAAAAAAAATTGAAATACCCTAATAGTTGAAGCATTCTTTCGCTTCAGTACTTTAATGTCATTGACCTGTTCTTCCAGCTTCAAATTCAAGTTGTCACCTGTAAGAGACATCAGGGTCTGTGTTAGGCCAATAAATTCATCGAATCCTCTGGAATAATTGGAGGAAGAAAATCCTCATCATACACATTTTTGTCTTCTCTGCAAGTTTGCGGGCCAACATTTGTGTGTCTTGTTTGCGCAAGTGCTGCTCTTCAACTAGTTGAGTAGTCTTAACAATAAAGTAAGTCATTAAGTGCACATTAAACTAGGATATGTTTTAGACTAAATTAAGTCATAAATAAGTACCAGAGTAGAAATCTTTAAGTCAGCTTCATCGTGCAATTTGCTCAACCTTAGTACTTCCCTTTCTTGAGCTTGAAGCTAAATATTTAAGTGAAAAATAATTCGATATAAATAAGTCAAGAATTAAAAAAATAAAACGAAAAAAAAAGCACCAACCTTTGCTTCAAGACAACTATTTTCTGATTGCAATGCTACGTTTTTACTGGTTAATCTTTCTGTGAATTCCAACAGTTCCCCTTCTTTACGTCGACAGGCTTCCATGTCAATTTGTAAATCTGCATTCGTCTGCCGAAGACGTTCAATTTCCGAATGACTTAGAGTGACTTTTTCCTTCTCTCTAACACCAAAACATTACAACCTCTGAGCTAAAGATCAAGTTTTTTTCTTAAAGCTAATAGTAAGTTTTACTGTTACATTTTACCTAGAAATTTGTGCAGTTAGGTTATCCATTTCTGCAAGTTTGGCTTGCAAATCAACAATCTCTTGCCGACCACTATTGAGTTGTTCCTTCAATTTACTTAAGTTTTGTTCATAATCTAACCTCTCTCGCTCGAGGGACTGAAGCTACATGAATTTATTCAAATATTGGGCAATACTTTAGTTCGTAACATTATATAATTCTGATAATCAAAATTATAGTACTTTGAAGTTCGCATTCAATTACAAATATTTACCTTCATGGTTAGAGCATTGTTTTCATCAATCCCTAACTTATGTTTTTTCTTTAACGCTTCCAGTTCACCCCGAATTATGTGGTAAACCTAACAGTAAAAATTTAAAGTGTTCAGTTATTCCATAAAATGCATTATGACAAGGTCATTCTCTCATTGGAAACCAGTGTTTAATAATAATTAAGGTCAGATGAGCGTCTCATTTTAGGCCAGGCGACTGTCTCACGACAGTCTTATGTGCTCTGTGGTTGTGAATGAGTTTTGTTTGCTAGACGCCTTGTTACAAGTGTGCGGCTACCCATTGGTTTTCAGTGCCCAAGCTGAGATGCCTCACGACAGTCTTGACTTTTGTTTAGATAATTACCTCTTCTTTATCTGATTTTTCTTGTCTTTCTAATTCCAACTCAGATTCTTTTTCTTTAAGTCTGAGATCCAAAGAATTTGACTTAATTTCTTCCGATTCTTGATATGTTCGTATCATTGCTTGACAATCACGGCGAATTTGTTCAGCTTCCTCGCGCGTTTCTTTTAATTTTTGGTGTGTTTTTTCCAATTTTATCAATGTGTCCTAGTAAGCAAAATTACATAGGTAACTTTGTTTAGAATATACGATTCAATTCAAATAGTGTTGAATTCAGTTTCAACTTTTTACTTTATGAGAATCAGCTTCCGTTTTCAATTTATTTTGAGCCCACTTTATCTTGACGTCTTTAGACAAAATTTCCTCTTTCAATCGTTCACATTCTCGTTGTAGATTGTTCATTTCTGATGCCTATATTTTATAAACGACCATTTTAAGAGAGTAATAGGGATAAAAATTAGTTTAATTTAGTGAAATTAAATATATAGTGACCTTGTTATCAAATGCTTGGGATAATCGTGCTCGTTCATTTGTTAAAGTTCGAATTTTCCCCAGTACCATGTCTTTTTCACGATTTGCTTCACGTAACTTTCTCTCTAGTTCTTCCTGAATTTTTTTCAGCGAGAGGACAGTTTTTTCACATATGGCATATTTGACAACCATAGCTTCTTTTTCCTTTTCTGAATTTTCCAATTGTCTTGTCAACTAACCAAATAAAAAGTGAAAGGATGCAGTAGATTGTTTAATATAATGAAACAACTAGTAAATCTGAATGAAAAATATCAAATGATCACTAAACCATTTCCAACTTTGAAGAAAGATCTCGTTTCAATTTTTCATATGCGTTTTTTGCAATTTCATCCCGTTCTGCCAACTTATCACGATACATGTCTACTTCACGTTGAAGTTGAGTGATGGTATTTTCCAAAGCTGCCATCTGAACTTCGTAAATATCAGCAGTAGCTCCACATAAAGGAATGTCATCATCTGAATTGGTGGTCAAGTGGTGCGGCATTGAATTGGTAGCATTTATTCTGAAAGTAAATATGTGCAACGTGTGGTCATCCATTCTTGATAATGAATTTGTTATAAGTAACAAACAAACGTAAATATGAAAAAAAACCCCTGCCTTTCATTTTTATCTCTTTGAATATTCAATTCATCATTCTTTTGCGATGTTCTCCTCTTAATGCCTTCGTTTACCTTTTGGGTTTTTTCAGGAAGCATTGTCGACCATTGGTCAGAAGAATCAGAATTAGCGGGATTATGCAACTGTAAGTTAGTGGAATCATCACTGTTAACATGTAAGTCTGAATTTGATAATGCCTCTGAATCACTACTTTCGCTCAAACATGGGCTAGGGATGGCATTGGTTTCTTCGATCCCATACGAAAACTCTTTCATGATTGCACTTGTAGGTGGTAATGGATCATGATCTTCATTTTTGTCGGAGCCTACTTCATCTCGAGTCGTTCCGTCCACGTCTTCAGCATGAGATTCTTGAAACCTTTCATTATTATCTAGGTTATCACTTCCGGAACACTGTTCAGAATGCGACGGAAACAGAAATGAATTACTCGATGCTGATGATGTTTCACTGCCTTCGGATAAATGATTTTCTGAGTCTTTTGCTTGTTCTTCTGAGGACTGAGATGCTATTTTAAAGTTACTATCATGTTGATTGGTAATTGATAAAGCACCAGTGTGAGGTTCTGGGTTTACTACGGTGAAATCCAATGTTTCCAAAGAATCACAGTTTGGTGTAGGCGTAGCAGTGCATTCATTAAAGAAATTTGTATGGTTTTGTAGGACAGTTTTAGAAAAAGGGTGGCATCCATTCTTCGCATCATCATTTTCAGCACTGTTGCTATCTCCTTTGTCAGTGCAACAAGTTAAAGGTATGCAATTCGAGGTTTTATCTAAGTCACAATTGCTGGACTGTTGAGAGATTTCGTTGTTTTGGGTACCACTGTGGCCAGTAGAGATTTCTTCGCAACCAGCAGAAGCGGCATCCACTATACCATTTTCTGTTATCTTCGTGTTGGTATCATCGAAACATTGATTTTGCTTCTGAGGCATTATAAAATTGAAGGAATTATTATTATGACCTTGGACGAAATTTTTGCGATTTTTAATCGAGGCCTATACACAAAACGTTGCGCATTTTGCGAGTTTATTTTTTTCTTCTAAAATGAAAATAATATCATTATTATTCAAACCAATGTGTATTCCAGATGATATAATAGGAAATTGCATCAATAAAAGGTAGACAATTGTACTACTACTACCTAAAAGGCACTAGTTCCAATTTAAACAGCTGTTTGTCAGTCAAAATTACAATGTAATCTGCCTCTTCTGTATTGTGCTGTCAGCAATTTTCAACTAGGTGATACGGAATAGTGACACGTTCTGCGCATTCTTCAATCGACCCCGAAAAAAAAAAATGATAAAATATCAGCACTATCACAGTCGCAAGTCTGCACACAGAGAACGCACAAACCCCTTTAAATACATGAGTTTTAGATATCTTAACTATTTGGTTCTCAGAACATGTTTAGTCCGCCGTTTATCAACTTTGATCCAACAGCTACAGATGTTCTTTTGCTCACAGATGCAACAAGTTTCGTTGAATAAAGCTGTTGTATACTCCATATTTTTTAGGGCATGTATCTCCCACGTCTCCAATTCACCTATATAGGTCTACATACTGCCTACCCCATCTTCAATATCAGAAATAGAGTTTCTAATGGGCGGAATATTAAAACTGGTGGTAGAGAAAGGAATCCAGGTCAGCAAACCCAGTAAATTAACAGTAATCAGAATTCTGGCATTAAATAGTCTTAATGTGGGGGCAACAAGAGAGAAATGAATACAACGGAAGCATTTAGTAGTGGGAGAGTGCGGCTAAGTAGGCTGCGTTCTTCATTCATGAATTCATGGTTGCAAGTTCCATCCTGGCCGATGTGTACGGTTTCTTTCAGATGTGTACGATGAACGAATAAAATATACCTGCAGTAGCATCATCGATACAAACTTTTCCTCTGCCTATGGCTGGATCAGGTACCTATTTGTCCCACTGGAACCAGTTGTTGTTTGTTGGTGGTTTAGGGCCCTTCAACTACAAATGTCATTAGAGCCCCGTCCACAGCATAGTTCTTATGCAGAGACTGCACAGACACTACACTAATGCGACGATTTTTGGGTATTAGCAGTACCCAGTTTTCCCAAGCGGCCACCCATGTCAGTACTAGCTTGTGTTGCGTTGCTTAACTTCAGTGATCAGACGAGAACTGGTGTATCCAACGCAATTCGCCGCTCCCCACACTGGAAACAGGAACACAAAGAGGCATTTTTATGCTTTTCCTGCGCCGGCGACGGGGGAAGTGACCTCCTATACACACGGAGCTACCTTCGCATCCGACGGCAGCCATCTATTTCAGCCAGTAGCATCCTGCAACCTTGGACTGACAAGTCAAGCACGCTACCTTTGAGTCAGCAAGGTGAGCCCAATTCAACATGATTCATGTATCTCGAATTGGGATGCTCCTAAATACAAGTCCTATGGCCCTTGCTGTGTTATCTGCTATCAAGCATTTTGTGGCAGATAACGCATGGATGGATAACCACGGACCGGGATCCTGCAGATTACAGTGATAATGAGGATAATCTATTTCATTCCACCTCAACGATTTTTTTGGCATTGGAAAACTTGAGAAATCATTCACTTAGACTTTTAATGAGGCTAAATAACCTCACTGTTTTGAAATTTCTTTTGTCAAAGCCTGCATCGACAAAGTGCATGCACTTTACTGTATATAAAACATGTTTCATCGCTGAATCGGAACAGAGCAATCTATTTTGTTTTTTTTTCTACTAAGAATAGGTTTTGTGAAACAGCAGCAGTTTTATAAACCCTGCGCAGTCATATATTTGGTTATAAGATCTTATCAACTCATTTAGCAAACAAATTACACAAACGTCCATTATTGCTCATTCACCGATTTCTAAAAACGAGCCATTAGAATAAAGTTAATCATTCCCATAACCAGGAATGAATTTCAACAGACAAGAATTTAAACGCCTTACCGGCCAGTTATTCCCATAACAGATGGTTCTTAGCTTTCGTCAATTATTAAAATGACCACATACTATGATGAATTCCAAGATAAATTAAATATTTGCTGGCAATTAACTTTCTTTGCCGAGCCATTGACTTGCAGTACGTTCATATACGTGAAGTGATAGGTTGTTTCATTTATATTTCGTCGTTGATGGTCAATAAACTTGGCCACAAGTCTACGTTGTTTTAACTAAAAATTAAATGAAGTTTGCCATATTACTAAGATAGTCTACTCACATCAAAACACTAGGGTGTAAAATATATATTCATATAGCACTCCTAAAATTCTCTTAAAAGCTGGATACCAAAACCGGAAGTTTACATAAGGATAACATCTGTTGCCAACTCAAGTCTATACAGTGGAAACTATAAGGGGCAATATCATTAAAATGTCAGAGTTAATATTCAAACCATTAAAACCACAAAGCTATTATCAATAAAATCTCTGGAAAAATCGACGTTAGTTACTAGAAATTGATTGTAATCGCCTATTATATGATATATGCAACTTACGAATTTAATCGTCTGCTGGGAAGATTTGGCACTTGACTACTAGAGACCTCTGTTGAGCTTGCGGTAGAAGCGCGCAGACGTGGAGATGACCTCGTCTAGGTTATGAATTGTTACGCATATTTTAGCCTCGTTTAGAGATCGCTAATTTGTGCTTACCTGCATTTCAACTTCGAGATTGGAGAGCGCTTACCATACGCTCCGCATTCTGCTTTTCTGCACCGAGTTATTGACATTGAGAAGAATTTTCGTCTGGTTGAAGGGCATTGCATTGAATTTCAATTTCTGTTTTAATCATGGCGCAAAAGGTCTGCTTAATTGTTATTGATGGCTGGGGACTTTCAGATAATAAAGAAGGTAAGGAATACTGAGAATGTGCGATAAATGGCTGCTCGATAAATAATTTCAGTTGACTTGATTCATGCATGGAATCTACTTGATAACGAGGAAACCGGCTTCTTCTTTTTCATCAAAAATCAAGGGGGACAGTTTATATTTTAATTATCCTGAATTTTATTAACACAGTACGTGACAGCCGCAATTTGTTTTCTTTGAATGTTTGAAATACGTGTTACCAGTGTGACATTTAAGCGTTGTGGTGTTGGCTATCTTGGTCAGGCATTATGTATTGATCTTTGTCGTTTTTGAGTTCATAGCCATGACATACTGTAGGTCGACCCTATGTCATGGGCAAGGGGGTGCGATTCATTGTGGGGGATTGGGGATTCCAGTGGCGCAAGAGTTCCGCTATCTTGGATCAGTTTTTCAGAGCAATGGGGAAATAGATTCTGATGTGACCCGTAGGATTAACGCAGGATGGCTGAAGTGGAGACAGGCAAGGGGGGGTCCTGTGTGACCGCCGAGTCCCAATAAAGTTGAAGGGCAAAGTTTACAAAACCGTTGTTAGGCCAGCTATGCTGTATGGATCAGAGTGTTGGGCAGTTAGGAAGAACCATGAAAAGCAAATACAAGTGGCTGAGATGCGAATGCTACGCTATATGTGTGGGGTGTCAAGATCCGACAGAATTAGAAACGATTACATTAGAAGTAGCTTGGGGGTGGGAGATATTGCAGAAAAGATGAGAGAGAATAGGTTGAGGTGGTATGGGCATGTGATGAGCATGTGATGGGCATGTGTTTGGGGGCACCAGAGGTAGAGGAAGACCAAAACGGACGTGAGAGCAGGTGGTGCAAAAGGACATGGAGGCCTGTGGGGTGGAGAGGGACGTGGTGGGGGATAGGCGGGAGTGGAGGATTAGAACCCGCAGACGCGACCCTGCCTCAGGCGGGAGAAGGGTGAGATGATGATGATGACATGTTATGTTCTCTTCTTCAGGAAATGCCATCTTAAACGCTAAGACTCCAGTAATGGATAGTTTAAGCGCCTCTGATGGCCAAGCTGTTACATTAGATGCATCGGGCTTATCGGTAGGTCTTCCAGCCGGTCTAATGGGAAACAGTGAAGTTGGACACATGAACATTGGTGCAGGTCGAGTTGTTTATCAGGTAAATACATTGTTACCTAATATTTACTTAACTTTATTCAAATATTGATCAATATGCAATTAAATAAATTGTGGTACTTAAGTTTAAATCTTATAAATTTCAGCATATCAGTTTTTATAATTTTTGCAGCCTATTGTCATAAATTCAGGAACTTTTAATCTCTGCTTAATTTAGGTTCGACGTGTAGTTTTTGAATCGAGAGCTGATAGAATTAGGAACAAGCATATCAGAGGTAGCCTAGGGGTGGTGGACATCGCGGAAAAAATGAGGGAGAGTAGATTGAGGTGGTATGGACACGTAATGAGAAGGGAGGATGAGCTCATTAGGTTAATTTCAGGAATGCAGGTGGTTGGAAGCACCCTAGGTAGGGGAGACCGAAGCAGTAGTGGGAGCAAGTTGTCTGCAAGGATCTGGTAGTGTGTGGGGTTGAGGGGCACCTAGTGGGAGATAGGCGGGAGTGGAGGATTAGAACCCGCAGACCCGGGCCTGTCAAAGGCGGGATAAGGGTATAATGATGATGTGTAGTTTATGACTTACATCAAATTCGCCGTGTTTCGTATATAACCTACAAATCAGTACGTTATTATAATGGATGAATATTTAATATGCATTCGGTATTGCAGGACATAGTGCAAATCAATATGGCGGTAGGGGATAAATCAATTCAGAATAACCAAAGCTTTACGGAGAGTTGCAATCGAGCAAAATCTACCAACGGACGACTGCATTTACTTGGTTTGGTACAGTATTTGAAACGTTTCTCTAATGAATACTCTATTGCCAACTTAGATGAGTGGCTTTAACCTGTATTTTTATTGAATAGGTAAGCGATGGGGGAGTTCATTCACACATCGATCATCTTTTATGTTTATTGGAAGGAGCGAAGAATAATGGAGTTCCCAAAACATTTGTGCAATTCTTTGGAGATGGACGAGATACCAGCCCTACCAGTGGAGGTTATTCACGATGCTAATTCTTTGTCTAGGGATATAAATTCCAATTTTGAAACTGTCTTCGAGAGTTCGGTACTCTTGAGCTAAAAAAGTTGCAGTTGAAAAAAAATCACACGTGTACACAGGGCAGACGAGAGAGGGAGGATGGTGTGGTAAAATTACGGGGGCCTGGACATCATCGAACTCCTAAGTTTCAAATAATTTATTTACTTCGGACCCATGTAAATTTTCCCCCGGACCCAGCGATGTCTCTCAACTCCTCTGCGTGTCCATCAGTAATATTTCTCAGGTGTAGGATCTTGCCTTTAAAATTTTATTCCAACATTAAATATCTAGCCGTGTAAACAAAGTAAATTAAAATTTTTAGAATATTAATGCAATTAAGTATTTATTTATTTTAATAGTTAAATACGTCAAGAAATTACTAGACCACATTGCTGCTCTGCAGTACGGATCCCTAGCAACAATTACTGGGCGCTATTATGCCATGGATAGAGATAAGCGCTATGAGCGTATAAAGATTGCTTTTGAAGGCTTAACACAAGCTAAAGGTGAAAAAGTTCCAGTTGACAATGTCATTCAGGTACCTGACTAATTTTGTTAACTTATTATCCAGTCATTTTGATAAACTAACAGTAATTGTATTCGTCTGTCTTTTAGTTAATTGAATCCCGATACAATGCTTCAGAGGGTGACCAACAGACTGATGAATTTCTGACTCCAATCATTACTGATGCAGAAGGCACAATTCAAGGTAAATGTGGTTTCAGGCTGTTTTATTTCTCAATCTGTGGCCAAATCATTTATAGTATTTTCCTTTAGACAATGATACATTGGTTTTCTTCAACTTTCGTGCTGATCGTATGAGAGAAATCTCAGAAGCTTTCGGCATTGAACAACATTTTGAAACTGATGTTGTTCCAAAGAATTTGGTATAGATGAGATCTAGTTGTGTTTTTTGACATTAGGGTAGAGTGGGAGGTTGCTAGATACTATTTGAGATGTCTTCATTTTATTCTCAGCACATTTCTTGCATGACGCAGTATAAGAAAGAATTTCCTTTTCCTCTTCTGTTTCCACCATCTCAGCCAAAAAATGTATTGTCTGAATGGATTTCATCAAAAGGGTTAACACAATTTCATTGTGCAGGTATGTGTTAGATTCTGCTTAGAATCGTTAAATTCAGTTGTTAATTTTCGTTAAATATTTCAGAGACTGAGAAATATGCACATGTCACGTTTTTCTTTAATGGAGGAAGAGAGCAAGCTTTCCCCCTAGAAGACCGTTTAATGGTTCCATCTCCAAAAGTAGCCACTTACGATTTACAACCAGAAATGAGTTGTCATCAGGTTGCAGAAGAGGTAATTAATTCTGATATTAAATTAGTGTTATATACTGCAAGGCCCCCCCCCCACTTTCTACAGCGGGTTCTAAGGCCGCCACATTTATCGGGCCACCCCTTCTTTCCAAAATAACCATTTTTTTTTCTTAATTTTACGAATTTTGGTCATAGTAGGTATACAGATACCCTAATACAGCACTGCCGAAAAATCGACAAGTTAGAATAAAACGAAGTCATTCTTTTTGTAATATGTACATGTAGTTTAAAATCGGTCTGGGCCTCTAGACCACAGCTCTAGTTAGCCCCCCCTGTGTGGGGGCCATGGTACACAATGCAAATTACTTTTTTAGACTTCAAAAAATCTAAATGATTATTGTCTTTAAAACGTGTAATTCGGTAATATTTTATAATCTTGCAATCAACATTTTTAGCTGATTAAGGCAATTGAAAGTGGAAAATATCCTTTTGTGATGAATAATTTTGCACCGCCTGACATGGTTGGGCACACTGGGAAATATGAACCAGCTGTTAAAGCAGTTGAAGCCACAGGTTTGTGAATAGCGAAATAAAAGTGCTCATGTATTCTAGGCATATAATAGTGTTTCAAAATTTAAATTTGTTATCGTTTAATCAGACGTTGCAATTGGTTTGGTGAAAGAGGCCTGTGATAAACATGGTTTTGTACTGCTAGTCACTGCTGATCATGGTAATGCTGAGAAGATGATAGATGAGAAGGGAGGTCCTGTTACATCCCATACTACTAACAGAGGTCTGTAACTACTTTTAAGATGCATAAATAATTTATTTCTCAAATTATGTTCCCTGATTTCCGACCGTGAGACTACGTAAATATTTCAGTGCCGTTTCTAATGACTGGTTCAAGGAAGTTCTGTACTCCTCAACATAATGCAGCATTGTGTGATGTTGCTCCAACCGTTCTAGAACTCATGGGCTTGGATAAACCTTCAGAAATGACAGGACAGTCTCTTCTAGCACCTCTGTAAAATTGTATGTTATGCCGAATCAGTAAGGTATTGAATTTAATTTAAGGATTATATATCTGAATATCATAAAAAAATGAAATTTCAACATTGTCTTGCATTTCCTTAGTGAAATATTAATGTTATAATCACATTATCATAGTGATGTTACTATAAAAATTGATTGTTTAGATTTTTGAATTAGCTTCCTGAACTTAGAATATAATTGTAGGGACTGTTGTGTGTATTAATATTACCATTTTAGACTCTGAAGTCAATAAATGGTGTTTTTGATTCATTTTAAATATGCTCAGTTTTTATTACAGTTTTACACATTGATAATAATCATATTCTTCTCTACTTTTAGTATAACCCTGGTGTCACACATTTTTATGTTTCACGCGTTGCAAAGATACAAACCCCAATAAATTTCAACATGATGGTAGGTTAATTTTGGTTATACTGACATCAAAAGAAGGTTAGTTTCCCGTATTGAAAATTTTGGCGGCGAAAGGGTCGAAAATCGCTGCTTGGAGGGAAAGGGGCCGCTAGTTAAACACAGTAAAATTTGAAACTCACGATCCAGTAATTGAGCCGGAATGACGTTCAGTTTGAAAATCACGGTGTAGTAAAACGTAAAATGTGTCATCATCTTCTTTCGGTATGTTAATTGTCAGTTTATATTGGTGGGTGACTTCGTCGGCATTTCAGTCTGACTCACAAAAAATTTTAGTTGATGAAAATCTCATGTCGACTAACCTGAAAATTGGTTTACAGTTGTTATGTGTTGATGCCTTTGTGCATGGTCACAAGTATACATTTCACCCAATGTGGTGTCCTAAATTATGGTTTCTCCTTCAAAATTTACCACCTCCTGCTGACCAAAAACAGTCAAAAATCATTCGTGATCATCAAAGGTAAAAATTAATTATATTCATTTTTCAATACAAAGTTTTTTTACACGTCTAAAGTTTTATTGAGTTTTTTTAGTTGAACGCCTGTAAAGGAAAAATGAAACTGACGCTCCTACTAATTCCATTGCCGCCAGTACATAAATGCTAGTGTCGTATGATAATGTCATGTCCCTTAAATATCCTGTAAGCCAAACACATTAAATTATTGTATAATATTCAAAATATTAAGGACAAAATATTTATCTCTTACCTATTAAGGGAGGTCCGATAGCACTTGAAGCGGCAGTGCAGAAGAGAACGTATCCATAAGTTATTGCCATTTCTTTCCTTCCATAAACAGCTCCAACGGACATGGGTACCATAAGGAAAGTCGATCCTAGTAACATTCCTAAACCTGTACTAGAAATCATCAGCGGCCAATACGTAGTAGCGAAAATGAAAGAAAAGACCACTCCACTTCCTAACAGAAAAGTGAGTGCCAAACTTAAGATCACCTTATCAAATGTTAGAAAACACACAAGTATACGACTGAGGACTTGACAGACCCCACAGTATAACATTGCTGTTTGAAAGTACTGTATTGTGCCGTTACTTTCGCAAAGATCTTTGAAAATAGAAATGAAAGTTGTGTTGCTAAAACTCCAAGTAAATCCCATGACTGCGAGACACCAGAAGTTAATATCTGTGAATCTTTCTCGAGTCGTTAATAGTCTTTCATTCAAAGGTTCATCTGCACTTTTACAATTTATTGAATTTGGTTCCTTTTCTTTGATGCCATTAGTCGGATATTCTGTCTCTTGAATGCCGTCACCATTTATTACGTTAGCACGACTTGGATTCTCCGTCACAGCCTCTAATTCAATTTCTGTTTTTATTCCATTCTGCGTGTCTGTCATTGAACACCCGTTGTTTATGGTAATAAGCTTCTTGCTAGGTTCTGGTCTTGGTGGCCGTATTACCATAGCAATGACAAAAACATTCATAGCTAATCCAGAAAAAATGAGAGCACAACCACGCCAACCGTAAATCGTGTCTAACCATTCTAATAACGGTGTATAAATGAAAGCACCAACACCTCCTCCAACAAAACTGATGCTTGATGCTTTATAGATATGTTTTTTGAAATATTGAGCTACTGCAGCTACTGCACCAGTTAACATGAGGCCATATCCAGTTCCTGAAATACATTTAAAAGTATAAACCTAAGTCTAATAATTGGCCAACATACGAATAGAGCAGAATATAGTTACCTCCAAGTATGCCATAACAAATGATTGTAAGGAGTAATGAATGAGAAATGGATACAATAATAAAGGCGATGGTAACCAATGCTGCTGAAATCAGTATTACGGCCCTCGTACCAATTCTTGGTAGTAAATAACTTGCCAAAGAACCTGTGATAACAAATGTAAAAGATTGTATCTCTCGTAAAGCAACTACTAACCCATTTCCCGCCTAAGGCAGGGTCGGGTACCCATCTTTGTCCCGTTGAGTGTACACATGGGCGATCTTCTGGACGGTATTTGGATGCAGCCGGCTGTCGACCTAAGCTCCAAGCCCCTCCTGATATCGTCGGCCTGCTGTTCGTTGGGATACTCCACCAACGCCAGGGGGTGGGTTCCTGCACCTGAGAATTTTGCCTCATCTACCTATTGCATAGCAGAGAGGGTTCTTTTACGTGCAAATGCCATCGTACACCATATGGGACCTCAGTTTTACTTCTCATCCGAAGGAAGGCGTCTCATAACCGGAGGAAGTTAACCCACCACGATCCAGTATCGAACATGGGACCACTGGCACAGTAAATCGAAATCTATTGCACCACCGATGTGGGTCTGTTAATTAAACAACTTCAAGTAGAAAAAAGAAAGCAAAGGGTCAACACTTAATCCTCGTTGTAGCAATGTAGGTGTGGCCATCATGCCTATGTATGTGTCACATTATAATGTGGCCCCCGGGGTAACCCCAGGTTGACATGCTTCAGTTACACCATTGCCTTTACTCAATGAACTCTTTTTTTGCTTTGCCTTTTATTGATTTCTTTTTTTAAATTATTATTAACTACTGTATGTTCCCTTGACTTTCCATTTAGGCCGTCAATTCGGTAGAGATGACATGAGATGAAAGTTTCGTCTATACTTGTTTTATATATAGTATTTCATCATCATACCCTTATCCCGCCTGTGGCAGGGTCGGGTCTGCGGGTTCTAGCCCTCCACTCCCCCTATCTCCCATCATGCCCCCGTACGCCTCACACTACCTGTTTTTCAACCAGGGTTCCGCGAAACATAAGGGTCCCTTGAAATCCGCCAATGGCAAGATAAAATATAAAAATAACAATGAAAACCCAAGAAACGAGAACGACTTTTGTCTGTCGAAGATGAACTTCGGGTGTCTCTCTCAAACATTTGGCCACAAATTTAACTCCTTATGCTAAAACACACCTGTATCAATTAATGTTTTTTTCTGTCACTGTATGGGGTTCCGCGAAAGGTCAAAATGTTCCAAAGGGTTCCACGAGGAGTCTAAATGTTTCAATAAAAAGGTTGAAAAATACCGCTCTACCATATCCTTATGGGCAACCTGCTCCCACGTCTGCTTTGGTCTTTCCCTGCCCCGGGTGCTTCCAACCACCTGTATTCCTGTGATGGACCTAACGAGCTCCTCCTTCCCTCTTTGCATTACGTGCCCATACCACCTCAACCTACTATCCCTCGTATTTTCCACGATGTCCCCCAAATCCCAGGCTATCGTAATATAAGGCTTACTCATTCCTAATTCTATCATCTCTGCTACTTGCATTCTTTGACCTGGGTCTTCCGCACTGCCCAACGCTCTGATCCATATAGCTTAGGTGGCCTAAGCACTTGTGATTATCCTTTTTGTTCCATGCATTTTCATTGCTTTCTAATATGATGTTATTTATACTTGTTTAGTGCTACAAAGTTTTAAATAAGCAGTCATCTCGAGTTCAGAATACATTATCCATTTCACATTAATTTCTTGTCTTGTGGAAAAATAGCTGCCGTTCACCAGCAGTCATTGGGAACGAATTAAGCTCGACAATGGAAATTGTACTGTAAAAGTGCGAACTTTCTCGTCAGTTCAAGATGCCCAGATGAAAACTGGAAGGAAACAGCAAGAAATATGCCTAATGGCAGCGATGAAAAGATGAATAGCTGTTAGTTCTACTTACCTGCTGTAAATAACATAATGGTATTTAAAGAGCCATACCAGGAAGTAAAAGTTCTCGTTTCTCCAAATGTGTGTAGTAAATGGGGATAAAAGATGGACATACTACAATAATGCGAGGACAGCAATACGTTGAGAGAAAAAATTGCAAATAATACGACCCAAGCCCATCCACGGTCATAATCATGGTTCACCGGTACCATTTTGAAGAATAGTGATAGAAAATCAACTTCAATAAAAGTGTACGTAAGTCAAAACACAGTTTAAATTCTAAGAGTAGATATTTTTGTCCTATAGGTCAGTGAGCAAAACCCTATTTTACAAATAAATATCCTTAAAACTTTCTTTAGAACTAACATCAGATCATTTTACACTAATCTCAAAACCAGTGGCCTTTGACAACTAACTATTAAACCACTGATATTCAATACATATATTAGATCACGTTCTATAAGTGAAATGAGAGCATATATAAGCCTTTAACCTAGACTGAAATAATCCAAATATCAGTGAACGAGTGATCTCTGAAATAATATTGATTTCAAAGAATTCATTTCGACGAATTAATCTACTTTCAAGTAAAGCAATCACGTTTGTTAATACAAGAATTAATTAATTACAACTGAAAACAAATGTATCAGTATTTCTTAAATGGTGGCACGCTTAATTTAGCCCTGTAACATGTTCTACGAGCCTATTTCACGGGACCACCTAATAGCCCATTTCACGCGGCCGGCCGAGTGCTTGTTTGTTTGTTGGTGTTTAAGGACCTTCAACTACAAGGTCATTAGAGCCCCGTCCACTGTATAGTTCTTATGCAGAGACTGCACAGACACTACACTACTGCGACGATTTTTGGGTATTAGCAGTACCCAGTTTTCCCAAGCGGCCACCCATGTCAGTACTAGCTGGGGTTGCGCTGCTTAACTTCAGTGATCTAACGAGAACTGGTGTGTCCAATGCAATTCGTCGCTCCCGCCAGCCGAGTGCAAATATATGGAGGCCGCCCCACTTGGTAGACATAATGATTAGTTTTGTTTGTGTAATAGTTGTTTCATTTTCATCTTTGCCAGCACCATGTCAAAAATTATCTTTCTTTCTGGAAGCATCAAAGCATTAAAGGTTTGGTGTAAGTTTGAGGACGTGGGCGGCCGCCCGCATTAGTCTAATGCAGTGTTTTTCAACCTTTCTATTGAGACGGAACCCTTTGGAACATTCAGACATTTCGCGGAACCCCATACAGTGACAGAAAAAAGCATTGATGTTAGCATAAGCAGTTGAATTCGTGGCCTAATGTTTGAGAGAGACACCGAAGTTCATCTTCCACAGACGAAAGTCGTTCTCGTTTCTTGTGTTTTCATTATTTTTATATTTTACCTAGCTTTCAGTTGGGAAGGACAGATAAATAATGGTGACGTCCACTCAAGGGGTGAACCTGTGAAAAAGGTGCAAGAGGTAAAGTACTTAAGATCCACTTTCCAAGGCAATGGGGAAATAGATGCTGATGTGATCCGTAGAATCAATGGTGGTTGGCTGAAGTGGAGACAAGCAAGTGGAGTCCTGTGTGATAGGAGGGTCCCAATCAAGTTGAAAGGGAAGTTCTACAGGGCAGTGGTTAGGCCGGCTATGTTATATGGGTCAGAGTGCTGGGCCGTGAGGAAGAGCCACGTCAATAGAATGCAAGTAGCAGAGATGCGAATATTGAGGTACATGAGTGGCGTGTCGAGAGCTGATAGAATTAGGAACGAATATGTTAGAGGTAGCTTGGGAGTGGTAGACATCGCCGAAAAAATGAGGGAAAATAGGCTGAGGTGGTATGGACACGTGATGCGAAGAGGGGACGAGGACTTTGTCAGGGCCATGCCAGGAATGCAGGTGGTCGGTAGCACCCGGGGCAGGGGAAGACCTAACTTGACGTGGGAGCAGGTTGTCCGTAGGGATATGGCGGTGTGTGGGGTGGACGGGGACCTGGTGGGAGATAGACGGGAGTGGAGGGCCAGAACCCGCAGACCCGACCCTGCCACAGGCGGGATAAGGGTGTGATCATGATGACCTTGCCATTGGCGGAACCCTGGTTGAAAAACACTGGTCTAATGGGTTGGGGAGTAAGCCAAGCAGTCATAACAGGCCGAACCCTAAGGAGGCTGCTCGCAGTGAGGAGGAGGTAGGTGTAGGGGGATGTATGAAAGGGAAAATTTCCAGCACCCTACCAACCACCCGTGTTGGTACTAACTTGGATTTCCGTTGCTTAAGTGTGTCCAACGCAACTCGGCCGCACCCTTCTTTCCCACTTTGAACAAATGGGCGGTCCGGCCCTTATCCCACCTGTAGCAGGGTCGGGTCTGCGGGTTCTAGCCCTCCACTCCCGCCTGTCTCCTACCAAGTGCCCGTCCTCCTCACACGTTACCATATCTTTCCGGACAACTTGCTCCCACGTCTGCTTCGGTCTCCTCCTGCCCCGGGTGTTTTCAACCACTTCCATTCCTGAAATGTACCTAACGAGCTTCTCCTCTCCTCATCCATCTCAGACTTTCTAGTTAGAAGTTCTCGGTACTGTCTTTTGCTTCTTGTCTCCTCGATATTTTAAACTAATGAATACTCTCTGACTGTAGAAAAAAAAGGCTATATCATCTTTATAAACTGAATGTTAGATGACAAATTCCAAGGGAGCAGCTTATTGCGTTGGACACACCAGTTCTCGTCTGATCCCCCTGAAGTTAAGCGGGAGCGGCGAGTTGCGTTGGACACACCAGTTCTCGTCTGATCACTGAAGTTAAGCAACGCAAGCCCAGTTAGTACTAACATGGGTGGTCGCTTGGGAAACTGGATGCTGCTAATGCCCAATAACCGTCGCATTAGTGTAGTGTCTGTGCAGTCTCTGCACTAGAACTATACAGTGGACGGGGCTCTAATGACCTTGTAGTTGAAGGACCCTAAAACACAAACAAAAACAAATGAGAAATTCCAGTTTGAAGAATCGAAATGTCCAAGTGCAGGATGGAAGATGTGAGTTAAATCTTTCTACTATCACCTATCCCAAACCAGATTCTTGACCACGACATATAGACGTTGTATTAAATTGCTTCTTACGCATTCTTGGTGTTACATTATCCCAGTCCTCTCATCCGGAAACATTTTAAAGGGTTGAAACTTTAGGCCTATTAGGTTCAATTTGAGATTGTGTTATATTGGATTTCACATGTGACATGTCTCCATAAATGGGAACTTGAACTCGCACTCATGCGAATGCTAGTGACTTAATGTAGTTTTTTTTTTCCTGGCATGTCCTGTATCGCCTTCAGTTTCATAATTTTACGAGATAACATCAGCAGCGTTCACCTATAAAAGGTTGGCCTACATCAAACGTGACAAGGCTTCTAGGAAGCGCAAAAGGCAGAGTTTAACTGAAAAATGAAATTACAGAAAGGATGCGAGAGTTCATATTCTATGGTTCAATAGTGCAAAATAGTGTAGAACCACACTTGTGAGATACGGCTCGATAATCGTATTTCCGATAAAATAAATTAAAAATTTTTAAGAGTATTAGTGAGGGTCAGCGATGTCCTGTATGGGACGGGATCCGGAACATTCGTCCCCGACGTTTCGCCTCCGACATTTCGCCCCCGATCTTTCGCCCCTGAGTACTTTCCGGACCCGGAGCTTTCGAACCCACACATTTCGCTCCTCTGACGTTTCGCCCCCCAAACATTTGGCCCCCCCGGGAGGGCAAAGAAATATGCGACAATTTCGGCAAGAATTCTACATATTGTGGAGGCCATCAACAATAGAAATTTAATGGACTTTCTGAAAGGCATAGCACATAATTTTGAATTTTAGTTTATGTTTGTGTCTTTTTTATTTTTTAAAAATTATTATTATATTAAACAGAAAAACAAGAAATAAATGTCTGGTGGTGGTGGACATCGCCAAAAATGAGGGAGAATTCCCTCGTTAGGTCCATTCCAGGAATGCAGGTAGTCGGTAGCACCCGGGGCAGGGGAAGATCGAAGCAGACGTGGGAACAGGTTGTCCGTAAGGACATGGCAGTGTGTGGGGTGGACGGGGACCTGGTTGGAGATAATTCTAATTTACTATACTGCAAGCAGCCTTTTCTTTGGCCAATATGGGAGTGGAGGGCTAGAACCCACAGACCCCACCCTGCCACAGACGGGATAAGAGTGTGATGATAATGATTATGATGACGACTCAGAAAAACGTCCGAATGAACTATGCTGTTTTTCTAAATGAAAACAAAATAACAAAAAAAAAAACGGTCATCTACCCTCCCAGGGGCGAAACATCCTCGGGGCGAAAAGTACTCAGGGACGAAAGGTCGGGGGCGAAACTTCCAGAAACGTAATTTACCTGCCAAAATTTCTATTTTGGTAGTACGGTATGATACTGTGTTGGAGCAGTGGGGTAGGCCGGCATCCCCCTACAGACAACCCAGGAAATATTTCTGCGGGTTACAGACGCCTGGCTGGGGTGCCCCCAGGCAGAGCATATTTCGTGGACCTGCAGACCCGGCCTTGCTACAGGCGGGATAAGGGTATGATGATGTATAGAATTAGGAATAGATTTTGTTTGTTGGAGTTTAAGGTCCCGTCAACTACGAGGTCATTAGAGACCCGTCCACTGTATAGTTCTAATGCATAGAGTGCACAGACACTACACTAATGCGACGATTATTGGGTATTAGCAGTACCCAGCTTTCCCGAGCGACCACCCATGTCAGTACTAACTGGGCTTGCGTTGCTTAACTTCAGTGATCAGACGAGAACTGGTGTGTCCAACGCAACTCGCCGCTCCCTTAGGAATAGAATTGTGGCATTATATGGGTAGCCAATTGTTCGTCCATGAGTTCCTGTAGTTTTCCATCTTTTGTAGCTTTTTTTTCGGTTTGGCCCGTTTCTGTCTCGTCCCCCCCCTTCTTCTTATGACTTAAACCGTCTCCTTTTTTACCTTCTAATCTCCGCAATACGAACAGTAGTAATTTAATCAATTGATAGCTTACCCGATATAAGAAAATTTAAACCATTCAAAGCTCCAAACCATGATGTATATGCGTGACTCTCACGAAATTCTTTCAAAAGAAAATAATAAAAGATTGAACTACTTAAAAAACCTGCAGTCATTATCGCCTGAAGAAGAAACACTGCGAATAATACAACCCAGGCCCATCCATGATCACAATCATCGTCAAATTTCCTAGTCATTATTATACGTGACTGTGGTTGAAGTTAGAAATGATAAATCGCTACTGGCCATGAAGCACAAACACTTTATGTACTTCTTAAATACTCATTTTACATTTTATTAGTTTCAAAATGTTTTTTCTTCCTATTATTGTCAAGCTGAGTGAAATGATTGTCTGAAAGATGTCCAGTGGTGTAACCGGTCACCGTGAGAATGCAAACCTCTTCTCCTTATTGTGAAACTCCCCCTTCCTAGCCTCTTTGTTGTACTGTAATTTTTTTTCAGAAATTTATCTTAAGAGACCCGCCGCGGTGGCATAGTGGTTAGCACGCTCGGCAACAGTGTCAGTAGTTCTAGGTTCGATACTGGACCGAGGTGGATTGGCTTCTTTCGGGTGAGGGAGAGGCCGCGAGTGTGCCTTCTTTCGGATGAGAAGTAAAACCGAAGTCCCGTGTTGGTGTACGATGTCACTTGCACGCAAAAGAACCCTCTCTGCTATGCAACTGGTAGATGAGGCAAAAATTTCAGGTGTAGGAGCTCGCCCCCTGATAAATAGTCCTAGACTGACGATAAATAAGCGATACAGGTATGAAGCTTTTGATGCGCCACGGAATTCTAGGAAGAACTTTGGTGGGCCGTAGGTGAGAAAAGGTTGCGGAGCACTGGTGCAATCTCTGCATTAGGACTACGCAGTGGGCGGGGCTTTAATGATCTTGTAGTTGAAGGGCCCTAAAACACCAACGAAACAAAGCAAAAATAAACCTAGACACCTTAAGTACCCCTCACCAGGGGTCCAAAAGTCAACTTTGCACCGGGCCCCGCTTTTGTTCGGGCTGGCGCTGCGTCTTGGGGAATCCCAGGTATAGGGACTTGAGGAGCCTCTATACCTGAGAACTTTGCCGATCTACACGCTTACTCCATGTAAAATGTGTTGCAAATGACGTCATATATCATACATCGGACCTTGGATTTGAATGAGACGTCCCATTCTCGTCCTGACAAAAAAAAAGCCATCTGCCATCTCTCGATGTCCCTGATGGGCGCCTCTACATTGGGACAAAGGAGAGACATTTGTCTCCAATACTTATGTGTACATGAAAATTCATGTAAATTATAATCAAATTCTTGATATTAATTAAAAATCATTAGCCGACGCACGTTTCTACCTTGGAAGTTCCGGGCAATTTTAATTCTTGAGGCACCAATTGGGATGAAAAGATTTTCCGAGTTGACTTTTCTGACGGTAGCTTGGATTCCACTCCTAATTTAACCTCACAGAATTATCTATTCTAGCTACTACAAGTGCTCCTGCGGTGAAGGTGAAATTCTGGTCACTAGGCCTAGTATAGTAAGTACCTCTGAATAAATATTAAATCATCATCATCATACCCTTATCCCGCCTGCGGCAGGGTCGGGTCCACTCCGCCTATCTCCAACCAGGTCCCCGTCCACCCCACACACCGCCATATCCCTAAGGACAACCTGCTCCCACGTCAACTTAGGTCTCCCCCTGCCCCGGGTGCTACCGACCACCTGCATTCCTGAAATGGACCTAACGAGCTCATCCTCTCCTCTTTCCATTACGTGTCCATACCACCTCAACCTATTCTCCCTCATTTTATTCGGCGATGTACACCACCCCAGGCTACCCCTAATATACTCATTCCTAACTATCAGTTCTCGACACCCCACTCATGTACCGCAGCATTCGCATCTCGGCTACTTGTATTCTATTGATGTGGCTCTTCCTCACTGCCCAACACTCTGATCCATAGAGCATAGCAGGCCTAACCACTGCTCTGTAAAACTTCCCTTTCAACTTTATTGCGACCCTCCTATCACACAGGATTCCTCTTACCTGTCTCCACTTCAGCCAACCTCTGTTGATTCTATGGGCCACATCAGGTCTTTGCAATTGCAAGTTGCGTTGGACACACCAATTCTCGTGAGATAACTGAAGTTAAGCAGCGCAAGCCCACGTTAGAACAAGCTTAACATAGAGAGGGAGGTAATCTATGACAATACGTGGGGGAGCTCACTTCTGTTTCGGGCAAGAGCTGGGTCACTGGAGACGAAACAGAGGATGGCCAAGATCACAGGTGGAGAGGAGGGCTGTGGATTATGTGGGGACCAAGTGGAGGATGTTAGGCATGTGATACTGACTTGTCCAGCGCTGGATCACTGCAGGAGGGGTTGGGGAACCCCCACCTTGGAAGAGGTTCTGGGGGTTGTGGGTTCTGGAGTGCAGCGGCTGGAATGGGTGCGGAAGGCAAAGGTGTTGCTAGGATGCTGGTGGAGATCTAGGCAAATGGGTCTAGCATGAAAAATCTCCCTAGCAAGGTTTCCGTCACAAAGGATTACATATTCATACCAATATGGGTGTTTGGTAAAGAACGTTGGGTGCTGGAAATTTCCCCTCTCCTATGTCCGCCACCTACCTCCTCATCTCCCGCGAGCAGCCTCCTAAGGGTTCGTCCTGTTATAGCTGCTTGGCTAACTTCCCAACCCATTAAAAGAATCCAAATCCATTAAATTATTAAACATTTCAAAACTTGTAATCACCTTTTTTTTCTGTACATGTCTGATGTTTACAGGCTTTTTTGTGGGTGTTCAGATACTTTCTGGGACCACTATAAGTGTAGGGGTTACAGCATGAGGTCGGTAACCGAGTGTTTTGTTTTATGGGCCTAACATCTACAAGGTCATTAGAGCCCCGCCTACTGCATAGTTCTAATGCAGCGACTGAACAGCCACAACACTGATTCGACGATTATCGGGCATTGCCATTGTCCAGTTTTCCCGAGCGGCCACATATGTTAGTACTAGCTGGGGTAGGCGTTCTCTATGTTACACTAATGGGCTGGGGAAGTAAGCCAAGCAGCCGTAACAGGCCAAACCCTTTAGGAAGCTGCTTGCGGGAGATGAGGGGCTAGCTGTAGAGGATATAGGAGACAAAATTTGCCGCACCCAACGTTCTCTACCAACCACCCGTGTTGGTACTAACGTGGATTTGCGTTGCTTAACTTCAGTGGTCTCACGGGAACTGGTGTGTCCAACGCAATAAGCAGCTCGCACTGAATGCGTAAAAGTAGTGTCCATATGTCCCAATGTGACAAACATGAGGTATCCAACCCTGCCATAGGCGAGAAATGGATTAGTAATTTTGCTATTTTTTAGTGCTTTGTGATTACATAGGTCACAGGTTATTTATCATCATAATGATGGCGATGACCTTCAGCAGCACACCAATGTACAGCGTGTATTCTAATGTATTCGCCTCATTATTGTTTCACTTTGCGGTATTGATGGGCAATAAAATTGCTTTTTGTACCCTGAGAACACAAAGAGGTTCACTGGTTGAAGGATTTATGATTGGCTTACGGTTTTAATTCTACGTTCATTCTTTAGTGCAGTACTGCTTTAGTGTATGGTGATGCTGCAAAAACAATGCAACCAAGCAAGGTGCTTGGTCACCCATTTCAAAATTGTCGTTAAATTAACGGTTTGCACGTTATACCCATCTCCCTTTCTGGCCGGGAAACCGCAGGTTACCACGCGAAGATGAAGATCGATAAGAAGAGACGTGAGGCCGCGGAGAGGGATGGGGACACGGGGATAGTGCGTACTACGTGACCCAATTCCTGGGTGGACACATACTTCCGAACTTACCTGCCTGCTCAGGGTGGGAAGAGCGGACGCAGCAGAGTGTCTGTTCTACCCGGGGAGGGAGCGGCGAGTTGCGTTGGACACACCAGTTCTCGTCTGATCACTGAAGTTAAGCAATGCAAGCCCATTTAGTAACGACATGGGTGGTCGCTCGGGAAAGCTGGGTACTGCTAGTACCCAATAATCGTCGCATTAGTGTAGTGTCTGTGCAGTGTATGCATTAGAACTATACAGTGGACGGGTCTCTAATGACCTTGTAGTTGACGGGACCTTAAACACCAACAAACAACTCTACCCGGGGACGGATGATGACGCCAATCATATACTTTTTATTGTGACAGATCAGCCCGCCCGATGAGGGGCCTTGAAAGTGGAGCTGGGTTACGTTACTGCAGCGACCGTCGTCGACACCATGCTGCGGAGGTACATAATGTATAACCGGTGAAACCCCACGGGTACAAGAAAAAAGACTTGGCTGAGGTAATGTGTTAAACCATAGGTCTCTAACTAGCGGGCCAGAGGCAGCCCAACAGTGGATTTTATCCGGTCCGCGAATAAAATCCACTAAATCCGTGGATAAAATCCCAACCAAGTTGAATAGTTGGGGCAACCGCCCAACCAACCCAACACATTGTGTTCTCTGTAGGCTTGTTGTGCGACCATTCCGACGGTCAGGCAAGTTGGTTGGATGAAACCATCCAACCTCTGACTCCTCAACCCCATCACCCAACACAATGTATAGTCTTTAGCGTGGTTGGACTAACTGACCAACAACAGAAACTTCTTTCTTTGTGTAACTACCTCACAATAAACACACCCAGTGGCGTCGCTAGGGTTGGCGTCATCCGGTGCGGTGACACTGGTGTCATCCCCTCTCCCGAAAAAAGCCGCTCGTTCTGCTTTGGTGTCACCCCATTTCTCATGGTGCGAGTGGTGTCACCCGGTGCGGCCCGCACCCCCAAGTGACGCTGACACTGAACACTGAACACACCATCCTGCCTCGGTCGCGCATTGGCTAACGTGGTCGGGAACTGCGTCAGTGGATCCAAGTTCGATATTAGACAGAGAGATACCCGGTATCTTTTGGGCGAGAGAGGAATCTTTTGTGCCTTCCTTCGGATGAGAAGCAAAACCGAGGTCCCGTGTGGTTGGTGGACGATGGCATTTGCACGTAGATGAGGCAAAATTCCCAGGTGTAGGAGCTTGCCCCTTGGCGTCGGTGGATTTCGTTGGTGTTTTAGGGCCCTTCAACTACAAGGTCATTAGAGCCCCGTCCACCGCATAGTTCTAGTGCAGAGACTGCACAGACACTACACTGTTGCGACGATTATTGGGTATTAGCAGTACCCAGTTTCCCAAGTGGCCACCCATGTCAGTACTAGCTGGGGTTGCGCTGCTTAACTTTAGTGATCAGACGAGAACTGGTGCATCCAACGCAATAAGCCGCTTCCAACAAGTTGGATAGTATATAGCCAGCTTAAACAAATAAGAAGAAGTTTCTGTTGTTGGCCAGTTGGTGCAACTACTCTACGGACTATACAGTGTGTTGGGTGATGGGGCGAGGAAGTCAGAGGTTGGATGGTTTCATCTGTTCAACCTGCCCGACCGTCAGTATGGTCGCACAACAAGCCTACAAACTGCACAGTCTATTAGAGTGGTTGGGCTGTTGTCCCAACAAGTTTGATAGTGTGTAGTTGGCTTAAGGCAATGCTGTACGAAACTGACAAAAATATATGTAATTTTAAATGATTTATTTAAAAAATTGTTTGTAAATGATTTTATGGTAACAAAAATAGAATTCTCTCTATTATTAATATGCAATATTATTTAATTTATTTGTCGGTATTACTGTTTTTATTTAGTCTGTATTGCAAAAGTCCTGATGCAAAAGAGCCTGTCAGCTGAACAACACCAAGGAGAATAAATCCCAAATTGTAAGATCCAGTTACATCTCTTAAATAACCTGTAAAATATTTTTAAATATTTACTTTTAGAATCACATTAAAGGGGGCGCTCATAAAGAACGTGAGAGTTCTATTCTAATCGTTCTACTTGAAGTGAGTTTTAGCAACTCAATTCGAAACTCAAACGAGAGTAACAAGTCAGTTTTCACTCTCTAAGTAGCATTTTATGACAAATTAATGAATTTTATACGAAATATTGCTGGTCACTCACCAACCAATGATGGATTAAAAGCGCAAGGAATTCCCAGAAACACAAGAACATATCCATAAATGACTGCCATTCTCTTTCTTCCATAAATGGCTCCCACTGATATTGGTGTCATTGAATATGCAGCTCCATAGGTAAATCCAACAAAACAACTTGCGGTCATCAAACTCCAAAATTGATGAATAAAAGCAAATAATATAAGCACTACTCCGGCTATAAATAATATAATGGCATACAACAGAACGATGTATTTAAATGAAAATATGGTGATTACAATTCTGGCCAAGACATTAGCCGATGCAAAGCCAACGATGCATTGTTTGAAATATTGTACGTATCCAATGGATTGAAGAAAATCTTTATAGACACCTATGAAAGTCAATGTGCTGAATCCCCAGGTAAATACACCATATGACAGAAGTGCAAAGTTCACACTCAGTATTGTATTCACAATACTTTGTAATTTTTCATCTTCGTTCATTTTAGAGATCGGCGGAGAGTTGATATCATCTTGCAATGATTCACTTTCGACAGTCAATTGACAAGTGTTGTCTGACAGTTCACAGTGAGTAGTAGTATTATTATCATCATCATCATGTTTGAGTAATCTTTCCTCTTGCAATGGTTTTAATTCTTGATGATTTAACTGACTGATAACATGTTCGGTAGAATGTTGAAGTTGTTTCAAGTTTAACGCAGCATTTTTCTTTTTTGGACTGGGTAAAATTGTAAGACCACCTACACAATAATGTAATGATAAAGCAGAATAGATCAATGTCCCACCTCGCCAACCATACGATTCAAATAGCCATTCCAACAACGGTGCGTAAGTGAGGACACCAACTCCTGCTCCGATTAAACTAACAGCACTGGCCATATAAAGATATCGACTAAAATATTTGGCAATTGCAGCAACTAGAGCTGTCAACACGATCCCATTACTCATCCCTATGAATATTTAAATATGTATTAGTATCATCCATTTTTATGAAGTCTCTCTCTTTCCACTTCTTCCATCTTACCTCCAAGTACTCCGAAAAATATAATTATTATTAATAATGAGTGTGAGAAATAAGTTGTCAAAAATGCAGCGGTCGACATTAATCCAGCAAGAATCATCGCGTTTCTAATTCCAATTTTTGGCAACAGAACACTTCCAAGAGCACCTAAAATTGGCGAACATATATTTCAAGCACACACAACGTCAGTCTTTCGGGGTTCAGACGGAGGCCCAGCACTTTCAGATTATTGAAAACATTCTTTTCTTTATGAAAATATTTTGTAATCCCACTAATCATTCTGCCTCCCTCTAGGCCTGTGTTTCCCAACGGGGTCGTTATCAATCTCCTGGGATAAATGTAACTTTAAAAGGAGTTATTGATGAACAAGGGGACGATTGGGAGGTCGACAGCTAAACATGCAACATTTATTTCAATGTTTTGTTGGTTACTTCCTTCTAGGACCAACAAGCAACTCCTAACCCCTTTTCCCGCCTACGGCAGGGTTAGGTACCCATCTTATCCCTCTGATGACAGTGTTTTTCCGCAGCCGGTTGCCGACCAAAGCTGCAAACCCTATGCTTATTTATCGTCGGTCTACTGTTGGCTAGGAAATTCCACCGACGCCCGTGGGCGAGCTCTTACACCTGAAAATTTGTCTCATCTACCCGTTGCATAGTAGAGTGGGCTCTTTGACGTGCAAATGCCATCGTACACCACACAGGGCAAGCAAGCAAACCCACCTCGGCCCAATATCAAACCTCGAACAACTGGCGCAACTACGGAGCACGTTACCCACTGCTAAACAGAGAAGGGGTGAGAGATTTTCATTTGCTAATTTGATAATACAAATACTAAGGTATAGTTTTGTTGGACTAAATGCTAATTATCTGAAATACCGTAAAATCTCACGTAAAGTCCGCACCTCAAATATATAGTCGGCATTAGCGATGGGTATGTTTCAAATATAGTCCGCACTTTCAAATTCCTACTGTAGCCAGTGACGCAACTTGTAGGGGGAATGGGCTCAAAAGAATTTGAACATGAAATGTCAGATTGCCCTGACGATGAAATTGAAATGTGAAAGATTTTATATTGCATTATCATATAAATAAGAACGTACTGTGTAAAATCGTATTGTTAAGTGTAATAAAGTGTTCAGAAAATGAATAGCAGTTTTCATTGAAAACCCTGGGTTTCATTTATAGTCCGCACTAAATGACCCTATGTTTCGCGTATAATCCGCGGGCACTACGTGAGATTTTACGGTAGACATTTTCCGTTTATCTGTATTATGCAGGGAAGGGGGTGTGAAACTGGCGGCCCGCAATGACTGTTAAAAGATTGACTTTGTACAGTATGGACTTTAAAAGCTGAGGAGGCTTAAAAATGCTCGGCATTACTTCTGCATATTTTCGTTTATTCCCTTCTAGGGCATATAAACATTAAAAAAACCCCTCTGAAATGGGTAATAATAAAAATGCATATGCCCATGTGAAGTTACAGAAAAATGAGCCGCGACTTAAATGAGTAAGCCCCCCCCATCCCTGGTGTTATCATGCAATAAATTAATATGATTGAGTACACAAACCTGAGAAAAATAGCATCGTAAGATAAAAGGATCCATACCATGCAGTGAACGCTCGAGATTCCCCAAATTCATTCAAAAATATCACATAATAAATGTTAGTACTTAAATTGTTGCTAGTAACTAACATGTTACAACATAACATTGCCATCAAAACAATCCATGACCATCCTTTGTCGACGTTTTCCATTGCCATTATTGAATAATATGCTCTAAATTCACCGATTTTTTGTACAAGGACATGAATTCTTTGTCCTGTTTTGAAACTAAAAAAAAAGATATTTTTTAGCTACTTTTAGTTTTAAAGTGTTTCCAGTTGTAATAAGTATTAATAATCTTAATTAACTAAAGTACTCTTGTGGCTACAACTCTTAACCTTTACAATACAGAACTAACAATGCTTAACAATTATGGCCACCTGTCTTATATACCCTGTTTTTACCCCCCCTCCCCCACCAAAAAAATTTGTCAAGGTCAACTGACTGCTCTATTTCAAAACAGGTTTCCGTATTCTTCTAATTACAGATTTATCTCACATCTCAAAAAGATGATTAGGAAATAACATACAGTATTTTCTTAAGATAATCGTTTTTCTGCTTACATAATAAATCAGATATGGGGATGTGCTATACTCAAAAAATTAATTAGCTTGTTATTTTTTATATGCTTTTTAAAGTTTTTTTTTGCAGCAGGTGTTATGTCTAGTCTTCGTACCCATGGCAGGGTCGGATCATCATTTCTATTGCATGTAATCAAGTGGGCCTTAGTCACTCTCATGTTTTTTTTTTGTTTTCTATCAGTAGGACCCAGTGGTGGATCAGGGGGAGCACTTCACAAAAATATTCAGAATCCTTTAGAATCTTGCTAGCAATTACAGTAGGTCCTCTACTGCCCTTAGACAATGTCCTATCTTCAGTGGTTTAGCCAACTGCAGACTAGACTACAACTGTTGGACTGGCATTATAGAAATGAGAATAGCAATGCAAAAATGCCTCATCAATTGCGAAGTTGAATCCTGCGCCCTACCGAGGCATTGAGGAGGGAGCAATTGCTGTATTGCTCCCCCCTGGTAAACCTACCCAGTTCGTCTGTTTTCCTCCCAATTTCGTCGCATGTTCATCCTACCTACCTTTTCAGAACGGAAAGTTAAGAGTTCTCTTTTCTCAACATATTCTCTGAAGTTGCAAAGCAAAGAAGTTTCTTAAGGCACTCAACTTTAGCGTCCTGGTCAGTGCGTAGTGTCCTAAACATTAATAAAATTGTTTATAGGAATTGGGAAGAAAAATAGAAATTTTAAATATAGATATCTTATACTCTACCCCCAGGGGCGGATCAGGGGAGAGCACTTCAAAAAAAGTGCGCCTCAAACTTCTTTACTGCCCCTTAAACAATGTCCTATCTTCAGTAGTTAAGCCAACTGCAGATTGGACTGGCAGTATAGAAATGGGAATAGCAAATGCAAAAATGCCTCATCATTTGCAAAGTTGAATCGTCCATCAGTTGAAATATGCGCCCCATTGAGGCACTGAGGGGGAGGGAGCAATTGCTGCATTGCTTCCCCTCCCTCCAAAAATTTAATACTGTAGTCTGTCTTTGTGGTTCAGTGATTAGGTACTTGGTTGGAGGCTCTATCCTGTCCTAGTTTGTATTAACTGTTAGGCAATGAGTGCTTCAGCTAATTATGCTGGAATGATACGACTCATCATCATCAGACCCTTATCCCGCCTGTGGCAGGGTCGGGTCTGCGGGTCCAATGAACATGCTCTGACTGGATTGAATTCATCGAGCCTAACTGTATCAGATTACCATCCTACATTAAACACTTTTCTATTTGGTTTGGACAAACTAATCTCAATATCTCATGTCCTGTTTATCTTTAGAATATTAAACCAAATAATATCCGATAGTAATCTACTGACTATCTTGAGGTTTCGTACTCCCGTAAGAGCCCGTAATAACTACCTATTTGACTATGTTCCTAAGTCGTCCTGCCCTATTCAGAGAGCTCAAACAGACTGTTCTATTGACGATCTTCTTGGTACAAAAAATGTAAAAGGCAAAAAGCCCCTAATATCACACAATCCTTTAATATTAAATCACAAACGACGTTGCTATTTCATCACTTATTCATCGTCATTGTTTATTGTGTTTGTAAGCCATCTTCTGCATCATAAGGAGCTCTCTGTTACTGCAGAAGTATAAAAAGAAAGAAAGAAAAAATATTTCTTTTTCCGGAGACGGGAAAGCCCCAAGTACGTTTGCCGTTCCGGAAGTAAGGTGCCCAGCAATGTTTGGCGCCTGTGTGCAAGAACTCATTCGGCGTTCCCATCTCTCCCTTCTGGACGAAAAAGGTTTCAACAATAACTGTTATATGCCACACATTTGCCACAACATCACCTAGGATGAATAGTGGCGTGATAGTGTAGAGGGCCAAGGCGCCTTTCATACTGTGGTGCCTGTGTGCATTGCACACTGTGGTGGCACGCCTCCGCGTTCCGGATGAAAATTACAGGTCGTGGCCTGGTGTTGTGTGCACGATGTCACACCACATGATCCTTTCTGCATTACGTAAAGTAGAAGTGTAGATTGGGAAAATTTCAAATAAGGGCTGCAGCATTACGTGGGCAGCCGACTGCATAATACTATCGTCCAATAGGTCACTTGTGTGTTCCCTGTTCCAGTAAGATAAATGGATGGTAGACCCTTACCATCAGTAAGAAAACGGTTTGGAATGATGATGATGAGTTTTAGGGTCTTTCTTTAATGGGGCTTTTCTGCTGGTGACGTCTTACTTTCCTTGTTAATCTAAATTTCCCAACACTGACAATTACACTATATCTAGTCTCAGTCATCATCATCATACCCTTATCTCGCCTGTGGCAGGGTCGGGTCGATATATCTAGTCTCACTATGTTTCAAATATTGGCCCAGTGAAATAATTTCGTAAGTGTTCAATATGTGATGAGAAACGAAGATGAAATAATAGCAGAGCTGGAGAACGAGACGACTTGTAAATAAAATCATTTTATCACCCCAAAAATACCAATAATACAAACAAAACTTCATAAATCTCCAAATACTCTTAAACAGTGTTAAGAGATGTCAGTCAGTATTCACGGGACATGCTTTAAAGTTTGTACATATCTTGTCGTTGAAGCCATGTTTATTCCTTGCAATTTCGATTGCATAAAACTGCATTCGTGGAACTGGAAAAAATGATAAAGTGACAACAAAATTAAATGACAACAAAGTGCAACAATGAAGTCCACTTTACCTAAAATGCTGTTCTCTTCAGAATATTCCTTATTGGAATCGATCCTTAGTAATGTACCAAAATTGAAATCTTCTACAATTGTTTCAAATTGGTTGCAAAATGGCCTCCATTTCTTTAATAAAAATATACATCTTTCTAAAAACCCATTTCTTTTCGTCAACTAAAAAAGTTTCTTTTACATGTTATCTACTCGTACCTCTTTCGCAACATCACTTTTTAGTTCATCGATTTTCAAAATATCCAGTGTCATGTCAGGAAATGTTTTCCTGAATTCTTTATAAATCATGTCATCGTGTGGAGTAAGCTTGAGCAGTTTTGGATCAACGGAACATAAAATCTAATTCGTAATAACGATTAAAATGGTAACTGCTAGTGGAAAAGTGTTTCAGATATAAGATGGATAACTGCCTTACGTTAAAATAAATTTGTGAATGTTCATACGCTTTCATAGCCCACATGGCTTCAATGCTTGGCTGAAAATACAAAACATTTCAGTCAAGAAACAGGTCTGTTGAAAGCCTTTAGAACTACCACGAAAGAAACTAACATCGTTTCCATATTCCTCAGCTGACATTGGCAAAGATTCAGTCTGTAGTTTATCCATCATCTGCAAGTACACAATATATGACATTTATATATATATATGATAATAATATGACATTATCATACAGAGCACATCATTGAAATGGAAAACGATCTTGGGTATCACAGAAAGGTATGATGTAAAGGGGCAATCATTACACTGATGACTTTTAAGGCACTGCACTATCACGTAAATCTAAAATGTTCAATTACTGCTGGATCACGTATACTAAAAGACATGTTTAAAACTGTGCTGACTTCTACTGATAAGTTTTATAAAATACTGATAATGTTGCTAGCATTTGTTGAAGCCTGAAAAAACATTCTTAATTTGTTGTAATATATTGTAGTATAATTATACGTGTAATTATGTAGTTCCTTAAATCTTGTTGAAAGGAAATTTTTCAAGAATTCTGCTTACCTTAGAACACAACTGGTAAAAAGAGGACTAAATGCTTCATAACATACTTGTAATGTATAATAATCACAGGGACATTTGGTGAACACGATTGTTGTCATCATAAGCCTACTTGTCAGGAACACGGTGCGCCACAGAACATATGCACCACCGTCCTTAGTTTAGTTCACTGCAGTGTGCCATACTTCATGACGGCGTCACGGAGTTTGTTTAGAGACGTATGAATGACGCATGCGTATGTCATAATGCAATATGGAGAGTGATTATGTTCTTCTTGTAGCAATTATTGCTATAGTTGTATGTTTATTAGCAACTATAATAGCACTTTTAATATATTCTGGATTGTTTGCATCTGTAGAAATTCGTGCTGGAAAGCCGCCGTTTGAAAATCTTGTAATAGCCTACAAATTTGCTCGAGGTCCATATAAAAATGCTGGTGCGTTATTTACCGAAGTCAGCAGTCTCGTTCCCCAACTTAAATGTATAGGAATGTACTACGACGATCCAAAGGAAGTAAGTATCAGCTGACAATTTACAGAGGTTGGTTTGTCATCATCCCATATAATTCCCGTATAATGTTAATTAAAGATGTCATGCAACAATTTTAGCATTGATCATTTTTGAAATTTAGCAATTCAACGCCTACACATCGTAATTCGATCAAGCGCGAACACGTTTGTTCTTAAATTCCTTGATTTCAATTTTTTTTTTCGAGCTCCTTATGAAATGATTTCAGGCAAAAACCAGTTGTAACATTTAATTGTTGACATCATCATCATCATCGCCTATTGTAATTTGACAGATCACTCAGTCCTTGAAAGATTTCAAAGCCATTATGAGAGCATTCGACGATTAGCACACATATGAGTCACCAGTAACAGACTTTTTTTTTCTTATGTAATCATGTAGGTATCCCCAAAAGATTTAAGATACATAGTTGGTGCTATTCTTAGTGATGGGGGTGACAATGAAGACAGCAACCAAAATGAAAGCTTGTTAACGCAACGCGGTTTTAAAGTTGCAAAGTTACCAGCTGTTAACTATGCCTTGAATACAACATTTCCATTTAAAAACACGTTATCAATATTTTTGGCAGTTGGAAGAGTTTATCCAAAATTGGATGTGTATATGAAAGTAAGCATAGTATTGTTTGAATTTCTAGGTTATCTTTGTTAGCAATTTATTTTAAAAAGTGGCTATTTTATTTGATAGGAAAAAAAATTGTGTGCTCACCCTATGATTGAAGTTTACGATGATGATATTATTCATTTTGTTGCTCCATTATCAAAGCAGGAAGAGTTTTATGTGCCAGAGGTAAGATAAACTTTGACATGAAAATTTGACTAGTAGAGTAGTTGGCAATAAATCATTTGAATAAATAAGATCAGTTTGTTTTAGGCTAACGAAGAGCCTAGAGAAAACGTCAAAGAACCTGTAAACGTCCCAAGGAAATCTAGTAAAGGCGATGGAGAAGAATCAAATGTTGGTGATGAAATGATTGATAAGCTACCTTCGGAGCTTTCTAATAAAAATACTCAAAAAGGTCTCAGTGAAGACGACAGTCTGAAAGATGGTTCAGGTACCAATGGTTCTGGGGAGGAGAGCACAGGGTCATCTTTTGAAGAGTTAAATATTGAAAATGGTAAAGAGTCGTAAGTAGTGTAATTATATGGGTAACTGAATGGGAGTGCCAGTGTAGTGGTTCAGGGCTGTTCCATAATAATCTTACGTCTTGAATATACAGAAGAATAATTGTAATTTGAACATGTGTTATTGTTTGTTTGTGCACATAATAAGCACACATGTAAATTCTATTTGTAAATTGCTTGTTCTCATTGCGATATAAAAATTTCAGACTTGATGAAATTATAAGTGCAACATTCCTAGAAGCAGTTTGTTGATAGATTCTTGTCGTGAATCTTACGTTTTCGTATCCTTCCTTCACAATTATTTGTTCCTAGATAACTAGAACGCTAGTTCCCCACATGTCAAATTAATCTTGATTACTTCCATTAAGTTACATGTATAGTTCTCTAAATAATGGTGTACTGTTGACGAAAAAAAACATTTGAGACGCCTATGCAAATATTAGAATAGATCACTGATGTGTGTGTCGCATAGAAAATTTGAATGATGGAGACGTGCTGCTTCTTAACAGCAGTTTTCATGAAATTTTTTACGCCTGCTTTATTTTTACGAAATTATTTTCATTCTTTCTGTGCTCTCCGCTGTAATTACTAATAGTGCACCAATACTTTTTTATATTCAATATTGACGCAATTTTTGAGTTTTCAGATATCTTGTTGACTTTAGTAGGCATAATAAAATTTGGCATATTATTTAATGCAGTGATAAACTGTTCCAGGAGTCATATGGTTAATTTTACTGCCTTGTCTCGTCATTAATGTATCACGTCAGTCATGAATATGTCCAGTTCTACTGCTGTTTTTGTTTGTAACGTCTGAGTTGCCCGGAGAGAGTGGGGCTGTTAAGGCATCCTTGCAATAATATTATGTATTTATTATATAATGGCGTAGTAGTTACGTGATCTGACCACTAAATTAACCGTGTTGAAATTGAACATATTTTGTTGTTGGTAAAGTCGACAATTGGTATTTTTTAAATGTGTATCACATTTTTTTTTCATGGGCTATCGTAATCGAGTAAGCTACTTGGACTTAAAATGTTATAGCAAATTTGAGTGCAAGGTTAACCTAACGGCGTGAACTGACCTACTACCCCGAGTCGAACTGTATCGACATAATACAGTACTAAATAATATTGAGGTCTCAAGTAGGATGAACGCTGATTGGTTTTCTTATGAATTCCGTTAGATATAAGTTTCATTTTGATGTAGTATCATGTGCAGATCAGTCGAATTGTACTTAAAGAGTTGCTATAAATTTTAAAAATTATGTTTGTCCCACATTTAGGCCGATCGTGGAAATGTTAATGTGTCACTGAATCAGTGTGATGCAGTTAAGCTTGCCATTCATTGGAAGCTGAGAGTGTGAAAACATTTAAATGTTCGAGCCTTTTTCATAATTGCGATAAACGGTGGCTATTATCGTTGTTGTATAGAGTAGCCTGGTTGAAGGTCATCAATGAAGTGCTATTTTATTTTCCTTATTGGTTAAATAGTATCTGGCAAGAAAGAGGAAAATACAGTGTCCTTTTTGTAGTGTACAATCTCTTTATCATGACCTCCAACTTGAAACACTCTTGTTTTCTATTTACCTACAAGCGTAGGAGAGGCTCGCTGGCAGTTTGATGGTGAATCCAATATTTGTGTAAAATGTATGTCTAATGATATTTAAGAAGCTTTCGTAACGGATATATTATTTTATTAATGGTGCGCAAATTATGATTCATGTTTATAACGAAAGTATTAGCTTACATCCTTGTTCAGTAAGATTAGTATTGTAGTAGTTGTTTGGGAAAACCAGTTTAAAATTTTCGTGTGCGGATATATAACAGGGCGAAGCATCCTGCACTTTGATCTTCAGCTGCAATGAAATAGTTTACGAAAGAGTTCTCTAAGCATCAAACATTGTAGATGATATGATATAGCCGTCAGTATTTTTCTCTTTCTGGATATATCGGAGTAGTATTAATTTACAGTTGCGTCACTGTGCAGTTGAATTAAAGCGAGTAATGTTGCATTTATGTTGACAAGTGACTTATAACTTATTGGAAAATTTTCGTTTTGGAAAGTTTGAAAAACGATGAAGTACAACTCAGTTTATGTAATATCAAGTAAGTTTGTTTATGTATCAAAATTGATTTTCAGTTCCCTTATTAATTTATTCTAACTATGAATTAATTGTTTACTTTCAAGGTATTTTGCTATTATTCGTTTGCTTATTATCTGAAATTCAAGTTTGTCATACCAAAGGCATAGATTTAAGTATTTGCGATG
The DNA here is from genome assembly GCA_013389805.1 of Trigoniulus corallinus. Lineage (NCBI taxonomy): Eukaryota > Metazoa > Arthropoda > Diplopoda > Spirobolida > Trigoniulidae > Trigoniulus > Trigoniulus corallinus. The sequence goes on from JAAFCE010009109.1 coordinate 20,314,554, forward strand.
ATGCGAGGATTAATTGTCAATGTGGTCCTCCTCCTGGGTACACGTTTCAAATTCTAGTTAAACAGTAAGTTATTACATTTTAGTTAAAATATAGTCATTTTATTTTGAGATGGTTGTTTCACGGTGATTTTGGAGCAACGAATTATGAATGTGAGGAATTTAACATCTTTGTCCGAATGTCGTAATGCTTACTTGATAAGGGTAAGGTCACGTAGTCACCAATGAATTATTAAATAGCCAATTGCAACATTTTTAACGATTGAAATATACTGTATGCCATTCTACCAGCATGGTGATGTAGTTGTATTTCAGTAAACCCTTTATATAATTTCGTACAATTTGGAAATTAGATACAGTTCGAAAGTATCATAACTCTTACGTATCATAAATGCGATTTAAACACAAAAGCACTTTGAAACTTACAAAATGTTACGGGGATGCTTGTGAATGCTATAAATCGACTTCTTGGATATCTAAACTATTATTGCGATGAATATTTTCCAGATGCACTTATTTCTACAGATGGGAGGCCAGTTGCAAGCCATGTAAAGGTGTAAAACAAGAGGAACTTTGTAACCCATACAAAACTTGCCGAGACTGCAGAGCTGATACAAATCAATGTGTTACTTGTCCAAATGGAAAATACGGTTTATGGTGCACTGGTGGTAAAATAGCATTTATACCTGTTAATCATAATTCATAATTTTACTCTGGTCGTTGTAAGTTTTAGATTAAAATCATAATCATTTGTTTTTGTTTTCTGTTTGAGGTAGATTGCAAATGCAATAATGGAGCTACTTGTAATCGTTTAGATGGCTCTTGTCAATGCGCACCTGGTTTTACAGGACAGTTCTGTGAAATTAAAAATGGTAGTAGCTTGCAGATTATTTTATTGCTCTTGTGCTTTGTGAACATCCTGTTGAATAATAGTGATATTAATGTCCAGTGTCAGAGTGCAGTCCTCCTGAAAGTGTGACCAACATCAAATGGATGGGAAATTCCTATAAAGTTGGTGATATCGTCACAGCTCAGTGCCCAGCGAATTACACGATAATGGGAAATAAGCTTAGGAAATGTGAACAGAATGGCACCTGGTCTGGTGCTATTCCTACTTGTGGTAAGTGTTAAACAGTTACCTTCGTTTGTACTTATTCAAACTGTGTGGCTGAAGACTAGAATTAAACAACTCATTTTATGTAGAGGTTATCTGTCGTTTTCCCACTCTTGGACCTCATCTCAAGACAATTGTCAATCCTAGTCTTCCTACAAAACTTTTGGATTCAGATAACAAAGAAGTCGTAAAAGAAATAGAATTTGTATGCGACAGCGGATATACTTTAACTGGGCCGCATCGTGTTATTTGTGGAGCTGATGGTGAATGGGATCAAAAGCCAGCACAGTGCCGACCCAAAATAGTATGCAATGAACCTGGCAATCTTACTAACGGCAGAAGAAAAGTTTCAGAAGATGTAGATGGAATGTTTGCCCCGGGAACGCAAATAAAGTTTTCCTGTAATAAAGGCCACTTCTTAGATGGCAGTGAAACCATCACGTGTACTACAACAGGAAAGTGGTCATCATCAATGCCACAGTGTTTGAAAGGTAACCTGCCATTTTTTTAAGGTTAAGGTCATACGTGCTCTCTAATGTCTTACTGCCCTTGGGCTGTTACATATTTTTTGTGACTTTAAGCGACACATTATACTTTTAGATCCTTAGAGGGTTTATTTCCGGAAGGGCGATAAAATTCCTACCTGGGTGGTGCAAACCCATGACACGCACATCCTTATTAAAATTTACTCTTAATGTTTTAACTCATTAACTAGTGACTGGATGCCCCATCCCTGCCACATTAAAAAATGGAAAGGTTGAAATCACAAAACCTGTGCCAATACCGAGAACCTTAAGAGTGGTGTAAGTAGAAATTGATTTTCATATTGTTTTATGTTTAGGACGCTATATAGTTTTCAGTTTAGAAAGCTATTTCATGAAATGTATCCATACACCTTTCTATATATTCCTTTGAGTGTCCATTAATCGTGAATCTTGTTTTCAAGGTCTCGCATTGGTATTCCTCCCAAAAAGAATACTACACTGGCACCTACAGCAGCAAGCGTGGTAGAGAAGCTCCCTGATGGATATTCTAACATAAATTCTCGTGCGCTTTATTCATGTGACTCGGTTTATTATCGATTGCAAGGGGCATCATCACGAATTTGTTTGGAAAATGGAAAATGGAGTGGAAAGGATCCAACATGTGAGGTGATTTGTGGTCAGTCGTCAGATCCAAAACGGCCATCTATCATCAATGGTACCATTTCGAACATTGGTAAATGGCCATGGCAAGCGGCAATCTCTTTGTGGAAGCCACAATATAACGAGTCGGAACTGTCGTGTGGAGGAAGTTTAATATCTGAGGACTATGTTTTAACTGCTGCACATTGTGTCATTATAAAAGGCTCGTCTAGACCATTACCGTTGAATGAAATCCGTGTGTATTTAGGAAAGCATTTCAGATATGACGACATGGATGATAAAGAAGTGATGGTAATGAAGGTTAGTATGAGATCATGCATGCATTTAAACTACCACTACTTCCTTTCTTAAACCCATTTCCCGTGAGAGAAAGTAACAAGATAGAGAGAAAGGATAATAATTATTGAACTATTGAATAACGGTTTATTTGACTGAACACCCTGGCTTTTTTAACTTAGTCTTCTACTTTTCTTTGCAGGTGGCATCTGTGTTTGTTCATCCAAATTTTCATCCTAAAAGTTTGGACTCTGATTTGGCATTAATAAAGTTATCAAGACCAGTGGAAATAAATTCAAGAATTCAACCTGTTTGTTTACCAGATGTTAAAGATAGATCATGGGTTGCAGATTTACCCGAAGGACTTGTAGGAACTGTAAGTATAAATATTAAATGCATGTAATTACTGAGAGTGTACACTTAGGTCATTAATCAGCTTGATTCAGGACTACGAAAATATATGGGAAATTACTGGAAGTAGGAGTTGACGGGGAGGGACGAAAACGATGACTTCAAAACTGTATATTTTACCTGGAAACTTTCTTCCTTTCAGATTACTGGATGGGGTGTTATCAATGATGGTTTCCCTGCTGATGAATTGTTTGAAGCAGAGCTTCCTGTCGTTAATCGCACTAATTGTGAGGATGGATATCGGAGTGTAAATCTTTCAGTCACTTTAACGACCAATATGTTTTGTGCTGGTCTTGAAGAAGGTATGAAATACTCTTATTATAGATTTCTTTCAATTGTAGGCCCTACCTGTGCCCAATTAATGAACTCGGGTTTAACTCATGCGTTGAATGTTTTTTGTTTGTATTTATTGCAATCTGATTTGCAGGCGGAAGAGGAACTTGTTCAGGTGATTCTGGCGGTCCTTTTGTTGTACAACAGGGCTCTGCAACAAATAAAAAGTGGATCTTAGAAGGTGTTATTAGCTGGGGTGGATCAAAAGTTTGTGCTGCTGCTAAGCAGTATAGTGGGTTTTTAAAATTAGCCAATTTTGTGGACTGGATTTACAGTTTTCTTTAAGAAAATGCTGTGAGTTGTTGGATCTAATCACATGTTAAGTATAATGGTGACATGCTTAAATTAACAGTCTACATTTGAATGCTACTTTGAAATTATTTTTGTAATTTTGGATCTACGTTAATATCTTGGACTTAAGGTTTATTATAATGCGCTGTAGATTTCAGGAGTAGGGTTTCGGAAGTTGGCCTTACCTACCAAATGACGTTTGTGATGTCTTAGTAGTAGTGAGCTGGTTGTAGAGACAACTACTGAAGCAGAAACAAATTTGTTACTGTCTGAAGTATTGCTGCTATTTTTGTTACTTTTTTCATACATAGTGTACCTGCTTTGTGAAAGCTTTTCTGTGTGGATTATGGAAATCTTGTGATTTCTTTTTCGTTGGAGTTGTGATAATTATTCTTAAATTTGTTTCATCAATCCATAAAAATCGTGACTCGACAACTAATACAGTATTATTGTTGAAAAACAACATTTAGGACCTACAAACGTGTTTTTTTTAAATACATTATCATAATGTGCCAAAATCATGTAAGTGTTCTTGTATTTTATCTCCCTAATATTCACTTCCCCTATTTTATCAATCATACACTGATACTCCTTTATGGAGTACTCGAAATGTTATGGCACTTGCTATATGCAAAATGAACTGAATTTGAGTTTGAAAACTTACATGCACCCACTTGCCAAACAGGTTTATCAGGAGATAGTAGGACTACCATGATACTGGGCATTACTTTCGAGAACCGTGGCCGTTATCATTTTCCGTTGGGATACGCCGTTCATTGCGTTAAGACAGTCATCTGTTTGCCTTCATTCTCACTAGGCATTTTTGATATTCAACCTTCATATGTAGATCAGCCCAAGTTAAAATGCCCAGTTGTGGAGACAAATATGGTGGTAATGCCACTCTTATAAGCCACTGCGCCTTGAAGGACAGATGACTGTCATGTCCCAAGTTGAAGTGTGTAATTACAATGTCCAATGTACAAATTGATTGCTTCTATTACAATATCGAATAAAGGAACTTTTCATCTTTTTTAGTGGTAAATTGTGAATACCAGAAAAGGAACAATACAAAGCGTCGGGCAGTAACATTTAGAGATGGAGCTGAGTTCCAGGATTTTTTGAGAAGATGACTCCAACTAGATTTGAACACATTCGGAAAATATTGGCTTGAAAATTGTACAACAGAGAATAAAATTCACAGGCTATTCCTCCGTCAATCAGGTTAGCTTCCAATCAATTTATTTCAGTAATCCACATTCAGGGTCGGCCCTAGAGCTTGTGGGGCCCATGGCAGCAGGCGATAGAAAGGCCCTCAGTGCCAAGATTTATGAAATCAAATGAAATCAAAATATAGGCTTTCAAAATAAATTTGTTTTCAATTCACCAGCGTGGGGCTCAAAGCTGTTGCCTTGGTCGCCTTGCCCTAAGACCGGTCCTGAATACAGCCGCTTCCGGGGATGTTTGAGCAAGTAACTATCAGAGGGACATATCCCATGAGTACCAGACCAATGGCATCAGGGGCTGATTATGCCTATATCCAACAGTAACTGTTAGGGGCAGTACACACCTTTCCAGCAGACTGACCAGATGGGGTATCTGCCTGACCTCCCGTTTCCCACTAGAGTCCAGGGCCCAAGTGGTTTTCTGAGGACTTGGTGTCACAACCCCATCCCCCAATGTGTCGGTGCCGTTTCATTTGCAAACCTAATTGGGACAGCCCTGAGACATCGCAGGGGATGCGCCCCATCAACAGCCAGGATCCCCTTCCCTTCTTGGGTCGGGTCTCCACGCGTAGCAAACATGTGGTTACGCGTTTTGTTGCGGTTGTGGCCGGGTGTGGAACTGCAAACTTCAGGTACCTCTAACCTCTCATAAAAACCACACTATAACAATGAAATGTGTCACCAATTTACCAATGGCAGGTTTGCATACCAGCCAGCACAATTGTTGCCATAAATTCTTACCATACCATAATTGAGATATGTAAATTGACATTGTTTATTAGAGGGCAATTGAAGATAGAAAGGTATCACCACAATCTTCATCGTAACGCTGCGTAAACCAGTAAAACCAAGGAAAATTTTCGGGAATATAAAGAACAATCGTAATTTATCATAATGATTGAATAAATCAATGCCGGTTTTGATATTGGCCTTGTCATTAGGCGATTTATTGCATATTACAATTTTATAACATTCTCTGAATTTTGTCACCATAGGGGTAATCCAGTAGACAACTTCCTGCTTCCCATTATGATTTACTAACTAGGATTTCTTATATAAAGGCATGCCACGGTCTGTTTATTAAACCGACTTTCACAATTTTATTCAAGTTGACAAAATATTGCCAGCTGATGTTCCTTTGAAATCATGCCTCGAAATCAAATGCTTTGGACTTCATATGCACTCGCAACTTTCCTAATACTAATTCCGCCTGCAAATGGACTCAGCATTCCATTTGGTGAAACCAACATGACAGCAATCCAAGGGCCGTGTGGTGGATTACGAAAGTTGTCAGTCTTACCAGGAATTGGTTTCGACAGTCTAAGAGACCTAGACATGGCTCAAGTGATGGCCGTAACTTATCAAGATTGTAAAACCACTCCAGATGGCAAGTACCTCATACCTGACAACACGTTCGTGATTCCATTGGCTTCCAGTGATGTAGAGCTGGCTTCGGAAATCATTGACAGTTGGAACAATTACACTAGTGTAACGTCTAGATCTTTTGGTATCAATGCTGAATCTTCCAAATTTGGAATCGGCGGTTCTTTCTCAAGAGATTACCAAACTACAAAAAGAAGACAAGTGAATGACAAGTCCACTACGTTTCGGGTACAAGCCCGCTACACCCTGTATGCCTTGGGTACGTCGCCAATTGGTCAGCTGGATTACCAACTGTTAGAAACGTTAAACCAAGCTATTTTCGAGCTTGAATATAATAATACTGATAAAGCTGATTACATTTTGGAAACGGTAGTCAGAGACTATGGTACTCACGTAATCACTCGAATGTATGCTGGTGCCGTTCTGTTGCAGGAAGATTTTGTTAATCGTGTATTTGTGGAAGGTTTCAAAGGCGATAAGAAGTTGTTGAAGGAATCAACCAAAGCATCTTTTGGGAAATATTTCAACTTTAAGCAAGACTGGAGTAAAGTGACAGATGTTTCCATTACCCAGCAATATACTTCAAGCGTTACCTACTCACACGTCTCAACAATTGGCGGCCAATTGTTTCAGCAAAGTTTACCAGTGGATGAATGGGTCGAAACCATCCCAGACAACGTAGCAGCAATCGACCGAATTGGAGTTCCTCTGCACTTGGCAATCACGCCATCAGCATTTCCAAATGTTGAGTTAGAATTCTTAGATCGGCTGCAAACACACCTATTGACTGCAATTACCCAATATTATGATTATAACGAACGCCGTGGGTGCATGCAAATCGGCTCGCCCAACTTTGACTATAGTGCCAATGCAAAAGGAGATTGCAATGATACAGTAAAATCTTTTTCCTTTGGAGGCGTGTATCAGACTTGTAGTGGTAATTGCAGTGACAGCCTCAACGTAAAAAACCCTATGACTGGAGGATTTACTTGTCCTTCTGGCTATTCAGCGACTGTTCTCAGAACAATGGTATTTAACAAACCGTGTTTCACGCACTGCACTGGACATAGACCACGACGCACATGTGTGCAGAAATGCGACGAGCTTCAATACAGTTACAAAACCTATTGGTGTTCGGCTCATGGAATTGCCAAAGTGGCCATTTCCTTTGGTGGCATTCACACACCTGATGTTGTCAACCCAGTAACCAATCAAAAATTATGTCCACAGACCTATACCGATGTAGTCATTCTTAAAAATCTTCATGTGTGCATGAGCAGAGATACTGAAATCGGATTGAAGTATGCACTAAAATTTGGTGGGTTTTTCAGCTGTCAGTACAACAACCCATTTTCCATTAATACATCCAATTGTCCAGCTGGTTACTCTCAAAACACTGCCATTGTGGACCACGACTGTCTGATCCATTATTGTGTTAAAGCTGGGTCATTCGCCAAGATCGCAGATTCGCCAATTGTATTGCCTCCATTTCGAAGTCACCATGATCTATTTCTCGAGACATACGTAGTACCAAAGCCGGTCTAGAGTTTGCGGGGCCCAAGGCAGCAGGCGATAGCGGGGCCCTAGTGCCACGATTTATGACGTTGATTGCTTACCAATGTAATACTTTAATGTCTTTAAACACACGTGAAATCTAAATATAGTTTTAAAAAAATTTTTTCAATTCACCACAGTGGGGCCCGAGGCGGTTGCCTCGGTCACCTTGCCCTAAGACCGGCATGGTCCACATTGTCATGTTTGTCAAGAACGATAGTGCTGATTTTTGAGATTTCTTAAACTTGAGATCGGCTACGCATATACAAACAAACCTCTCATCTACCATATACAGACTAATAGGGGGACGGGGGAGGGGTACTTAATACCCTTAATGTGCGGAGGTGTTGATAATAAGCTTGAATGGAAGGATTATCTACTGGATCAACGAATTGTAAGAGAGTGTCAATGGAATCTTGTACATGAGACATTTTTGGTTGCACTAACACCTCTTCCTCCGAGTCCGTTGCATCCGAAGTCCTTTGATGGGGGTCCGGGGATGAGACGTTTGTCTGTATCAGGATATCTGGTTATCAACAATCTTTAACATTGCACCACAGTTCGTCTCTATGGCATTCATCTTTAGTTACAATGACGTTAATTTTCTTAGAAGGTATTTTCACTCCAGATGTTGGCATTTACTGTATACTAGATATAGATTACAAAAATGAAGTATGAAGGAGTGACGTTACTTTTATTAAATTGAATATAATTGATAAACTGATTTAAAATTGTGATGCTACATGTTTAAATCCTTCGTTCGTACTCATTTTAACTAACAACCAACTTACGGTATTTTTAGAGGGCATCTTCAACACCTGCGCGACTTGTGGCCCATCCAGGTGATGAAGTAATTTTCCATTTAAAGTACATCTGCATGGCCACTCCAAATTCATTTCAATCTACTGCAATTTCCAGCTGCAATCAATGAACAACCTTACCTTTCTGTTTTGGGCTGTCGACAAATACGAAGGTCGGTATTTCTGATTCAATTGCGCGATAACTATAGAGTGCATGTTTCTCCGAGATGATGATAATCAGATCTTGACTGTGATGAAGAGGTGGTATTTTTTCAACGCGATCGTAACACCTTATGAGGAAAAAGTAGGAAAATTGTATGGAAAATTAAAAATGATTTGGATGCCATGTCAAACTTCCCAATTGAAAACTAAATATGAAAACGACAGAGGATTTAGCGTTCAGTTGAGAAGGACCAGTGCCGGATTTACCACTAGGCTAGGTAGGCTGAAGCCTAGGGCCTCAACATTTAGCGGGCTTTAAAACTTTAGAAATGGGCGTCAAAATTGAAATAGCCTAAGGCCTCTCAATATCTAAATCCGGGGGAGCGGCGAGTTGCGTTGGACACACCAGTTCTCGTCTGATCACTGAAGTTAAGCAATGCAAGCCCAGTTAGTACTGACATGGGTGGTCGCTCGGGAAAGCTGGGTACTGCTAATACCCAATAATCGTCGCATTAGTGTACTGTCTGTGCAGTCTATGCATTAGAACTATGCAGTGGACGGGTCTCTAATGACCTTGTAGTTGACGGGACCTTAAACTCCAACAAACAACAACAACAATCTAAATCCGGCAGTGGGAAGGACATGGGAACAATGGTGACGTACTCTCTGTACCTAGGATCAGTGTTCCAAAGCAATGAAGAAATAGATTCGGATGTGACCCATAGGATCAATGCAGGGTGATTGAAGTGGAGTCCTGTGTCATCGGAGGGTTCCAATAAAGTTGAAAGGGAAATTTCACAGGCCAGTAGTTAGACCAGGGGTGGGGAACCTTTTCATTTCTGAAGGCTGCATTCTTTTATTTTAGTGTAGTATGTAAAGGCTAGTACAGTAGCCAAAAGGCCGCAGGTTTCCCATCCCTGGGTTAGACCAACTATGATATATGGATCAGAGTATTGAGCAATGAGGAATAGCTACAAAACGAGAATGCAAATACTGTAGTTGAAATGCGAATGCTGTGGCACATGAGTGGGGTGTCGAGAGCAGATAGAATTAGGAATGAGTAGATTAGTGGTAGCGTGGGAGTGAGAAACATCACGAAAAAGGTGAAAGAGAATAGATTGAAGAGGTATGGGCATGTGATGAGTGGAGGAGGAGCTCGTTAGGTCCATGACGGGAATCAGGTGTTCGGAAGTAACCGGGATAGGGAAAGACCAATGCAAACGTAGGGATATGGCAGTGTGTGGGGATGTGATGGGAGATACGCGGAAGTGGAGGATTGGAGCCCGCAAGCCCGACCCTGCCACAAGCGGGATAAAGGTACGATGATGATGATGATTGCAATGTCAAATTTACTTCATGTTAACTATCTCACGTAAGGAAAATCTCGAAAAGGGAAGTTTCGATCTCCATACTCTTTTGGAGCGGCGAATTGCGTTGGACACACCAGTTCTCGTCTGATAACTGAAGTTAAGCAGCGCAACCCCAGCTAGTACTGACATTGGTGGCCGCTTGGAAAAACTGGGTACTGCTAATACCCAAAAATCGTCGCATTAGTGTAGTGTCCGTGCAGTCTCTGGACGGGGCTCTAATGACCTTGTAGGTGAAGGGCCCTAAAACGCCAACAAACTAGTCTAAGTCTTCTCCCTCTCTCACTCTCTTTCTTTGTCTCTACGTTTTGTTGAGACAAATTGGAAGTCCGGGTGGAAATTTCCACGGCTTCCACAAAGTCAGTACACCCTCGATTGCACTTCACGTAGATAGCAAAAACATTCCAGGGGCGGTCGTAGATATTGGTGATCAACACCCACACTAAGAAAGCCTCGATTTGAAGAGCACTATTTTGGCAAATGGAAATTACTCATTTTATATACTGTAGTCGCACGTTGGATAAAACGTGGTTGATCACCCGTGGCACTGCAATAAAGAAAGTGAAGGAGCGGCGAGTTGCGTTGGACACACCAGTTCTCGTCTGATCACTGAAGTTAAGCAACGCAAGCCCAGTTAGTACTGACATGGGTGGTCGGTCGGGAAAGCTGGGTACTGCTAATACCCAATAATCGTCGCATTGGTGTAGTGTCTGTGCAGTCTATGCACTAGAACTACGCAGTGGACGGGTCTCTAATGACCTTGTAGTTGACGGGACCTTAAACACCAACAAACAACAAAGAAAGTGAAACAATGCAATCCTGATACGGTCATTATTTTGAAAAGGCCACTTGGCAGATGTTTGCCTGGGGTTCCAACCTTTAAGACTTACTTATTATGCAAATTATGTAATGTAGGCGGGTGGTATAATTAAAGGAGGAGCGGCTTATTGCGTTGGACACACCAGTTCTCGTCTGATCCCTGAAGTTAAGGAACGCAACCCAGGGACGATACTGGTCCGTGGTGGGTCGGCTTCTTTCGGGCGAGAGAGAAGCCGCGAGTGTGCCTTCTTTCGGATGAGAAGTAAAACCGAGGTCCCGTGTGGGTGTACGATGGCACTTGCACGTAAAAGAACCCTCTCTACTACGCAACGGGTAGATGAGGAAAATTTCCAGGTGTAGGAGCTCGCCCCCTGGCGTCGGTAGCATTCCCCAACGAACACTAGACCGACGATAAATTAGCGTAGGGGTGCAGCTTTGGCCAGCAACCGGCTGCAGAAAAAACTATGTCCAATATATCACCCTGTGTCCATTCAGAGGGACAAATGGGTACCCGACCCTGCCATAGGCGGGAAATGGGTTAGGAGTTGCTTTGCATATGTTTCTTTTCATTTTTGATTATTTGTGTATTATCTCATGAGCCTGATAATGTATCATGGAGTGGAAATGACAAAATAAAGTTCATTTTATTATAAATAGCTATGCTTTTACGCATGAAACACATGAACATTGACGTAATAATGTTTCAACATCTCGGATTAATTATCGCTATCACCTGCAGAGGAAATTTTTAATTGGTAAGAATTGTATGAAAGTGGGGATAAATATCCATTTTCATAACAGGTCGTGCTACTTTTACAATATTCCCTTTATTTGACAAGACTCTGCTCAAATATGCTGAAATTATTAACAATAAATTTGTTACTCTGCTTTTTTACTGCAGGAACAATCTCAGCTCCTCTCGCTACGGATTCATTGGTGTTGGTGCAAGTTGTTAGTGAATATTTCATCTTTTATTCAATATATTAATATCGAATTGAAATGATTTCTCGAATATGATGTATTTTGTTTCAATCTTGTTTCAGTTATTTCGTCATGGGGACAGAAGTCCATCTCATCCTTTTGCAACTGACCCAAACAACGGATATTGGACTGAAGGATTTGGACAGTTAACCAATGTACGAAATACTTATTTTCTTCATACCTGAATTAATTAAATTAATTTAAAAAAAAAAACAACTTCCTATTGTGATGGTGTCGTGATATAGGTTGGAAAACAAGGAGAATATGAATTTGGTCAATATATCCGGTCCAGATATGCCAGCTTCTTAAATAGCAGTTATTATTTTGAAAATGCTTGGTTTCAAAGTGCTGAGGAAGATCGGTGTTTGATGAGTGCTACATGTGCCCTTGCTGGTCTTTATCCACCAGCTGCTGATGAAATATGGAATTCAGCTTTTCCGTGGCAGCCTCTTCCAATTCATACAATGCCTGCTGAAGAAGACTATGTAAGTTTTATGAACCTTTATATCGCTAATAACTTCCCTTAGATCTCAACCAATCTTGCTATTTGTTTAGTGGATGGGTCATGATGCACCCTGTCCAAATTATGATGCTCTTCTCGATGAGCAAAAGGACTCTGATGAAATGAAAGAACTCGACGACTATTATCAAGTTAGTCAATTGATATGATTTTTGCGTACTTTGCGAAATATATCATTCAATCGCTGCATTATTATTTCTTTTTATGTCTTTTAGGATTTATACTCTCTTTTGGAAGCCGAAACTGGAGAGAAGGTCAACGACATTTTTGATGTCAGTGATATTTATGATGCGCTATTTTGTGACGTAAGTTTAAAACCCTATTATCAGAAAATATCAAAAATAAGCACCTTTCGGACTTTTTGCTGTTGATCAGCCGTTGTTTGTTTTTGTTGTTCACTGGCGGTTATGCAGCACACTGGTGTGCCGTTTCAAAATTTGGTGGCACACTTTAAAATAAGAAATTTGGGTATAGTTGGTACTAGTTGTTGCTATGAAAAGTAAACTTTCATTTATACTCTTTCCCGGGGGCCCCATGCTAATCTATGCATGTAAGGTGACCAGACGTCCCGATTTCAGACTTCATGTCCCGCCGTCCCTATCTTGTCCTGGCGGGACGCCCGTTTGTCCCGCTTTTTCGGCAACTTCTCAGAAGCATTCATTCGTCAATGATATACGTGTACAGAGTACCCACACAGAATGAATCCGCTTGGTTGGCAACTGATCATCATCTGCATCAAATTAAAACATCTGGCATCCTGTGCTGGACCCGTCCTGTGACCCCCTAAAGTCAATGGGGATGGTTGAAGTGGAGACAGGGAAGCGGAGTCCTGTGTGATAGGAGGGTCCCAATCAAGTTGAAAGGGAAGTTCTGCAGGGCAGTGGTTAGGCCTGCTCTACTACATGGATCAGAGTGCTGGGCAGTGAGGAAGAGCCACGTCAACAGAATGCAAGTAGCTGAGATGGGAATGCTGCGGTACATGAGTGGGGTGTCGAGAGCTGATAGAATTAGGAATGAGTATACCGGTATTAGAGGTAGTCTGGGAGTGGTGGACATCGCCGAAAAAATGAGGGAATACAGTTTGAAAGGGTATGGACACATAATGAGAAGAGGAGTGAAGTTCGTTAGGTCCATTACAGGAATGCAGGTGGTTGGCAGCACCCGGGGCAGGGGGAGACCGAAGCAGACGTGGGAGCAGGTTGTCCGTAAGGCTATGGCAGTGTGCGAGGTGGAGGGCTAGAACCCGCAGACCCGACCATGCCGCAGGCGGGATAAGGGGGTATGATGATGATGTATCCTGTGCTGGATGGACACATATTCAAGTTATAAGGTACAGTAGGTACGAAGTCATAAGTTTTATTCTTTGGTCTTCAGGAAAGCATGTCTCACCACCCCTACTTGGGGGCACTCACCAAAAGCCCCCGTCCCGCGTTGCCCACTGGAAAATCTGGTCACTTTAATGTATGTCTAGTGACCATTTACATTCTGTCCCTGTGAGCGGTTGTCGTAGAGGCCCCTACACCCAGGAACCCATAATGCTGTTAAGACGGCACTGGCTGGACTAACGAATGAGGATTTTGGTTCAAAGTGTGCCGTGATATCCATGAGTGCCGTTGGTAAAAAAAATAAGTGGTTGAGAAATACTGCTGTGATAAGTTGATGTTGCTGTCCGGTGGCGTAACTTGTAGGGGCAATGGGGTCAAATTGCCCCGGGCGCCGGACAAAACACCACCTTGGGGACGCTTTGTCCGCCTTGCTGGAAATCAGCCGCTGCGACATAATAAAGAGTTAGTGGTGAACGATGACGATACGAACGATACCAGGCAGAAATGAGCCACTACGCATGCTCACGAAAAGCAGACCAGCAAGTGACCATGCGCAGTGGCTCATTTCTGCCTCGTGTCGTTGGTATCGTCGACGTTCACCACTAACTCATTAATGTCCATACGACAACTTTAGGGCAAATAAAAAGCTCCTACATACGCATACCATGTCTGCTCAGGACAAGCAACAGGGGTGGGGGACGGGGTGTGTGCTTCGAATGCCTCTTTCCCCGGGCGCCACAAATGAAGTTACGACACTGTTGCTTGCTCGTGTGTGTTGGACTTGGTGTTGCTCGATGCTTTTTCGCCTTATCTGAATAATCAAATGTAGTCCATGTATTAAGTGAAAATTTTTGTATTTTCTTATCCTTACCATTTAAAGATGGCTCACGACCTCCCAATTCCGTCATGGGCCACTCCTGACATACTGGAACAAATGAAAGAATGTCGAAATCTCGATTACCTTTACAAATCTAAAACAAAGGACATGCAACGATTACTTGGTGGTATGTAGTATATTTAAATGACCATATTGAGCTGTTATTTGTTTACCTGGTTGATGTTTTAATAATTCATATGATGCTTTTAATAATAGGACCTACACTAGGATTACTTATTGACTATATGAAAGATAAAAAGAATGGAGATAGTCCAAACCTCCAAATTGCAGTATGGTCCACAGTAAGATTTTGGAAATGTTTGCTCATTTGCCACAGAAGATTAAATAATGAGCTTAAATATCATTTTTTTGAAAATTTAGCATGAAACTAATTTGGCAGCTGTTTTAAACGGTCTTCAAGTATATAATGGATTATATCCACCTTATGGCGCAAGCCTCATCCTTGAACTACATCAACAAGATTCAAATTTTCTCGTACAGGTATGTCCAGTAGGTACTATTGATTGATGAATTAGAAATGTAACAAATTAATTGCTATAAAAACTAATTTCTTTCAACAAAATGAATAAGGTGGAAAGAACCCGCCTCGGTGCCGCAGTGAGTAGCACGCTCGGTAACTGCGTCAGTAGTTCTAGGTTCGATACTGGATCGAGGTGGGCTGGCTTCTTTCGAGCGAGAGAGAGGCCCCAAGTGCGGATGAGAAGTAAAACCGAGGTCCCGGGGTGTGCGATGGCACTTGCACGTAAAAGAACCCTCTCTACTATGCCATGGCTAGATGAGGTAAAATTTCCAGGGGTAGGAGCTCGCCCCCTGGCGTCAGTGGAATGCCCCAACGAACAGTAAACCAACGATAAATAAGCATAGGGGTTGCAGCTTTGGTAGGCAGCCGGCTGCGGAAAAACGCCGTCCACTATATCGCCCTTGTGTGAGTTGGATCCATTCAAAGGGACAAGATAGGCACGTACCGAGGGTATTCTGAGCCCGGGGACAAAGACTGAAATCTGCACCCTCTGGCACCTGCTAAACTTAATGTGGACCGCATTTTTGCGCCCCCCTGTCTTCTGCGCCCGGGGGCATCTGTCCACCCTCGTCCATCTCTAGTTACGCCACTGAAGATAGGTACCCGACCCTGCCATAGGCCGGAAAAGGTTAGGAGTTGCTTTTGAAGTTGTTTAACGTACATACTACTGTTTTAACAATATTCATGAGTAATATTATGAATAGTTTGATTAAATTGCGGTGCATGTGAAATTTACATTCATCTGCTTTTAGGGCGAGTAGTTATTTCAAGCACTGCTGTAGAAATCTTTTGCGGGCCGCAGGTTTGCCTTTAAAGGGTCGCATGCTTGACAAGCCTGATCAGGGCCGGCCTTAGAGCAAGGCGACCGTGGTGACCGCCTTGGACCCCGCGCTGGTGAATTAAAAAATAAACTTGGTACTGGGGTCCCGCTATCGCCTGCTGCCTCGGGCCTCGCAAAATCTAGGGCCGGCCCTCAGCCTGATGTACTGTATATAGCCCTAACGGAAACAGATGGACAAAGCAGCGGGAATATAAAGATACATAAAGAGAAATGGAGATAGAAAGAACCTAAGGTGTGGACATAAAGGTGACAATTGGGAATTCACTGTCTAAATTAAGGACACTGGTTGCCACGAGACTGGCTATCGGCCTGATGTACAGTACATCCAACCCCAACTCCCTTTACGTGTGTTCTTCGTGTTTTATTGCAGCTAACTCTACGTTTGGTCAAATGAAAATTTAAAATTTTTTTAAATATCATTCATAGATGTTTTACCGAAACGATACAACTCAAGAGCCAATGGAGTTGGTTCTTCCAGGATGCCTTTCACCATGTCCCTACGATACGTTTCATGATCTTACCGATGACATAACGCCTGGAGATGATATTGCAGATGAATGTGGGGCTTAATGTTCGTAGATTAGAGCGTATATTTTATAATTAGTTACCGTACAACTGTAAATTTACGCTTTTTTTTTATAAACTTTACAAACACCTTATTACCGCCGTTATTTTTTAAACTGTGTAACCTGAATAATTCAATACTGAAATGTACTTTTTAACTATGATATTACACGTTATGTTGCAAATGTAAGCTAATAGAGAGCATAAAAGTAACTACCCAGGGCCGGACCGCCCATTTGTTGAAAGTGTGCAAAGAACGTGGGCGGACGCCCGCGAGATAGCAGCTTATTGCGTTGGACACACCAGTTTTCGTCTGATCACTGAAGTTAAGCAACGCAACCCTAGCTAGTACTGACATGGATGGCCGCTTGGGAAAACTGGGTACCACTAACGCGCAATAATCGTCGCATTAGTGTAGTACCTGTGCAGTCTCTGCATCAGAACCACGCAGGGGACGGAGCTCTAATGACCTTTGTAGTTGAAGGGCTCTCAAAGACCAACGAAACGAAAAAATGGGGAGATGAAAGAAAATCTCAAATGGCACACAAGACGCTCGGTAACTGCGTCAGTGGTTCTAGGTACTGTGTACCTGTGGTGGGTCGGAAAATCATTGTCCAATATACAGCATCACCCTAGTGTCCATTCAGAGAGAGAGTAAGATTAGAGGTTCCTATTATTGGTTGCGTGATGATGATGATGATTTGGGATATTTTGACTTACCTTAAAGATATATTCGACGGATATTAAGTAACCCCCACCTAACCCGGTAGGATGTACTGATGGTATTTTTATTGGCACATTCTTCCATTCATCACTATCACCTGGCAGAATTGAATGCTGCATTGCTTTAATTCTCTTGTTTTTTCTATATTATCTCCAGTGTGATTATCTCTCCCCGTTTGGCACTTGATGATCTACAGTGAACGAGTTTAATAACAATATTAAAATCAGATAATGACATCTTTAATTTCAGGATTGTGTTTGAATAGCCATCACACATTAGTTTAGAACAGGGATGGAGAACCTTTTCATTTCTGATGGCCGCATTCATTTATCTGAGTGTGCGGCCAAGTTGCGTTGGGAACACCAGTTCTCGTGAGATCACTGAAGTTAAGTAATGCAACCCCACGTTAGTACCAACATGGGTGGTTGGTAGGGAACGTTGGGTGCTGCAAATTTCCCTTCCCCTCTCCCAGTGCAGCCAAGTTGCGTTGGACACACCAGTTCCCGTGAGATCACTGAAGTTAAGCAGCGCACGCCCACGTCAATACCAACTTGGGTAGTTGGTAAAGAACGTTGGGTGCTGCAAATGAACCCTCTGCTTCGTCCTTTCACCTACCTCCTCATCTCCCGCGGGCAGCCTCCTAAGGGGTCGACCTGTTATGGCTGCCTGGCTTACTCCCCAACCCACAAACTAATCCAGTAACCTACATCCTTTACGCGTACCTCCTCCTCACCCGCGAGCAGCCTCCTAAGGGTTCGGCCTGTTATGGCTGCTTGGCTTACTCCCCAACCCGTTATTGTTTAAGAAACTAGTATGTAAGGGCAAGTACAGTAGCCAAAAGGTCGCAGGTCCCAGGTCCCCACCCCCGGTTTAGGATTTAATTTCTTTCTACTTACACCTACTAAGACTGCAATTGTTTGGGGAATCCTTTCTCTTGTTGCCATTGGCTATTGATGCACTGATGATAACAATCTCGCCTGGTATACAGTCTCTCTCCCCCCAGCAATTTTTCTTCCTCGGCTCAAGTTTGTTTGTTTGTGTTTTAGGGTCCTTCAACTACAAGGTCATTAGAGCCCCGTCCACAGCATAGTTTTGATGCAGAGGCTGCACAGACACAACACTAATGCGACGATTTTTGGATACTAGCGGTACCCAGTTTTCTCAAGCAGTCACTCATGTCTGTACTAACTGGGGTTGCGTTGCTTAACTTCAGTGATCAGACGAGAACTGGTGTGTCCAGCGCAATTTGCCGCTCCCTCCCTCGGATCAAAGTCTTTCTTGAAAACTCGTAACAAGATTGTGGGCTGTGAGATTGTGAACTCAAGATCGCTAGTGAGCTGTTTTGTCTGCCGCTGATTTTTCAAAAGATTACATAACCTCTATTGCCTTCAAATTATGTTGGTACTTTTTTTTGATAAATGCATACTAAATGAGAATTCATGATTACCTTTTGGGAGGACCTCTTCATATCCTTTATCAAGCGCCGGCAACCTATGGCACGCAGACTGATTTTCAGTGGCACATGACAGTCGACCAGACTCTGCAAAGACATCAGAACAACTTAGGCTGCATTACTGATTTCATCTATTATACCATATTAGTCTTCCCTGGCCTCAGGGGGCCTAACCAGCTCTTCACCCCTCCCCCCCAATCTCATTACATGCCCGTACCACCTCACTCTACTCTTTCTGCGATATTCCTTACACCTAAGATATCTCTAACATGCTCGTTCCTGATTTTATCTACTCGCGACACCCCACTAGTGTAAAGTAGCATGCACAACTCGGCTACTTGCACTCTCCTCTCGTGGCATTTCTCACTGACCAGCACTCCGAACCATACAGACTGGCCTGCCTAACATCAGTCCTGTACAACGCTTGTCACTCAGGACGCCACTGGCCTGTCTTCACTTCAACCCCCTCCTAATCTAATGTGTGATATCCTCATCTATTTCCCCATTGCTCGGGAGCGGTGAGTTGCGTTGGACACACCAGTTCTCGTCTGATCACTGAAGTTAAGCAACGCAAGCCCAGTTAGTACTGACATGGGTGGTCGCTTGGGAAAGCTGGGTACTGCTAATACCCAATAATCGTCGCATTAGTGTAGTGTCTGTGCAGTCTATGCATTAGAACCATGCAGTGGACGGGGCTCTAATGACCTTGTAATTGAAGGTTCCCAAAACACCAACTAACAAACAAGCAACCAATGAAACTAACAAAGTCGGATGAGAAATAAAACCTAGTTGTTCGTTAGTGTTTTAGGGCCCTTCAACTACAAGGTAACTAGATCCCCGTTCACGGCGTAGTTCTAATGCAGAGACTGCACAGACACTACACCAATGCGACGATTCCTGGGCATGAGCGGTACCCAGCTTTCTCACGCGGCCACCCATGTCACTACTAACTGGGGTTACGTTGCTTAACTTTAGTGATCAGGCTAGAGTTGTTATTGTTTGTTGGTGTTTTAGGGCCCTTCAACTACAAAGGTCACTAGAGCCCCGTCCACAGCATAGTTCTTATGCAGAGACTGCACGATTTTTGGGTATTAGCAGTACCCAGCTTTCCCAAGCGGCCACCCATGTCAGTACTAGCTGGGGTTGCGCTGCTTAACTTCAGTGATCAGACTAGAGCTGGAATGCCCAACGCAATAAGCCGCTCCAGTAAAGCCCAGGTCCCGTGTGGTGTACGATGGCATTTACTGGTTAAAGAACCCTCTCTATTATGAAACGGGTAAATGAGGCAACATTTCCAGGTGTAGGAGCTCACCCACTGGCGTCAGTGGAATTCCCAATGAACAGTAGACCGATGATAAATAAGCATAGGGGTTGCAGCCTTGGTCGGCAGCCGGCTTAGGAAAAAACACTGTTCAATAGATCACCCTTGTGTCCATTCAGAGGGACAAGATGGTAACCCGACCCTACCATAGGCGGGAAAAACGGTTAGGAGTTCCTTTACTCTATCATATGTTATCTGGTGTTACTAACATGCTAGTCTGTTTTTGCATTTATGCCTTCCTGAGAAAATTCACCATGAACGAATACTCAAAATGTGATAGCACTTGACATAGACAAAGAGAAATAAGGTCTGAGGAATTGAATTCAAGTTTGAAAACTTACATGTGCTCAGTCGTCGAGCATATCCTGTAGGTTGATCAGTAGGTAGTATTTCCGTCATGATGGATTATGCTTTCGGTAACTCTGGTCCTCTGGGCCACATTGGGAGCGGCGAGTTGCGTTGGACACACCAGTTCTCGTCTGATCACTGAAGTTAAGCCACGCAAGCCCAGTTAGTGCTGACATGGGTGGTCGCTCGGGAAAGCTGGGTACTGCTAATACCCAATTATCGTCGCATTAGTGTAGTGTCTGTGCAGTATATGCATTAGAACTATTCAGTGGACGGGTCTCTAATGACCTCGTAGTTGACGGGACCGTAGTCGTAGTCGTTATACAATGGTTCACATTTCCTTCAGCGTTGCAAGGTGGAAATCAACCAACTGAATATAAACCTAGGGTAAAACCCCTCGTAAACACCAGTTTGTTGCTTAAACATTGTGTTGATGGAAACAACATCTTAAAAATAAATTTGTGCAATTTTGACGAAAGTCCAATATATTACCTTTCAAGCTGGGTTTCTCCCTTTACCTCATTCGCTACTGACGTGTTCAGTGATGCAGTCCCCTAGGTTAGAGGTTTTCAAACTGTGGTCCGCGGATCCCCTGGGGTCCGTCGCATGTTGCCAAGGGGTCTGTCCGCAAGCAGGTCAAAAAAAAACAAAATTGTACATTTGCAACCAAATTTATTGAATAGGGGTCCGCCATCTAACCACGACATGATCCAGGGTCCACAGCTTGAAAAGGTCCACTGCCTTAGGTCACAAGTAGTGGTCGACGTCATCAAACCGTCCACGGACCTTGAAGACCTGAAGATGACGAAATATTAATTTCTTGCGGTCCAATGGTCATTCTGTTGAGGACTGATGTCGTTTGTGTCCCAAGTACAAATTGTTAATCACCCTGTCAAATGAAGAAGCTGTTGCAGAGCTTTCTGTTTTCGTAGTATTGAGCTGTGAACATCTAAAGATGGAACTGAGATCCGGGATTTTGTCAAGGATGGGGGGGTGACTCCTTCTATCAGATCAGGTACCAATCATTTCATTTCAGTAGTCCACATGATCGTGTTTGTCAAGCACAATAGCTCTTATCTTTGAGCTAAGAGTTCGCGTCTTGTGGTCCAACAACCCATCCAACCAATCACTTGTAAAGTAATTTAAAAATTTCGTGAACCGTCATTGGGGTGTAAACGTGATGATGACTTTTTTCAGCACGTGAACATTTAATGTGACATGTCTAATCTATAAGATGTATTACCTTCATTGTCATAGCAATAATATTTTTTTAAGTTGAGATGAAGCACGCATATATCTGAATATAAAAATATCTCGTTATCAAAATTCCTTGTCATTGCACTACTGGTAGCCTCTATGATATTTCACCTTTATTTTCAGTTAGGTATTGTCAAAATAATTTATAATGACGTTAATTTCTTAGAATGTATTTTTACTCCCAATGTCGGTGTTTATGTCAGATTACAAAAGAAAAAGGTCAGGTATGATGGCATGACGTTACTCTTATTATTTTGGATATAACTGATAAATTGATTTTAAGAGATGTTTAAACCTACAGTATGTTATTTCAACCAACGATGTACAGTTAGAGGACACCTACAACACCTGTATTGCTTGTGGCCGGCCCAGGTGACGAAGTACAAAGTACATTTTCCATTTTAGGCAGATCCGCATTGACACACCAAATTCATTTCAAGTTACTGCTGTTTTCAGTCATAACCAATGAGCAACTTCAACCTACTGGTTTTTTGGCCTGTCATGTTACTGACAAATACGAAGGTCGGCATTTCTGACTCAATTGCGTGATAGCTTACAGCACAGTATAGTATACCAGTACTTGTTTTTCCTAAATGATGATAATCATCCTGACTGTGGTGAAGGGGTGGTTTCGCTAGGCGAGAGACCCTAACTCCCAATGACTCGTTGTCAGGAACATATTTTTGCGTTCAAGCCCATACTACATCGAAACAGCGAGCAGTGGGCAAATTGTATTGACAATTAAAACATGAGTTAGATGCAATGACTCAAATGATTTTATCCCGCCTATGGAAGGCTCAGGTTTCTGAACTCTCGCCCTTCATTCTCTTTTATTTACCACTAGTTCCAAGTCACACTCCATCCTGGCTTACCGTGCCTGTTACCAACGACTTCAATTCTTCCAAGGAACCTATCCTTGCTGAAGATATTCCTATACTAATGAAGTCTTCTCTCTGACTCTCTTTCGTTATCTGCTTTTGTGTCTGTGTCTTTCTGTCTCACTTTATCTTTCACTGTCTTCGTTGCTGTCTCTCTCTCTCTCTGTCTCTGTCTGTCTGTCTCTATCTGTCGCTGTCTGCCTGTCTCTCTGTCTGTCTCTGTCTGCCTGTGTCTCTGTCTGTCTCTGTCTGCCTGTGCCTGCCTGTGTCTCTCTCTCTCTGCCTGTGTCTCTGTCTCTCTCTCTGCCTGTGTCTCTGTCTCTCTCTGCCTGTGTCTCTGCCTCTCTCTCTGCCTTTGTCTCTGCCTCTCTCTCTGCCTTTGTCTCTGCCTTTCTCTCTGCCTGTGTCTCTGTCTCTCTCTGCCTGTGTCTCTGCCTCTCTCTCTGCCTGTGTCTCTGCCTCTCTCTCTGCCTGTGTCTCTGCCTCTCTCTCTCTCTCTCTGCCTGTGCCTCTGTCTCTCTCTGCCTGTATCTCTGTCTCTCTCTGTTTGTGTCTCTGTCTCTTTCTGTATGCCTCTCTCTCCATACCTCATATTTTTCCAATAACTCAATGGTATACAACTGGTGTGCCCATCCCCGTGTGCATTCAGAAACGCATCCTCCGCCATAAGCAGACTGTACACATAGAAACCATTTGGTCTTCACCCTGGCTGTGGCTACCCGTGTGGTAGATCCTGGACTGATCTAACATAACCTACCACTACTCTTTCTTCCTTTCTTTAGACTTAACTAAGTTAAATGCATCCATCTTACTCCGTGGTGGGACATGCCCTAAATCCAAGCATTATTTGTATCGATATTTTCGCTAATTAAGATATCACACCTTGGACAAAGTATATTTGAACGCCTGTTTGACAGATGTTAGCCCCAAACTTAAGGGCCCTACCTTAGTACCCTAATTATGTAACGATATGTTTTTCTTTTTGACTATTATTTGTGCATTATCTACAAACCTGATAATGTATCATGATCTGGATTTGAAAAACAAAGTTCATTTAATTATAAATAGCTGCAAAACACATGTACGTTGACTTTATATTGGTAAAAAATATTTGTTCATCTCGGATTAATTATCGTTATCTTCTGCAGAGGTAGTTTTTAAATGATAACAATTGTGTGGAAGTGGGGATAAATATCTCTCCACATAAGAACTCGTGTTAGATTTCCAATTCCGTTTTATTTGACATAACTCTACTAATTATTATCAATTATGCTGAAATTATTGACAGTAAGTTTGTTACTCTGGTTCCTTATAGCAGGAACACTATCTGCTCCTCTCGCTACTGATACATTGGTATTAGTACAAGTTGTAAGTAAATATTTCATTTTATTCAGTATACTATTTTCAAATTGAACCTCTGGATACAATGAAGTTGGTTTCAATCTTGTAGTTATTTCGACACGGAGATAGAAGTCCTTCTCACCCTTTTCCAACTGACCCAAACAACGGATATTGGACTGAAGGTTTTGGACAGTTAACCAATGTGAGATAATTCTTTAATACCTGAATTAGTTTGATTACTTTATAACTGCTATCATTATGATATCGTGATATAGATTGGAAAAGAAGGAGAATATGAATTGGGGCAATATATCCGATCCAGATATACCAGCTTTTTAAATAGCAGTTATTATTTTGAAAATGCTTGGTTTCAAAGTTCTGAGGCAGATCGATGCTTGATGAGTGCTACATGTGCTGTAGCTGGCCTTTATCCACCAGCTGCTGATGAAATATGGAATTCAGCTTTTCCGTGGCAGCCTCTTCCAATTCATACGATGCCTGCTGACGAAGATTATGTAAGTTTAAAAAACTTTATATGTTACTAACTTTACTTGAATCCGTGTGAAAACTGGTAATTTTTAGTGGATGGATCATGATGCGCCCTGTCCAAATTATGATGCTCTTCTCGATGAGCAAAAGAACTCTGATGAAATGAAAGCACTCGACGCCTATTATCAAGTTAGTTGATATAATTTTTATATATTCTGTGAGAAATATGAATCCACTTCTGCATTATTATTTCTTTTTATGTCTTTTAGGATTTATACTCTCTTTTGGAAGCCGAAACTGGAGAGAAGGTCAACGACATTTTTGATGTCAGTGATATTTATGATGCGCTATTTTGTGACGTAAGTTTAAAAACCTATTATCAGAGAAAAAAAGACAATTGATATCAAATCGCAATACCTTTCTGTTATTTTTTTGTTGTTGTTCAACCTTTGTTTGTTCTTGTCTGTCCTTCTTAAGATTGTTCATTTGTTTAATTAAGTCTTGATATGTCGATATTGCGGTCAGTCAATGGTTGTTCAACAGTCCCATAACGAGGGCAGGAAGCGTCTGCGGTAAGTGTCTAACGTGCGCCTCCCTGTAACCCAATATCATCATCATACCCTTATCCCGCTTGTGGAAGGTCGGGTCTGCGGGTTCCAGCCCTCCACTCCCACGAGATCTCCGTCCACCCCACACACTGCCATGTCCTTACGGACAACCTGTTCCCACGTCCGCGTCGGTCTCCCCCTGCCCCTGGTGCTACCGACCTCTTGCATTCCTGGAAAGGATCTAACGAGCTCCTCCTCCCCTCTTCTCATGACGTGTCTCTGCCACCTCAGTCTATTCTCCCTCATTTTTTTCTGCGATGTCCACCGACCCCAAGCAACCTCTAATATACGCATTCCTAATTCTATCACCTCTCAATACGCCACTCTTGTACCGCAGCATCCGCATCTTGGCCACTTGCATTCTATTATCGTGGCTCTTCCTTACTGCCCAACACTCAGCAACAGCATAGCTGGCCTAACTACTGCCCTGTATAACTTCCCTTTCAGCTTGATTGGGACCCTTCTGTCACACAGGACTCTGCTTGCCTGTCTCCACTTCAGTCCCCCCATTGACTCTACGGGTTACATTCAAGTCTATCTCCCCATTGCTTTGGAACCCTGTAACCCAAAAATGAACGCAAGCCCAGTTAGTACTGACATGGGTGGTCGCTCGGGAAAGCTGGGTACTGCTAATACCCAATAATCGTCGCATTAGTGTAGTGTCTGTGCAGTATATGCATCAGACCTACACAGTGGACGGGTCTCTAATGACCTCGTAGTTGACGGGACCTTAAACTCCAACAAACAACAACAACTACCCAAAAATGACAAACAAAAAATTAATAATTTTAATGTGACAAATTAAATTTTACTAAATGCAATGGGACAGACGGTGTTGGTTCATGTAGATTAGAATGGTCAGTTAAAACAAAAATCTACTGCAACTCTCAACCTGATCGGTATCGTTTGTTTTGCGCCCTAAACTCGGTTGCTCCCGTGGCGGGCGCCTCTTTTTTGCCACGCCCTCGTTATGGCACTGTTGTGCAATATCCGTTCACCTTCAGGCCTGTTCACCTTATCCGAATATCCAATGATTAAAATTTAAAAAATGCACCACTTTTCTCTTGATCATTTCAAGATGTCTCACAATCTCCCAATTCCGTCATGGGCCACTCCTGACGTACTATCTCAAATGAGAGACTGTCGAAATCTGGATTACCTCTGGAAATCTAAAACAGAGAACATGCAACGATTACGTGGAGGTAATATATTTAAAATGGCCGTATTGAATTGTAGCTTTTCTACAACTTGTGGAGTATTCTTACAATTAACGGTATTTTGTAACTTCTCAGGAGCTACAGTAGGGCTAATTGTTGACTACATGAAAGATAAAAAGAATGGAGATAGTCCAAATCTTCAAATTGCTTTTTGGTCCACAGTAAGTTTTGTAAAAACCTTGCTTATTTACCACAGAAAATTAATTAACGAACTGTAACATGTTTATTTGAATTCATAGCACGAAAGTATGGTGGCTGCTGTTTTAAACTGCCTTCAGATCTACAATGGAATCGATCCACCTTATGGTGCAAGCCTTATCCTCGAGTTGCATCAACAAGATACAAATTTTCTCGTACAGGTAAATGCCACCTATAATATTAAGTTGATAAATTTAAATAAAAGAATTTAGTTGCTAAAGAAAACTTTATCATCATCATCTCACCTTTCTCCCGCCTGAGGCAGGGTCGGGTCTGTGGGTTCTAATCCTCCACTCCCGCCTATCCCCACCAAGTCTCCTTCCACCCCGCACGTCTCCATGCCTTTTGCACCACCTGCTCCGGGAGCGGCGAGTTGCGTTGGACACACCAGTTCTCGTCTGATCACTGAAGTTAAGCAACGCAAGCCCAGTTAGTACTGACATGGGTGGTCGCTCGGGAAAGC
>JAAFCE010009109.1:20341774-20403873 GCA_013389805.1 Trigoniulus corallinus
TTGTTATTACTTTTATTGGCCTTTTGCCCTTTTTATTGCCATCATGGTGGGATGGCCATTTACACCCCCCACCATGGTGATGTGTCTTTCTGGGCCCTAATGACCTTTGTAGTTGATGGGCCCTAAAGCAACAACAACAACAACGACGCTCGGGGACGCTGATTTTCGGGGCTCCGCGGCACGAACCCTTCTAACGGTTTCTGCTTGAGGTTTCTCTTCTGCGGTAACAGTGTATTGATCGTTGTCCAGCGATGACAAGTGGTTAAAAACTGTAAGGATTTTCGGAACAAGAACTTGTCCCTGAAACATTCCATATTATATATGTACTTACAGTCACTTCTGCGCATGTTTAATTTTTCAATATTGCTTGAATGAAATAGGGGACTCGGCGAACGACCTGGCTGCCAAGCAGAGCCGTAACGGGGGTATGAAACGCCTGTGGCAAGTGTCTAACTTTTGCTTGCCCGTAACCCAATAATAGGGAGATTTAGTACTAGGTAAAACGTACGCACGCATCAGCGTCAGAACATCACGTGATCAACATACGATAAATGTTTAAAAATGAGTTTTTGCACAACGATGTCGCACCCACTTATGATTGAGCTGCGAGCGCCACCTAGTGATTTGCGAAAGGAAGCGCGAAAAGCATTGTTTCAAATGCTATGTTGAATCGTACGGTCCTCCGTAGGTCAGGCAAATCGTACGTCCAATCGTAGTCCTCCGTATCTCAAGCTGGTGTTTGCGCCTGCGCGTTTCCATTTTCGTCTGCTAACCGTGACGCACGTTTCAAAAAACGCATTGCTAAATCTCCCTACTGATAAAAAACTTAAACATTTTGCGCCCCAAACCCAGTTGCGCCCGTGGCGGCAGCCTTCTTCGCCACGCCCTCGTTACGGCCCTGCTGCCAGGTAAGGGCTCCACGACTTCAAACGGGTTGAGAACCGCTGCTGTAGTGAAACTACAACTCTTGGGCCCTTATACGAAAAGATTTTCGGGTTCCCAGACTTAAAGTTTAAAATAAATCTCATTCAGTAGAACGCATTGGACCCTATGCAACGAGATGCCTTGATAACCCTTATTTACATTAATGCTCCAGTCCCTTTTCTGCATGGGTTAGGGAGTAAGCCAGGCAGCCATAACAGGACGAACCCTTAGGAGGCTGCCTGCGGGAGTTGAGGAGGTTGGTGAAAGGATGAAGGAGAGGGTTAATTTGCAGCACCCAACCTTCTGTACCAACCACCCATGTTGGTATTGACGTGGGCTTGCGCTGCTTAATTTCAGTGATCTCACGGGAACTGGTGTGTCCAACGCAACTTGGCTGCCTTTTCATGTGTTCTTCGTGGAGTTTTTTTTTTTGTAGATAACTCTGCGTTTGGTCAAATGGAAATTTAATAGTTTTAATATCATTACAGATGTTTTACCGAAATGATACAACGCAAGAGCCAATGGAGATGCTTCTTCCAGGATGCGTTTCACCATGTCCCTATGATATGTTTCATGATCTTACCGATCACATAACGCCTGGAGATGATATTGCAGCTGAGTGTGGAGCTTAAATGCTTAATGCTGGTGCATTAGAGCGGATATTATGAAACAATTTAATCACAACTGTAAATTTATGTCTCCTTTTTTTTAACTGTACAAACTGTTTATTATCGTAGTTATTTTTTAGACTGTCAGTTATCTGACTAGTTCAATAACTGAAATGCATGCGATAAACGTGATAGCACATTATATTTCACATGTTAGCTAATAGAAGAAATGTGCTTTATGCTATTTAAAAGATAAAATACGTGAATTTTAAAGAATAAGAAGTGCAATATAAATTATTACTGCAATATATGGCGCGAATTTTGTATTTGGCTTTTTCAATTCGGTATTCGAATTTATGTATGCAGCTGTAATGAACCGTTCATTTCATGATATCAAGAAACTATAATGAAAACATTTTTCATTGCATTTTCTGACAGATATAAACAATATAAATCATTTTTCAAAATAAAAAAAAAATTATTATTCTTTACATAAAAAAACTGAACCCGCCGCGGTGGCGTAGTGGTTAGCTCACTCGGTTCTAGGTTCGATACTGGACCGTGGTGGGTCGGCTTCTTTCGGGCGAGAGAGAAGCCGCGAGTGAGCCTTCTTTCGGATGAGAAGTAAAACCGAGGTCCCGTGTGGGTGTACAATGGCACTTGCACGTAAAAGAACCCTCTCTACTACGCACCGGGTAGATGAGGCAAAATTTTCAGGTGTAGGAGCTCGCCCTCTGGCGTCGGTAGCATTCCCCAACGAACACTAGACCGACGATAAATAAGCGTAGGGGTGCAGCTTTGGCCAGCAACCGGCTGCAGAAAAAACTATGACCAATATATCGCCCTATGTCCATTCAGAGGGACAAGATGGGTACCCGACCCTGCCATAGGCGGGAAAAGGGTTAGGAGTTGCTTTTTGCTTTTACATAAAAAAAACTGAGCAGTTTTATAGGGGAATGGTTAGGGCAGTGGTGGCGAACCTTTTTTTTGAAGACGGGTCACAATAACACGAAAAAAGAACCAAAAAGTTGGCCGTGGGTCAGGCCTAAGCACTATTTAATTTTATGAATAAAAAAATTGTTATTAATAAGGAATAAATTAGTTTATTAAATTAGCAAATAGAGAACATCATCATAATACCCTTATCCCGCCTGTGACAGGGTCGGGTCTGCAGGACTAGCCCGCCAGGTCCCCGTCCACCTCACACACACTATGAGACGATAATCTAGATATGATTCACGCTCGAGTCACTTAAAATTGCACGGTGGGTCAGGTTCGCCACCATTGGGTTAGGCCATCTAAGCTATATGGATCAGAGTGTTGGGGGAGCGGCGAATTGCGTTGGACACACCAGTTCTCGTCTGATCACTGAAGTTAAGCAGCGCAACCCCAGCTAGTACTGACATGGGTGGCCGCTTGGGAAAACTGGGTACTGCTAATACTCAAAAATCGTCGTATTAGTGTAGTGTCTGTGCAGTCTCTGCATAACAACTATGCTGTGGACGGGGCTCTAATGACCTTTGTAGTTGATGGGCCCTAAAACACCAATAAACAACAACAACATAGTGTTGGGCAGTGAGGAAGAGCCGCGTCAATAGAATGCAAGGAGCCGAGATGGGAATGCTGTGGTAGGCCTACATGAGTGGCGTGTTGAGAGCTGATAGAATTAGGAATGAGTATATAAGAGGTAGCTAGGGGGTAGTGGACATCGCCGAAAGAAAGAGGGAGAATAGGTTGAGGTGGTATGGACACGTGATGAGAAGATGGGAGGAGGAGCTCGTTAGGTCCGTTTCAGGAATGCAGGTGGTCGGAAGCACCCGTGGCAGGAGGAGACCGAAGCAGACGTGAGAACAGGTTGCACGTAGGGATATGGTAGTGTGTGGGGTCGACGGGGACGTGGTGGGAGATAGGCGGGAGTGGAGGGCTAGAACCCGCAGACCCGATGCTGCCGCAGGCGGGATACGGGTATGATGATGATTTTTACATTGATAGGGGAAATACAGGTAGTTGGTAACAAACAGAATAAAAGTAGGCTTAGAACTACCTGGGAACAAGGAGTTCAGGAACAGAACCCACACCCTCAACCCTACCATGGGTGGGATAAGGGTAAGAAGATGAAGATGCACAGCATGTAATGTGACGTGAGTTTGAGCGTCAACTACTGAGCAGCCACTGAGCGCTCAACTAATCGATCTTTTGCTGGAACCATCCCGCAGATTAGTTGGCGCTGATGCTGAAGACTGTTCGGTTTTTCCGTACTTTTTCCACGTTTTTTGATTAGTTCTGTTTTGAAATCGTGTTGTGAGATCATTGCTACCATAATTTTATGTATAAAATATCAACTAACAGTCTTTATCTAAGTTTAATTTAGTAATTTATCTTCTGGATCGACTTAATTTATAGCGATCCATGATTTTACAGCAAGTTTTCATGTTTGCAATAGTCCGCGATTTTGTTTCACGAGTTTCGAACGTTGTGGAGCTTGTATTAACTCTTTAAGCTGTTACAAGTAAGTTTTGAATTCGTTCATAAAAACGTGTTTACTTTCCATATTTAGGATTTCTAATAAAGCAGTTGAGATTCATGCTGTTTGCTTAATATTTGAAGACCAAATTCTGTAATGACACTATAAGTTCAGCGAAACCAAAACGTAATCGTTCATAATGATATGATTCTCGAAGTGTGGTTTGCCCCTGCTGGAACCCTGTCAAGGTGTCTTTGACATAGCAACTGCTTTTAAAATAATATTAGGACGTCAATTGTCTTATTCAAATTATAAAGTTTCCACTTCAGTTGTAATTAGTAAGCAAGGAAGATTCTCAAAGGAATTTGAAAACCACTAAGTCTTGGACAGTAGTTAAAAGTTCCCAGAAAAAATGCAATGTTATGATATTCAACTTTGTTATGGAACCGTCAAATTGTACAATTGTCGCAGTTGTTTATTCGTTAACATGATGAACCTTAAACTATTAAAAAATAATGGGTTTCAGAACGTAAATCAGAGTAAATTCACAACATTATTAACCTGAATGTAGAAGGAGAACATGTTTCCTTGCATTCTTTACTTTTTCGGCTGTTAATAGGATTTTTTAATTTTCCAAATTTTTGAAATTCTCCTGTATTGTCGTTCAGCAGCAAACCGATGATAAATAACGAACTAAGTATTAATTGAAGAAACTTTTTATAAATGCCTGCGAACGTAGAAATTAAAGCGAAAGTTTGCGATCCAGATTATTTACTGAAAGTAGCAGAGCAATTAAGTGGAAACTCTGGGGAAGTCATCCTTCAAGAAGATACTTTTTATAATGTTCCTACTGGTCGACTAAAACTCAGGCGCTTGCAGGTACGTATATTTTTAAATGTACCATTTTGCTGTAGTGTAGTAATTTATTTAAGTGCATTTCTGATCTTGTGTTGGAGATGATGGAGTTGATATCTTTCATTATAACATTAAAATGTGTGGCATTATTAGGAAGAATACTGTTCAAGAATGAGTAAGAAGAGTGAGGTTCCAACTCCATAATTGACTCTTGTCAAGTCAACTTCCACTGTCAAATTGGTTTTCTGATGTCATTTCTGCTTGTGATTGCAGGGTTCACTTTTACACGAGGCAGGCACTGGCAGATCATTGCACAGGTGCAACACGCGCGTACTTTGGATGTTCCATTGTCAGGAGCCTCCGAAATTAGCATCTTCATATATGTGATTGCTGAATGTTAAATGGAAGCGATTTATTTTTAAAGAACCGATTGGTTAACTAGTATTTTTTATTTAGTAATAAAGTGGCTTGATGGCATTGTTTACTGTTTAAAACAAAGGTTGCCTTACAGCTAGGTTTGTGTTTAAAGGCCTTCCAAATTGCACTTGGAGCCCTTCAAATGCTTCATTCGCCACTGTAGTTAGGATTGCCATCTTTAAGAATCCTATCTATCTCACCAGAAATGGGTAAAATATGAAGATGTTAGCATTCAGTAATTTGAAATTTGCAGCTGTACTGACGAATTACCTTAAGGAAATTACATCCTTGTCTCTCCAACTTTACTACAATCTTTGCTGAAGTTCGGCCCATGTGAGATCCCCATATTCCGGAGAGAAAAGGGTTTGGGATGTGATGACCTTAAATGGGATTGCATATTAAAAGAAATAGGAAGATGGAAAGAAATAATGTAACGGTTTCGTCATCGTCATCATCATACCCTTATCCCGCTTGTGGCAGGGTCGGGTCTGCCGGTTCTAGCCCTCAACTCACGCCTATCTGCCACCAGGTCCCCGTCCATCCCACACACTACCATATCGTTACGGACAACCTGCTTCCACGTCTGCTTTGGTCTCCCCCAGCCGCGAGTGCTTCAACCACTTGCATTAATGTAATTGACCTAACGAGCTCCTCCCTTTTTCGCAATCTACTCATTATTTCCGCGATGTCCCCCGCCCCCAGGCTACCTCTAATATACTCATTCCTAGTTCTATTAGGAATGTGTCGCAACTATTCTAGCCGCTCAACCCCAACTCCCACCACCAAGATTTCTTCCAAAGTGGGGGTTCTCCAACCCCTCCTGCAGTAGCCCAGCGTTGGACATGCCGGTATCACAGCTTGTCATCCACTTGATTCCCACATAATCCACAGCTCTCCTCTCCTCCTGTGATCTTTGCCATCTTCTGTTTCGTTTCCAGTAACCCAGCTCTTGCCCGAAACAGAAGTGAGCTCTCCCACGTATTGTCATAAATTACTTCTTCTACCTATCTAATTGTTTAATACGTTCATCTATTTTTGGTTCTAAATGCCAGAATATGCCCTCTCAGCTGATTTCTTACCTGCGAGAAGATTGTAGTGGACCCAAGAGATCTGATTATTGCATCGCACTCATCAATGATCCAAATCAGTTACATGTAATTATTCCATTTTATTCTATTTCCTTATTTTGTGTGTGTTTATTTTCTTGTGATTTTGGCTAATGACCAGTGTTGTAGAGTTTTGTTGCTAGCGGGGAATGATGGTGGTGTGTAGGACAGGGGTTTGACAACAGAGGGGCGGCTGTTGGAGAAATAAACTGCGAACCCAATTATCATTAGGACACTCTTCTTCCACCTCGGTATGTGAATGATACCTTGTTTGACATCGAATCCTTGGATGCAGGCTCGATTCTGGTGGGAGGGGTCGTTTTGTTTCAGCGAGAAGTCCCGGGGAGCCATGTATCAAGTGTACGATGCCATCTACATGAAGTAAAGTTACACTGAAATACGGAGAAAAACTCTCTATTAGTATGAGCGCGCTTCCCCCAGAAGTCGGTGAAAAAAATATTGTGTTGACATTAGTAGTTCGGTTGTTTCAGAATTTGAAGATTGAACTGTTAGCCTATCCCACTGGAGATGCCCTACAGCAGAGGATGCTCCAACTCCTCGGCCACGGGTCGATCTTGAAATCATTGATTCATGAAGTCAACTACGTTAACCACTTACTCACCAAGACTTTCATGGTTGTCATATGTCTTAATAATTTGCTTTCCTTGCTTCCCCAGTCAGCCTGTTGCCATTCGTTAGACATTGCACTACCACAAAAGAGATGTAAAATGAATGTTATAACACACATTCAGAATTTATTTCTTTGTTTTTCAAAGGCAGTACTGAGTATGGCATTGGGCGTTAAAGGAACAGTAAAGAAGCGACGAGTTCTCCATCTCGTCGATCAAACGAGAATTCATATTGATGAAGTCACTGGATTAGGTCACTTTATGGAACTTGAGGTATATTTTGTTAAACTTTGTTCCATGATTAAGGTAATTCAGTGTGTATATCAGCCCGTTAGTATTAATACGCTATGGTGTAGTTTGTCGGACGTGTCAGAGTAATCACTAGACACGGGAGAAGCATCAGTCAAAAATGCCGTCGCGTTAGGCCAGGCGCACACTGCGACAAAACTGTCTCACAACATTCTTATGGGCAATGAAAGTCAATAGGGAGCTTGAGTTACACGTCGGTGTTCAACTTACACCGACGTAAAGCAGACGAATTGCGTACTGCGCAGGTGCACATGCCCCTATTAGGAATGTTGCATCTGCGCAGTATGGAAATCATCTGCTTTGCGTCGGTGTACGTTGTACGCAACGTGTAACTCAAGCTCCCTATTGTGTAGCCGCACACTGAAACAAGGCGTCTAACAGACAAAAGTCATTGACAACCACAGAGCACATAAGACTGTCGTGGGACAGTTTTGTCTTAGTGTGCGCCTGGCCTAACGGGACGGCATTTTTCATTGATAAGTCACTTAGCCACACATTATGCCGTTAATGTTTGTTCATCTCTGGGTACTACCTGTGTTGTCTAAAGAAATTCTGGAATTTTTAAGTTTGAATAACCATATTGAGGTTCATTCGCTCACTGAATGCTAAAGATCTGTAGTTTGCTGTGTTCTGAGGTGAGAGAGAGATACAGAAGTTTAGTGCGCCGTCCGGTATTTGGATAATAAATTATTACTGTAGTTCCTAGTAGGTACTCGATATCACCTGCCAATAAAACAGCCACGGACATCCGGGAGCGGATATACTGTAATGTGAGATCTAAATACGAATTATTGATGTACTCTGAAATAATTACGTTTACTGCAGTGGTCGGCAACGTTTTTTTACTAGTGGGTCAATTTTTGGTGGTGGGTCACATCACTTCTATGTTAGATTACATATTACCCCAGAATACAGATTTTAGATTACATATATCTCAGAGTACAGAAGGGGAGCAGCTTATTGCGTTAAACACCCCAATTCTTGTCTAATACTGAAGTTAAGCAACGCAACCCCAGTTAGTACTGGCATGGGTGGTTACTTGGAAAACTGGGTACTACTAATACCCAAAAATCGTCGCGTTAGTGTAGTGTGTGTGCAGTCTCTGTATTAGAACTACTGCAGTGGACGGGGCTCCAATGACCTTGTAGTTGAAGGGCTCTAAAACACCAACAACCCAGAGTACAGAAAATAAAAAAAATATACAGATGGGATAATCATAATATCAAAAAAATATTACTGCAAGCACACTGTAATTGGTTGGCAATAATACCTACCAATAATTAAGAATTGTTTACTGGGTCACAGGTTGCGGACAACTGGTCTACTGTTTTAGTTGTTGTTACACTAATGGGTTGGGGGTTGAGCCAAGCAGCCATAACAGGCTGAACCCTTAGGAGGCTGCTCACGGGAGATGAGGAGGTAGGTGTAGAGGATATAGAAGAGGGGAAATTTGCAGCCCCCAACATTCTTTACCTACCACCCATATTGGTACTAACGTTGGCTTGCATTACTTAACTTCAGTGAGCTCACGAGAACTGGTGTGTCCAACGCAACTTGGCTGCTATCTTAATTTTGGAATATCCTTTTGCTTTTTTTTTTGTTTTAGGGTTTGTTATTGGAATTTTTGTTTAGCCAGTGAGTTTTCTCCTAAGAATACGTCAATAATTTATTCGTTTTATTATAATTGAATTTACCATAGTGATTCTTGTGTTTATTTCTGCGTTCAAATTGTGGCAAGTTTAGCTGACTTGACCTTAGGACAACAATGGATTTAAGTGCACAATTGTTACTGTGTTGTTTAGGCAACGCTTGTAATAATCGCAGATTATATGTAATTATAAATGAATTTTAGTCAAGAATGCAACAATTTCATATATATTGATGAGAAAATCGAAGAAAAAAAACCATTTCTTAGTGTCTTGCAAGACAAATGCGCAGTATGATAACTTTTTTTAATTGGGTGAAGTGACTGTGTTTTCCAACCGGCCATTACATGGAGTTACTCTTCGTAGGTTGTGTTAAAAGAGGGCCAAAGCACCGAAGAAGGACAAGAGATTGCTAATGATCTGATGAGGAAATTAGGAATTAAAGATGACGACTTGCAGTATGAAGCCTATATTGATTTACTTCTGAAAAGACAGTGATATTATTTGGAACAACAATTCATAGAATTCGTTGAAGCTTATATAGTGCTG
The DNA here is from genome assembly GCA_013389805.1 of Trigoniulus corallinus. Lineage (NCBI taxonomy): Eukaryota > Metazoa > Arthropoda > Diplopoda > Spirobolida > Trigoniulidae > Trigoniulus > Trigoniulus corallinus. Next base: position 20,351,282 of record JAAFCE010009109.1, read on the forward strand.
AAATATGAAAATTTATGAGAGTATTGTGTTCATTTTAATAAGACGCATGTTCAGTATTAAATCTTTCGACCATTATAGATGACTGTCTTCATTTGAAGATTCACCCTTTTGAATTATGGACACATATTGAAATAAAAATGGGAGAACTTCATAAAGATATCGGTAACTCGTAAGGAAAAACAGAATCTTATTCTATTCCGCGTTTCATGACGCTACTACACCCCTCTTTGTCTCTGTTTATGAACATAAAGAGGTAACTGAACTCATCAGAACTATAAACAGGATCCCGATTCGGGTACAAGACAGTAATCTTTATCTACTGATCTGAAGAAGTACGATAGCTTGTGTTGTCATCGGCAGTCCGCTGTCCATCAGTCAAATCCGACAGCTTATGGTGGTGATGATTGTTTCATGAGGTCATTGATATTGATTCCAGTTTAGGTTTATGGTTCCGTTACAAGCGAAGGAGTTAAACACAGTAAGTGCACTTTTAATCGGACACTGAATAACGCAGTATAATAGTAATAATTGGCAAAGTTGTCCATGTATGGGACGGTTGACTTCCAGCGTGGTGGGAGCGGCGTATTGCGTTGGACACACCAGTTCTCGTTGGATCACTGAAGTTCAGCAATGCAACCCCAACTCCAGCTAGTAGAGCGGCAAATTGCGTTGGACACACCAGTTCTCGTCTGATCACTGAAGTTAAGCAACGCAACCCCAGCTACTACTGACATGGGTGGCCGCTCGGGAAAACTGGGTACCGCTAGTATCCAGAAATCGTCGCATTGTTTAGTGTCTGTGCAACCTCTGCATCAGAACTAAGCAGTGGACGAGGCTCTAACGACCTTGTAGTTGAAGGGCCCTAAAACACCAACAAACCCAGCTAGTAGTAACATGGGTGACCGCTTGGGAAAACTTGGTACTGCTAATACTTAAAAATCGTCGCATTAGTGTAGTGTCTGTGCAATCTTTGCATTAGAACTACACAGTGGACGGGGCTCTAATGACCTTGTAAGTTGAAGGGCCCTAAAACACCAACGAAGAAATCCCAACGTGGCTGTATAATCATGGGAATCAAGAGCAGGCCGATCGCACCTCCCTCTATATAACCCATTCATCTCGTATGTATTGATTGATATTCACCTTTGTTAGCACCTCAGACAGCAATCTGATTATGGGGTACTTTTTATTCCTGGCATCGATCTTTCTGGGTGATTCAGTTGGTTGCGTGCTTGATTCTTGAGCTCATGGTACTCGTACTCAATCCAGGCCGAATTGGTCTGTTGTTTCTTTCTTGCACGTGAAGAGAAACGCCTCAAGTGCGCCTCCGCAAGGATAGGGGTGTAGAGCTGTGCCTCTTGTAGTATGCCCCATAACATTATCGGTTAGAGAACTTTTTTTATTTAATGAAAATGTGCGGATCCGATGGTGTCAGTTACTGTCTCCGTTCTGCAAAACAGCCTTCAAACCTGAGAAGTCGACGTCCCGATAATCAAACCAAATCAGGCTTTCTAAGTGGTTTAAAGAGCAATTCATGGCTATTTCAATTGACAACCATATCAAGAATGCTTGCTATGCAAATAAATCAACTTGTGACTGCTCACTCTGCAATAATTATTTTTTTTAATTAAGTGCTAGTTAACTAGTACAGCATATAATTATAGATCGTTGAAACATTTGAAGGACTACATATGCAAGTCGGCAAAGTGAAAAATTTATACATTTGTAATTTGATCGCCAGTTTTCCCCTCTATTAAGTGCTCGATTTCAGTATCGTGTATATAAGTTGGAACTGTTGATAAGAGAAATCGGCATTCAATTTTGAAATGAACTAATTTAGGATACTTTCTTGTACATGTGTACTTACAAATTCAAACTTCATCGTCAGTGTTTTATTGTAGTAAATCGTTTAAGGTACTGCAAAGTCGCACAAAGAGTCTTTCCAAGTTGAATTCATTACGAAATTCTCCAACATGAGGTATGTGACGTTGAATTACACTACACAATGCTCAACTAGAATAGTGATGGCGAAGCAATTGGCATGAAGGCATTTTTTGAAATTAATTTTCATTAAAGTATGAATAATATCTGGTCTAATTAAAGCATAAGTCTTTATTTCGGAAATGTTACGCGACCTACTTTAAAGGTTCATCACCACTGCTCTGGTAACTCCTGTTTTCAAAAGGATAGAGTTAAATTTTAGAAATTGAACTAATTGAATGCATTTGAGTTATACGCTACATATATATTACCTGACGTTGTTGTCTTGTCGCTTCATATTTTAAGTTTCCTTTGACGTCTGTGAACTTTTGCTACATTGAGGTTTGAAAATAGTTGTAATTTCCAATATACTTGCAGAATTTTAATGTATTCTCGTCCGTGTTTCGATGAAATCTAAGTGAACATGTGAAGTTATTCCTTTTGACTGTCATCTTGCTCGACCCGTGTGACGAATATCCATTTTTCATAAATAACGGTGTAGCGATGTTTATTGTGTTTGGTGGCAAATTGTTGTAGTAATGGCTATAAAATAGCGTGTTATTTCACCGGAGTGTTTGTTTGCCAAATTTTCCGTAGTTTTTGACAGATGAACAGCTGAAATCCTTTTGATCCGGTTTGACGGCTGTTTAACTACGTTAGAGGCATTGTCTTGAAGATCTGGGCTCAGAAGGGCAATGGGTAGTTTTGAAGAATATTTATTGATTTGAACCAGAGCCCTGCCTAAAGTTGTTCTGCAATTTAGATCAATTTCTAACAACCCTTTTAGAAACTCTTGCATGTTCATAGATAAACTGGTTTCTATTAACATGTTCGACAGTTGTGTTTTATTTTTATGAATGTTTTTCAAGGCTCTTCGTTTGCTCATCTTTTCTGTTGGCTTATCAAACTTGTGACCGCTGATATATTTATTTATAAGGATTGCTAATAGTTGAGATCCTAAACTCCACATCTGTACGTTTTCCAACTGTGGTTGAGTAGTGCTGACACACTTCAAGCATTCTGGAGGCAAGTGATGACGAGGTGCAATTTTTTTGATATTAACCTTATCTTTAGGTATAAGATACTCTAAACCACTGATAGCCCCACACCCATTATGCAATATTTCGATGTTTTCCCAAGTGAGTTTTGGATGACACAAACGCTGCAAGTCAAAATCCCGTATACCAATTAATATGTCCCGTAAAATGTGAATAAGAACCGATTCTCGTTGGCTTCCTATTATCAGATTGTTCTTATGAAAGTAGTCAATCACATTGCCCATACTTCTGTAACCAAAGCATTGAACGTTTCCTCGCATACTGTGAAATTGAAACGGCATGAATGACTTACCCCCAAGTCGTTTCCATTGAAGTCCTTTCATCTGAGAGAGGTCACCCCGAAATAACTCCAGTCTATAGAGATCTTTTGTACAGACGTGTTCCGCATTTATAGTCCATTTATTCACCTCTGGAACATATTTTCCACGAGTTAGTGTTCGCAGTCCGTAATCTGTACATATAGAGTGTGTGACAGTCATAATTTCGCTATTATAAATCTGTTGATTAGAGTTCTTTTCTGAACTATTCCCCATTTGATGAAATTATTTTGGCTTGTATCATCGATTGTGATGGACATTATTTAATTTTGACGCACGGGTGCGACTCCATCTTTAATAAGAACGTTTCAAATTCTTAGAACGACGCTCCCGTAGGCTAATTTCTTGTTCTATTTGCGTTCTCGAATGCATGGTACTATTTTGTAATTTTCATATTGACATTAAAATGAAGGAAGAATTTACAAAATGATAATGAAAGAATAAGTTAATAAGGCTGTCAAGTTAACACGTTACATCTAAAAATCGGATTTTTAAATTTAGCGCCATGGTAAGGTTATTTTTTATGCTACCGCCTTCTCCTGCTTGCCTATTGATTTTACACGTAATAGCCATTTTCTTCCAACTGACATACTGTAAAAGTTTCCGACTATCAGGATGGATCTCATTTATTTCGACATGACGTTAATTTCGTTAAAGTATCAATACGATCCAAAAGATAAGTCATAATATCGAAGGGGATCGTGTCATTATATGTACAGTATATCGTTAAATTATGTGAATGAGTGTATGTCTATATATATATAAATTTCACCTTGATGCAAATCTAATTACCTTGTAAAGCAGTTCGAGCAACTGAGAGCTTAAAAAAAAAATTATCAACTTAACATTCAGCTGGCATTGTTACGTCTGTTCCCATCCTTGACAGCACAACCACTCTGTAGGAACTGTGGGTTTTCAAGGATGTTGACTTTACAGTTCAAATTGTAAGTAATATTTAGCTTATTTAAGCTTCAGACTGATCACAATCATAAGGAAGATAGTACGTTGGCAAGTGTTGTGGGAAGTCCTCTATTTCTGGCCTTTGGTCTTCAACAGGTTGTCCATTGTATGGATTCAGCATGCATTCTTCGTAACCCGGTGGTGCTATTGGTTAGCAAGAAAATGACAAGAGGGTATATTAAAATTATTAACAATTTGAAAAGTCATCACTTAATTAGCATTTTTCAAGGTTTGTTGTATAGTAGTATTGTTCCCTCGCAAAACTAGGTGTAAAATCAACTACCGTGTTATTTTTTACGGAAGTAAATTGTTTTTATTTTAGCCATACGTAACCCTTGAAAAATCTAGGCCATTATTATCTGTTTCTGATTACCTTCATTATTAGGGTGGGGTAGAAAAGTAACTTTTCTGTTTGCAAACTATATCACTATTTGATAAAAATTAGATTATAAATATGGTTTTACCTTCATCTTGTATTGTATTATTAACTTGAAATCCTCCAGTAGCCATAGCTTCTTCTTGCGCTTGAAACTTTTCAAGTATTGCTAAGTTTTCATTGCAACCTGGACATTCGACGTCAGGACCGGTGTGAATGGCAACAACTGGTGGCATATTAAATTGATTGGGGTAATAAGGAGAAGCTGGTGCAGGACGTTGAGGAAGGGGAGGAGGAGGACGAACAACACTGTTGAATGTAGCCATAGCCGATGTGGTAAGTGGTATAGTTCCGATGTAAATTGGGAAGACCAATTCTACGTTACCAAGTTCGCACTCACAAGTGAACTAAATTGAAAAATAGATTGTTATAAGTTTTTAAAAGTTTTTTTTTTTATAATTCAGAACTGTGATTGAAGATATGACATAATTTTGGGGCAGTAATCAAAGTGTTTCTGTATGAAATTGTTTTCCTCTGTAAAGCCCAGCGCAAAATGAGACGCAGTCTCCGCTGGTGACGCAGGGTGACTCACTATAAATTTCTGCGGCTCACATGATAGTATGTAGTTGCGCATGTTAAGTCGCAGGGCGACGTGACTCAGTGCCTGCGCCACGTGACCCTGCGGAGAACAGTGCCAATGCCGCAGTTTCCTGCGTGAAGTTGGCGTGACAATAACAAATAGCGGTGCGAAGCAGAGAAGTTCTCTTGTTATTTGATGCAAGTGTGGTGAAAAACTGAGATTCAATATGCGGTGATTGCCTGCTAGCAGAATTTCGCAGGGCTGCTACACCCTGCTTCTCATTTTGCGCCTTGCCTAAGATAGTGCTGAAAACTGCGTCTAATTTAGGATATTTTGACTTACCGTTAAGAAATATTCGACTGATATTAAGCAACAACCACCTAACCCGGTAGGAGGTACTGATGGTATTTTTATTGGCACATTGTTCCATTCATCACTATCACCTGGCAGAATTGAATGCTGCATTGCTTTATTTAACTCCCTGGTTTCTTCTTTTTTATTTCCTTCCGTTTGGTATATGATAGTCTACAATGAAGGAGTTTAATAACAATATTAAATTCAGATAATGACATGTTTAATTCTAGTCATTATAATATTTGTATTGTGTTTGAATAGCCGTCACGCAGTAGTTTAGGATTAAATTTCTTTCTACTTACACCTACTAAGACTGCAGTTGTTTGGGAAATTCTTTTCTTGCTACCATTGACTATTGATGCATTGATGATAACATTCTCGCCTGGTATAAAGCCCGTTTTGTTAATAATTGCTACTACATTTATAGCACCAGTTTTGAAGAAGAGAAAGCCAAAATATCTCGTTTCTTCTTTTTTAACAAACATCTATAAGTATATTGTAAAGGGATGAAACCTAACTATTGATTTCCATTCTGCTCTCTCTCTCTCTCTCTCGCTCTCAACAGCAATATATTTTTTTTCTCAGCTCAAAGTCCTTCTTTCTTGAAAAATCATATCAAAATTGTGACTATAACAACTATAGAGTGTATACTTACACCAGCATTTGGAATATTGTTGAGATCCACTGTTGATAACACGGTGAAGAGTCTGACGTTATTCGCTAGTGGGTTGTTTTGTTTGCGACTGATTTTACAAAAGATTGTATAACGAACGTAACCTCTGGTGCCTTCAAATGATGTTGGTAAATTTTGTGGTAAATCCATGCTAAATGGGAATTCATAGTTGCCTTTTGGGAGGACCTCTTGAAATTCTATTTATGTATGCACATAATACACATTAATCATCATGCCGAAATACAGATATAAGAAAAAGAAAAGAGAAAGGCAGAAATTCATTTACCTGATCCAAAAACTACTTGTTTATAATCAAAATATACTTCAGTGTCTTTATAAAATGTTCTGATGTCAGAACTGCCGTGGTTTGATGGAGATATAGAATAATTACTATTATATTTCAGACCATTATAATGGCCTTTATAATGTGTCAATTTATTATGGTGATGATTTTTTGAATTTCCCGAAAAACTGGATCCCAGAAACCGGACAGATATACCTAAATCACGACAAAAGTTAGACTAAGAATCAATATTTAAAAAAAAAAAACACATAGTGAAAAAAAGAATCATTCCTACCTCTTATTTTAATAGGTTTTGTAACTCCAACGTGTAGTACCCCAGACACCTTTTGGCCTGGAAAATACGTTGCTGTTTCATTGTCAAGTGAAATGTGAAAAACATCTATTTTTCTCCTTTTCATGTCACATGTTAATTGGAGTTGCTTGTCATTCATCATATTTTACGTAAATTTTAGTCCGGTTTCTAAATTTTCAGAGCTATTATTTTTTGGGGGGTAGGATTTTAAAGGTTTCACAGTCTCGTCTTGTGATTTGAAATAATACGTGTACTATTATTTAACTGATTAGTGCTATCTGTTAGTAATAATCATATGACATTGCGAGATTTTGATCAGATATATTTACTGTTTCAGATAGATAACAACACAGATTTGTGCGCAAACAGTATCTATTGCATTTACGTCATTGGCTCGTTAGTCTCCGATTGCAGTTTCGATCCTAGCCGAGACAAAGAAACTCCAAGTGATCCTTCTTTTCCGAATGGGAAGTGAAGTCGGTGTCCTACCGTGTGGAATGTATACTACCAAGTCACCAACCATACGGATTTTTTTTTTGGTTTGTTGGTGTTTAAGGTCTCGTCAACTACAAGGTCATTAGAGACCCGTCCACTGCATAGTTCTAGTGCATAGTCTGCACAGACACTACACTAATGCGACGATTATTGGGTATTAGCAGTACCCAGCTTTCCCGAGCGACCACCCATGTCAGTACTAACTGGGCTTGCATTGCTTAACTTCAGTGATCAGACGAGAACTGGTGTGTCCAATGCAACTCGCCGCTCCCAACCATACGGAGCTGAACCCTTTCTACATGAGGCACCTGTAGATAGGCAAATTTCCCCAGGTGTAGGAACGAACCCTTGTTGGCAAAGGTGAAAGAAATTGAGCGGCTTATTGCGTTGGGCACACCAGTTTTCGTCTGATCAGTGAAGTTAAGTAACGCAATGGCCGCTTGGAAAAACTGGGTACCGCTAGTATCCAAAAATCGTCGCATTAGCATAGTGTCTTTGCAGTCTCTGCCTTAGAGCTGTGTAGTGGACGGGGCTCTAATCACCTTGTAGTTGAAAGGCCCCTTCCCCACCAGGAAGATAGGTTGACTTTAAATAAGAAGGGGTTGTAACATTCCTGTTTGGGAAGAAATCGGCTGTGTGTACTATCCAATACCATCTTTTTTTCTGGCACCAACAAGACAAGAGCATCTGCTACAGGCGGAAAAAAAAGGTTAAGGATGATGTGAAAATATCAGTATGTTATGTGAACTTGTTAACATTCACGATATTTACATTTACTGAAGGAAAGTCTCGATGGCCAGTTCTAAAAATACATCAATGAATTATAGTAACGACGCTACTAGAAATACTGTAAAACCTCTCTAAAACGGAACCTTATCGTTCCCTTATTTTTTTCCGTTTTCGCAGGTTTCCTTTTTACAAAGGATTGTGCTTTAATAAAACAAAAGTGCAAAAAATATGATCACTTTTTATTAGGATGATGAAATTTAAAATAAAAGTCCATAAATTAAAAAGTTACTCTGCCCCCACATAGGGGCAGATCGAGGGGAGCACTTCAAAAATGTCACCACTAGCATCACTGCCCCTTAGACAATGCCCAATGTTCAGTGGTTTAGCCAACTGCAGATTGGACTGGTATTATAGAAATGGGGATAGCACATGCAAAAATGCCTCATCAGTTGAAAAGTTGAATCATGCATCAGTTGAAAGATAAGCCCCATTGAGCAACGGCTGCATTGCTCCCCCTGGATCCGCCCTACCCCCCACATGTCTTTTAAAGTACACTATTGGGTAGCTGTCTGTGTATATGGCCGTAATGATCTCAAGAACTTTGATCCATGTACAGTCACACTCAAAATTAATGCTTGTCTTATAGTGTATTATGCATAAAATAGCCCGTCTTAGGTTATTTATGCAAACGGTTTCCAAAACTTATTCCGTTTCCGTGTTAGGTATTTTTCCGGTTTAGGGTAGTATTTTAAATGGGAAATTATTCCGTTCCGAAATTTATTTTCCGTTTGTCCAGGTTTCCGGTTTATACGAGGTCCGGTTTAGGCAGGTTTTACTGTGGTATTACAAAGACTGGTTGTTGCATTTTCATGAAATACGAATCGTCAGCCTGAAACCTTGGAATCGCAGGATACGGCAAATGATATCAGCCATGTAATTAATGAAATTGTAGTGAGAAGGGGTTTGAATATCAACTATAAGTCCGATATGACAGAGAAAGTATAACAACCACCAATTGTCATTTCACGTAGAAAGCTATCTTACTAATTTGTTTTTAACAAACTTACTCCTCCCCCTCCCTTCGGCAGTGTCAGGTAACCATGACTTCCGGATGGTCAAGGATAGAAAGAAAAACAGAAGGTAACTCATGGACAAACTGTTCAACAACAGTGTTTTGACATGGCTTGACTGCTTGTAAAATGTCATGAACCTTTTAGGATGCAGGGATAAAGTTGGAAAGGAGGGGGAGTCCCTCTGGAATTTATATGGGCCCGCCAACATCCTAGTTTTATCAACAAAAAAACCTGGTACTTCTACACCTAACTTCATTCCCTTTCCTATAAGAAACTTAACCTCGAGGCCTCGTTCACACGGCAATATTTTTCCCGTATACAGACAGTACTGCATACGGGATTTTACCGGTTACAAACAGTGTCGGTTCCAGGATTTTCGTCAGGGGGAGGGTTGAGCTAAAGCTCACATATATTATGCGAATATAAGTTTATATGTGCATGGGGGGAGCAGTTAGGAAGAACCATGAAAGGCAAATGCAAGTGGCAGAGATGCGATTGCTGCGCTACATGTGTGGGGTATCACGATCCGACAGAATCCGAAACAATTACGTTAGAGGTAGCTTGGGGATGGGGGGACATTGCGGAGAAAATGAGAGAAAAGCGTTTGAGGTGGTATGGGCATGTGATGAGGATGGGAAATGAGGAACCTATTAGGTCCATTGTGGGACTGCAGGTAATTGGGGGCAGTAGGGGTAGAGGGCGACCAAAACGGACGTGGGAACAGGTGGTGCAAAGGGACATGGAGGCGTGTGGGGTGGAGGGGGACTTGGTGCGGGATAGGCGGGAGTGGAGGATTAGAACCCGCAGACCCAACCCTGCCTCGGGCGGGAGAAGGGTGAGATGATGATGATGATGTGCATTGGGGGGGTTGCAACCCCAAAAACCCCACCGTGGATCCGCGCGTGGTTACAATGATTTGGGTATGAATATTAGCAGTACCCTGTGTTTCCAAGCGGTCACCCATGCTAGTGCTATCTGGAGTTGCGTTGTTTAACTACAGGGATCAGACGGTGGGTATTTTATTAAGTTGTTCACAAAGAGTTTGAAGCTGTTTGATTAGTTTGTGGGTTGGGGTGTAAGCCAGGCAGCCATAACAGGTCAACCCCTTAGGAGGCTGCCTGCGGGAGATGAGGAGGTAGGTGAAAGGATGAGGAAGAGGGTTAATTTGCAGCACCCAACGTTCTTTACCAACCACCCAAGTCAGTATTGACGTGGGTGTGCGCTGCTTAACTTCAGTGATCTAACGGGAACTGGTGTGTCCAACGCAACTTCATGTTGTAAAATTCATGTTCATGTGGTAAAATTCCGTATTCTGCCAATAATTTTCCCGTATACTTATCGAACTTGTCACTGACCCACCTCGGTGGCGTAGGGGCTAGCACGCTCGGAAACTGCGTCAGTAGTTCTAGGTTCGATAATGGATTGAGGTGGGTTGGCTTCTTTCTGGCGAGAGAGAGACCCCAAGTGCGTCATCTTTCGGATGAGAAGCAAAACCGAGGTCCTGTGTGGTATACGATGACATTTGCGCGTAAAAGAACCCTCTCTACTATGCAACGGGTAGATGAGGCTGAACGGTAGTGTGCAGAGTGGACGGGGAACTGGTGGGAGATAGATGGTAGTGGTGGGCAGACCCGATCCTGCCATAGGCGAGATAAGGGTATGATGATATGAACTCTGTTGTATATTCATATCAGTCCGTAGCCTGGGAAGTTTTGAGTGCAGTGGTGGATTATCCTTCGGGGTAAAGAGGAAAAAAACCACCCGTGTATAGCCTCATCTTTATTTATTGAGTATTGTGTTTCTTTCGGAAGTTGAAGGTTCTTATAACAGTTTTGGTTTATTTAGTTTTTGACGTCCGAGGACAAGCGCATATGAAGTTCTATATATGACTGTGGGATGGATTAGCCTTGTTCCAGAATTGTAGGCAGTGAAAGTCGCTTCCTGCGACCTCCAGGGATGCGGTGGGGGTTGAATAATACCTCTCTCTATATGTTCCACATGGGATTCGTTGAGTCTCGAGTATTGTGCCATAGAAGTCCCCGATAGGACCGTAATCTAACTGTAGAATATATTCTTTTGCGATGCAATCTTCATCAGCATGCTTTACAATTTTGCAATTTTTCTTCACAGGTTCAGATTTCGTGTTGCTTCCAATCTTGAATTAGGCGTCTTTCTAAATCTGGAGCATTTGAGTGTACCATTCTTCCATTTTCAGTGTTAGATATCCGATATGAGTGTTAAAGAGTAAATGTACTTCCTATCACTGTCATTCCAAACCCCCTCTCTCGCCCATGGCAGGGCGAGTGTACAATCCCTTGGTGATTTTTCTCCATTGGGGCACCTTCCGAGTTCTTACACCTGGAGTTTGTTTTTTTTTTACCTGCTCGGGACATCGTACGTACCACTAGGGTTTTACTTTCTATGCGAGGGAAGGCACAGTTGCGGCTTTCCTTCCACCTGAAAGAAGTCCTCTATTTCGTACTGAACTGATCCTGCAACCCTAAAGTCAGGAAGCGAATGCGCTAACCATTGTGTCACATGTAATGATGATACGTTTAAGGGCAGGGTCGGAGTTCTGTAGGAACTGTTGCATTACAAAGTCAACAGGAAGGTACTATATTCGTATGCCACAAAATGGTGGAACTAGTTGTAGCAATATCCTACAGTAGCAGTCATCCATGTGGCTAGGACCGGATGTCCTTTGGACCACATAAGAACAGTATAAGGATATTCTGTATTCACAGTATGTCCCGGAGTCCACCTAGACATAAGTTGATGTAATGTTTTAGTTGCAAGCATGGTCTTTGGCATTTGGAGGCCCTGTGCGGGGAACCCCTTTGGGGGCCCTCTAAGTTAACAATGTTAAAGCTTTAAAATGATGTTATAATAATGTTTTTTTCTGTGTGCATTTTTACAATAGATGTGGCGGCAGGACCCCGAGGGGCCTTGTGATATGCCTAAGACTGGGCCTGTTTAGATGCATTTTAATTGTATGTGTGCATTTAATGTAACGAACGACAAATTTAATTAATTTTAAGGATTTAAAAGTCGATAACGTTATTTCAACTAAAGTATAATTCTGTATTACTATAGATTACCTAGAGGCCTACGATGGAGTCATAGGCTCAGGGCCGGCGTGATGGATGTGCGAACTGTGCGACGGCACAGGGCCCCGCACATTCAGAGAGTGCGCGGGGCCTTTTCTGAGGTGCAGTTTTTCTAAGCACCTTTCATATAAGATAAGGCCCTGCATCATTATTTTGCGCAGGGCCTCGCAAAATATAGCGCCGGCCCTGCATAGGCTATAAGCAGTGAGGGTTGGCGTCACCCGGTGCGGTGACAACATGGTGTCACCCCCCCCCCTCCCGAAAAAAAACCGCTTCTTCTGCTTTAGTGTCACCCCATTTCTTATGGTACGAGTGGTGTTACACGGTGCGGTCCGCACCCCGTAGTGACGCCACTGGCCACTTGCAATAACTGCCGCCCCCTATTAAGCGCCGCACAATCAAGGCCAAAAAAGTAATAAACGCCGCCCTCCAATAATCGCCGCAGCGTTTTTTCGCTAGTGGTAAAATATTTTTGGAAGAAACAGTGGGGGTAGGCCGGCATACCCTCACATACATCACCATCATACCCTTATCCCGCCTGTGGCAGGTTCGGGTCTGCGAATTTTAACCCTCCACTCCCGTCTATCTCCCACCAGGTCCTCATCCACCCCACACACTGCCAATACCTTTACAGACAACCAGCTCCCACATCTGCTTTGGTCTTCCCCTACCCCGGGTGCTTCCGACCACCTGCATTCCTGAAATGGACCTAACGAGCTCCTCTCCTCTTCTCCTTGTGCCTATACCACCTCAACCTATTCACCCTCATTTTTTCGGCGATGACCACCACCCCAAGGCTACCTCTAATATACTCATTCCTAATTCTATCAGCTCTCGGCACGTCACTCACGTACCGCATTACCGCAGCATTGGCATCTTGGCTATTTGCATGGCTCTTCTTCACTGCCCTACCCTCTGATTCATATATAGCATAGTTGTCCTAACCACTGCCCTGTAGAACTTCCTTTTTAACTTGATGGAGACCCTCCTATCACACAGGACTCTGCTTGCCTGTCTCCACTTCACCCATCCCCCATTGATTCTATGGATCACATCAGACAGCCTTAGTCAATATTCCTGCGGGTTTCCAGGCGCCTGGCTGGGGTGACCCCAGTCAGAGGATGTTCAGTGGACCAGCAGACCCGACCCTGCCACAAGCGGGATAAGGGTATGATGATGATGACTGCCAATATTGTTGACAAAAAGCTCACAAATTATATAAACGCCGCCCTCTAATAAACGCCACGAAATAAATAAACGGCGCAGCGTTTATTGGAATAAATACGGTATTAATAATTTCCGGTAGTTGGTTGTTGACCACTACCAACGATCTGTTTTCTCTTGCAAAGGCTTATAATTATCATCATCATCACACCCTTATCCCGCCTGTGGCAGGGTCGTGTCTGCGGGTCCACTGAACATGCTCTGACTGCAATGGCTTATAATTACTCGAATAAAAATTGTCGACTCTATTCGATGCTTAAAAGTCAAGATAGAAAAGTAAATTTGAAGATTTTTCTTGCTACAGTTCAAAGTACACAGGCTACGTGTTCGCCTGGCCGGAGTCTGTGATAAGAGAGAACCTTAAAAGTGCGCCATCCATTTGATAAGAAGTAAAAAAAATCGTTATTATACTGTGTGGAGGAGGATATACGATGCCATGTCCCCTAAACTAGCGTTGAACACCCGAAATATAAATATTTTGAGACTCAGAATGAATGATAAAGTGCTCACACGTAAAACATCCGACGTAGAATACGTAGGCCGCATTCTATGTATGAGATGTCGTCATTTAAAGCGTCTGCTATTGAATTGCTGATGTAAACGTCTGTCCATAGAGTCGGTGTCGTGGAGTGTGTGACGTCATTCCATAGAAGGAGCAATAGTATTGTGCTGTTGCGCTGTTGTTGATCATATGTCTTGTGTGTAGGTAGGTGTTTCCATTGAATTGATTGGGAGCGTTCTGCTGTCGTTTGAAAGAAGAGGGAAAGGAAAGAGCATTGTTGTTCCTCATCGCAATTAACACATGGAATATTTGTGAGAGAGGGAGATGTTAATCATTTGGAGTTGTTGACGTGTGAGTAAATATAATCAGTAGGCATGGCAAGTGTGTGTAATAGTATGAGTGTACGATAGGCATCCAGTCGAATTGACCCATAGCAAGTCACGGTCGTCGAGGAGAGAACGTGCCAACTTGTGCGTTGTGAAAACGCCAAATATTGATGGATCGTGACGATTTATTTGCGACCAACCATCGTAGCGCTCTGACATATTATTGGTTTTGGTGGTAGTTGCGAGACATTTTGCTTCTGTTCAAATGTAGATATCTGGCTGAACCTTTGAACAATAGTGAAGTACTTATTTGCGAAGAAAGAAAGGGAGCTCTGACCCATAGCAACGGCCTTACTTCACCTGTATTCAGTGTCGTCTTCTTGTTTTTTGCCAGAAATTTCAGCCCTATTTGTTTTGATCATCGTTTGTCAACATGTTCGATTGTTGCTTTTTATAATAGCTTAAACGAAATCATGATTTTCAAGTGTTGAAGTAAGTGTTTTAATTTAATTTTTTTTTCTCCTAGTCTAGCATCTCATTTTTTTCTTGTCAAGGTTCTCTGATATGCTGAATATCAAATTGATAAAACCTCGCCATATGTATTTGTGTTTTCTATATATTGATACTTGTGCATGTGTACGTTGGTGATTGAGTTTAGGACAAAATGTTAATCGTGCTGACTTGGTATATTTTTAAACCTTTATTGCACAAGTGTGCAATGTCTAAAAGCAGTTCCAAGTGGTCTAGGTGTAACTTATGGCCATGTGATGTTGTTTACTTTAAACTGACTATAAATATAGTTTTTCACAACTATTGTTGAAGTGAAAATGTAAAGTTATCCGAAGAAAGGAAAGGAAATTTGTGGCACTGACACTGAGACGTGTATAATTTGCATTTTAGCACATTGACTTAACGTTCTCAGAAATTATGAGATTGCTGAGTAAATTGGTAACGTGATAAAACATTCGTCACTTTCACAAAATACAATAGATGCACGCACATGCATTTCTGTTATAACCCTATTCTGGGAAAATAATGGTTAACCCTTACAGCTTATATCTAAACAATAAAATAGTACCGTCGTTGTAGCCACCAATACTCTGAAGCCTACTTTTACTGCTTTGTTGAGAACGATGAACGGGGGAGAGGTAAGGCGAGGGGGTTTTTGAGTCAAACAGTTGCCAAGACCAGTGTAATGACTAGTAATATTTGACTAGTGAACTTTACTTTTTCGTATCGAAATTAGTCCAAATGCAGTAATGTGCTGGTGTTTTGAAGATACATTGACCGGACAGGACAGCGACAGATCCTTGGTGCAAACTTAGATAGCATTTAATGAGCATATCAAATCGCAACGTTGTCACGTATAAAACATGATACTGATACCATCCTTGGTCTTTCGTTTAGAATCACTCACAACTAGTGTTGCAAAATACTGAATAATGGATGACCATGGATAATGAACAACCTCATCAGGAGTTAGTTAAGTGTGTGGTGGTGGGAGATACCGCAGTAGGAAAAACGCGGTTGATATGTGCACGTGCTTGCAACAAGCAGATGTCATTGAGTCAGCTCATAAATACTCACATTCCTACTGTTTGGGCCATTGATCAGTATCGAATTTACAAAGAGGTAAGTTTATCCTCCTAAGTGACTTTTAATCAATTATCTGAAAATTGAAACTGTATGAACTGTGGAAGACCTTCTGTTTCTCTTTGGAGACGAATTGCTTTGTGCCAAGTTGTATTACATTTAATGTAAAAGATCTCTGAATATTTATAGGTGCTAGAGAGATCGTGGGAGTATGTTGACGGTGTTAATGTGTCTTTACGTTTATGGGACACATTTGGTGATCATGATAAGGACAGGAGATTTGCGTATGGAAGGTAGGATGAAAGAATAATTAGTTTGTTTCTCATAGTAGCAATAGGTGATTAATACAACCTTTTTTTTTTATTCTGTATCGTCTTAGGTCCGACGTAGTCCTTCTGTGCTTTTCAATTGCAAACCCAACGTCCCTAAAAAATTGCAGGGTTATGTGGTGTCCAGAAATTCGACGATTTTGTCCACATACGCCAATTGTTTTAGTTGGATGCAAAAATGATCTTCGATATATGTACATGGATGAGACGTTCATCAGTTACTGCAAGGATCGAAGTCCGTTTGTCAGGTTAGATGTCGGCACTATCGAATTCCAGCATATGTGAACGTTTTTTAATTCAAATTATTGCTATATAATATCTTAGGCCAGTACGGGAGTGTGACATTCTCACTCCAGAACAAGGAAGAATTATTGCCAAGGAAATTGGTGCTGCCTACTATGAAGTCAGTGTCTTGAACTATTATGGTGTCAATGAAGTTTTTGAAAATGTTATCCGTGCTGCTCTTATCGAAAGACGTCGACAGCGGTTTTGGATGACAAGTTTGAAGAAAGTGCAGCGTCCGTTATTGCAGGTCATTGCATACTGTTTTTAATTAATGCCTTATTTAATTTTTTTTGTAACTTTCAGTCGTTTTTCAGTAATGTAACACGATCCTAAATAGGAAAATATATACTGTAGCTGGTAGTGATGGCGAATTAAAAGGTTAACTTTGTTATTGGTGTAATTTAATATTATTTACTAAAGATTAAGCAATCGTTAGGAAGACAGTTGATAACTGACCTCCTTGATGCCAAACCTGAACAGGGATCAATTTCACTTTCTTAAATGATTTCGATTTTTTTTTTACCACCGCGCGTTCATGTAATATTTGTTTTCAGTTTTTCAACAGTTTCGATTAATATTATGTTTTTGATCTTAGGTTCCGTTTTGTCCACCTGCACCACAATCACCGGAAGTTCATGTTCACTTATCTCGTTGGGTAGAAGATATGTTTAATTTACTACATACGCATAGCCATACTGACGTGATTTTTAGAGTAGGGAATATGGGAATTCCGGCATACAAATTTATGCTAGCGGCAGCATCCCCAGTTTTATATGAAATGTTTATGTTGGATTTATCTGCAAATTTGGTAACCTCAACTCATAGTTCCAGTGATTCCAGCATGGTAAGTAAATGAAATGAAGTCCTCTTTTTTTGTTTAGTTTTTCATAATGCTCAGTTTCGATTATAGAACACAATTAGTACTTTAGTTTGGTAGTAATGGGGTGGATTGCATGTTTAGTTTACGAATTTTATCCTTCATTCCATACGGGAATTGGTAACGATGAAGGAGATGAAAGAGGAGAACGTTGAAATACCATACTGAATTAATGGAGAGCTACAGCAAAACTGCATGAGAGTATGGTGTTGGAGATTCACTTTGGAAAGACTTATAGGATTATTAAAAGTGATCTTGAAACGAGCGTGATATAACGTAGTGTGTGTGTGATAAGTTACACTTAAATAATTGATTTTAATTTTCTCAATGTATATTTTGGTTTTAATCTATTTAATTAGGTGAGCACATTGGACGACACTTCTATTGGTAATTTCAACACTGACACTGAACTGCTCATTCCAGATGACAGTAGCAGCTCCAAATCTTGGGACCAACCTTTAAATATGAAATACATGAAGAGTAGCTGTGTTGAAAATAAAATCTCTGCGAATCAAAATGAAACTTGCGGCATTTATAAAGAATTCGAACATCCTGCCTTTAACAGAATTCAAATTCAACAGGTAATATATCAGTTACTGGGTTGTCAGAATTATTGAACTGTTTCCTGTTAAATGTTTTCTGTGAAATTGGATAGATTAGACATTTAGATGTCGTTGATATGTGGTGTTTTAATAGTGTGAAACTGTAGATAATAGAGAAAAGTTGCAGACTGTTGTCACGTTATCGTCCGAGGTGACCCCAACAGCAATGCAGCATTGTCTTCAATTTCTTTATACTGGCTCTCTTACTTTAAAGTATTGTAACCTTGCTGTAAGTTTATAAATTATGATTATCAGCCATTTTGATGGTTTTAATATGCTGCTTTATTGATCACAAGTTTACTTGTAGGAGATAGCTACTGCTGCGAATCTTATGCAATTTACTGAACTGCATTTATATGTAAGTGACATCATAAATGGGGAGGAATTTCTCAACAATCAACTTACAGAGAATTATATATCGGAAGTCAGAGCACATTTGAAGGATATGTGTTTATTACGGGGATTATTTTCAGGTTTGTTTCAAAACTTAGTTGGTACATTATCGACCATATGAAAATTTGCACCAATTCATGTTTTCAACTCAGTTGTTTGTGCATTTGATAGACGTACTTTTCCAGTTGGATGATGGCGTGTGTGCAGCTCATCGTCCTCTACTCATGTGTCGTTGTGATATGATGTATGCTATGTTTACTGGAGACTTTAAAGAGAGTTCCGAGAAAATCGTGAGTTATATACTCAAAATTGTTTGCTTGTGATGCTCATGTCAAATAATTACATCATGTCATTTCCGTTAGGTGAGGTTTCCGGGAGTTCGAGAACAGGTTTTTCGGCAGTTATTATATTACGTTTATACTGACGAATGTCCAGAAGTGACAGCTTACGACTGCCTAGAACTGCTAGAGTTGGCAAATAGACTTTGCCTTCCTCGTCTAATTTCACTTGTAGAAAATAAAATTGTGCAAGACCTTAAGAGCATGAGCGAGGGTGGAGGTGACATTACTGAAATAGTCGTACACCTTCTAGAACCATGTCAAGTGAGTACTATGGTGGTGAGTTAATCGTTTCAAATAGTTGATATGAATTTAGTGAACGATATCTTGTTTTTCTTGTCCTGCAGCTACACAACGCAGTTCAATTGTCCGAATGGTGTATGAACAATATTTGCGTAAATTACAACACAATTTGTAGGCAAACTCCAAAATTACTTCGTGGTTTGCATCCAGAAAATCAAGCCTACTTGAATCGTCATCGCTGGCCCCCAGTATGGTACGTTATTAACTGAATGGTGGAAATGTTGCTTGTGAATTATTTTCAGTTTTATTAATAATTTTTGTTACATTTCAAGGTATTTAAAAGAGCATGATTACTATGAGAGATGTGTAAGTGAGCGTGAAAGGGAAGAACAACCATTAAAAGCTCTTAAGCGTCAAAGAAACGGTAGTGGATGTTTATGCTTCACAAATAAAAGTCGGCGGAACTCTGATAAGCTCAACTTCTGCACAGTGTGACCGTTTTCCAAAAGACTATTTCACAGATTTTTGACATTTCTACTGTTTTTCTCTACCGAATGTTATGTAGATGCTGCTAATACTTTTGTAGTTAGCAAATTTGAGTTTGTTTGTTTTTCGTAATTTTAATATGGATTTTACTTTCTTTGTATGAGTGAACCGGTTTAGTTGCTAGTTAACTTTTTGATGACGTTGGTGGTGAAGAGTTTTGTATCACAGCTTGTTTTTAGGTAAATGCGTCCTGGACCTTATCAAATTATGGCACCCTTTGAAATGCTTTTGATGATGATGATGATTATTATTATTATTTTGTAATGGTAAACACAGTCTGATTAGCATTTTTTAAACTTCACTCTCATTATGTTGTGAATCATCTATCATCTCTTAGCATCCATATGGATAGGATAAATGCGCATTATGCAGATTTCAATCATAAATCGTCTTCAGCAAGGAATTTATATTCAAATGTTAGCAATGCTGTCGAAGTATGAAATTCAGAGAAGCTTTTAATTTATAATTAAAATTATCAAGCTTTTATCAGAATAACGGAATTCTTGTTATTGCATTGTTGGAAGGATTAATCAGGTAATTAAAAACAGTTTTGGGTACTTAGCACGGACAAATTTCATTTTTCCCTTTGCAACAACGTTTCAGACAGCTATTTGGTTGGAGAAAAATCAAGGCGGAACTCTAATCATCAGTTGATTCTATCCAGCTAAAACTTCGGTCTTTGCAGCCGTATCTGCTTTGCCTATGCTCGATGATGTGGAGTATCTACCACTTGAGACGTGGGTATGTTGGAGACTCAATTCCCTGAATGGAAACATACTGTATGTACTCTTGGTGATTATGAATCTCAGTTGTATCTACAGAAGGGATTAAAATTATCTCCACATCCCACCAGTGTGCATTCAACGCCTCGAATGACACGAGACAGACTCAAAAGGGCTGTTGGATGGCAGTTTTCCCACTACAGGGGGATGAATCTGAGAATATCACATTTTTAGTGTGCTTTGGTCTTAATAGTAGGCCCTTCGATGGTGCAGTGGGTAGTGTGCTCGGTAACAGTGTCAGTGAGTCTAGGTGTGATCCTGGACCTAGGGAGGGGGGGTTGGCTTCTTTTGGGGGAGAGCGAGGCCCCAAGTGCGCCTTTCTTCGGATGAGAAGTAAAACCGAGGTCCCGTCTGGTATACGATGGTATTTGCACGTAAAAGAACCTTTCTCTACTATGCAACAAGTAGATGGGGCAACAATTTCCAGGAGTTGGAGCTCGCTCCCTGACGTCGGTGGAAGTCTCCAACGAACAGTTCGCCAGAGCGGCGAATTGCGTTGGACACACCAGTTCTCGTCTGATCACTGAAGTTAAGCAGCGCAACCCCAGCTAGTACTGACTTGGGTGGCCGCTTGGGAAAACTGGGTACCGCTAGTATCCAAAAATCGTCGCATTAGTGTAGTATCTGTGCAGTTTCTGCATCAGAACTACACAGTGGACGGGGCTCTAATGACCTTGTAGTTGAAGGGCCCTAAAACACCAACAAACAAACAACAACGACGAACAGTTCGCCGACGATAAGGAAGCAGAGGGGCTGCGGAAAGACACCGTCAAATACATCACCCTTGTGCCCATTCAGAGGGACAGGATGGGTACCCGACCATGCCATAGGTGGGAAGAGGGTTAGGAGTTGCTTTGAGTAGTAGGCCCCTCTGTCAGGTCTGTGGAGATTTGGCATCGCAGACAGTGAGATATCCAATCTAAAAATCGTTTCAACGTGGACGCTCATACTCACACTCTTAGTGCTCGGAATTCCCGATAGGTGTCGCTATGTGAAATCCGCGCGCTTTTCGATGACGTACCATAGCTTTTATTATTAATTTCGTGTTTTGTACTCTTCGTTCATTATTTTCTTAATTATGTCGCAGCAAGGTAGATTAAACCGTCGAGTACTACCGAAGCGTACTCGTGATGGTGAAGAGGATTCAGCAGCTGCTAGTGTAATGCTTACCCACTTTTAAATATTCAGTTTATCTTAAATAGTTCATATACTCGTTGACGTTTATTATGTAAGCATGCTTGTCGTGGTGCTTAACGGTAATTTACAAAGATCGTTTGACATGAACAGAGTGTAACGTAATAGTTAAATAGCACGTTGACTTCTTCACGGATGGAAATTTGATGTAATTAGATGTTCTAAGATGTATTAATTAGATGTACAACACATGTTTCAGGGTACAGACTCTAGTAGTCAATCCAGTAGGCATGCAACGCTAGAAAAAGCTCAAGAAGATCGCTTGGTACGTATAGTATCGCATTGGGGGACGTATCATTTCAATGGCAGTCTTGTAATAGAGATGTTTTATATTACAGGTGTCGGATTTAGTAACCTACATGCTAGTTATGGATCAGACAAAATATGCTATCAAAAAACAAGGTTTGTGACAGTGATTCTTGTATGGATCAGAGTGGGTATACCTCAGAGTGTTGGGCAGTACGAAAAAGTCATGACAATAGAATGGGGGTTGCTGAAATTCTGCGTTACATGGGTAGGGTGTCGAAAACA
This sequence comes from Trigoniulus corallinus, assembly GCA_013389805.1. Lineage (NCBI taxonomy): Eukaryota > Metazoa > Arthropoda > Diplopoda > Spirobolida > Trigoniulidae > Trigoniulus > Trigoniulus corallinus. The sequence continues at coordinate 20,373,345 of JAAFCE010009109.1, forward strand.
GCCAAAATTAGGAATGAGTGTATTTGGGGTGCGGGAACGTCACGAGAAGATAGAGAACAGATTGAAGTGGTAAGGAAGGGCATATGTTGAGAAGAGGGGGGAAAACCTGGGTACGTCCATCACAAGGATGCAGGTTAGTGGAAGCACCTGGGGCAGAAGAAGACTACCTAAGCAGACGTGGGAGCAGGTTGCCGAAGGGATATGATAGTATGAGGTGGTTGATAGGCCGGATATGGGTATGACATTTAGGCAAGTGGTTAACGTCGTTGGAAGTTTATTTTTATCAAGTATAATAAATGGTTAGAATTAAGATGAATGTGCGGATAGTGCATTTGGTTTTTACTTTGCAGATATTGTAAAGAATGTTCTGAAGGAAAAGGCCTCGCTGTTTACGTCAGTTTTCAATAATGCAAAACGAAATCTATTACAGGTATTCGTATTCAGTTGTTTGCCGACTTAGTATAAGCTGTACTGTATAATCCTAATATTCTTGTAATATTTAATGAAGGTTTTTGGTATCGCAGTCATTGAATTACAAGATAAGAAAGGGCACTACATGTTAGTGAACGCTTTGGCTCCCAACGTGGACAGGTATCATCTTTCATGGTCCGAAGAAGAGAGCAGAAATTTGGGGCTGTTGACCGTAATTCTTTGTATAATATACATGAATGGAAATGTGATTTCTGAAAGTAAGTGTCTATAAGAATTTATGTAACAAAAGCTAGTTCTATTACTTGTAGGAATTTAATGTAACAAACCAATAGAAAAATATGCTATCAATTATTAACCGTTCATCATTGGGGTATGCGTGAGAATAAATGAAATTTTTTTCTGTTGTGCTATCGGTAATTTTCATTCTTGGCCCGCCCTAAGTAAAAAATGTCACCATTTATTTTAGATATATAGTGAAATGAAAATTACAATGAGGTTGAGGTGAGAATTTGGTATTTGCATAATGTACATACTGTGATTGTGCTAGTATAGTCCACAATTAAAATGATGCATACAAAAACGACATGATCGTCATATGATGTTAACCATTTATTCCTTACTCAAAAGTTTAAGTCTGATTTCGAAATGAAAATTTTAAATTAAGCATGTTCACTACTCGTTCTTAATAACTATTTTTAATTTCAGATGATCTGTGGACAACGTTGAAAAAAATTGGCATAAATAAGGAGTAAGTCTTGTATTTTAGTTCTTTCAGCATTCTTTTCTTTTGGCAGTCACCCAGATTATTGTAGTGTACAGTTGATTTTCTGTGGTTTTACATTAAAAATCGTTTTCCAGCACCTATCACGATGATTTTAAGGATGTCAAAAAGTTAATTTTAAAGAAATTCACTCGAGAGTTATATTTAGAGTATAAAAAGGTACCCAACTCCGATCCACCCATTTCTGAGATTACATGGGGCCCAAGGGCAAAGGAAGAAGTGAATAAATTGGACTTACTGCAATTTGTTTGTGAGGTAAATATATCGTTTTATTGATTAGTCCCTACCAGGACATTTAGTAACGAAATAAATATTTTTTAGATATATGGAGGTATTGCTCCTGAGAAATGGACTAACCAGTACCAAGATGCCCAAAGAGTCGCAACACAGTGACATCATAATTTTAAACTGTCAAGAGTAAGGAAGTTTAATTTGCAAATAAGTTTTTTTAAATTATTCTTATATAAGTGACTTGTAAATGAAAACTATATATAATAAATCCTCATCGTGTATAATTATAATTTTAAGTTTCACGAGAAAGCTATACAGTAATATACTAAGAAAACAGACCAACATTCGACAAAATAACAAACAAATTGCTGTGAATTGCAATAATTTCATCAATTTTGAATATTAAGTAATTGATGAACTGCCTTCACAACATCCTGTGGAACAGGTAGCATGAGATTTTCCAACGATTTCGTATAGGGCATTGGTGCATCCACTCCTGTAATCCTGATAACAGGTGCATCAAGGTAGTCGAATGCAGGACCTTAAAAAGATCAACACGTTGCAAACATAACGCATTTGAATTAAACCGCAATAACAAAAATATCCTACTTTCTATGACTCTTGCACAGATTTCTGCTCCAATTCCACATTGTGGCCAACCATTTTCAACAGTAATTAAATGATGAGTTTTCATGATTGATTGCAGAATTGTTTCATCGTCTAGAGGCCTTAATGTTCTCAAATTAATGACCTAAAGATAAAGGCACGAATTCCAACTCTGCATCTCCAAAAAAACACGTTTTGGAAAGTTTCAGACGTGGGAAACTTACTTCGCACTCAATACCATTTGCAGCTAGCATCTTGGCAGCCTCGAGACATGTTTGAACTGCTTTAGAAAAGCTTACTAATGTAACATGACTTCCTTCTACTTCAATTTTAGCTTTACCAAATGGAATTGTAAAATCTTTTGACAACGCCTCTTCTGATAATTCAAACTGTGTGCCATAGAGAAGTTCGTTTTCTAAGCAAATTACTAAACATAACAAATGTCATGTAAGCCATCGAATTAATCGTCAAAGTTTCTCTTAAGAGCTTGGTACATACGAACCAGGGTCAGGATCTCGAATTGCACTCTTAAGAAGCCCTCTAGCATCTTCTGATGTATATGGTGAAATAACTTTTAAGCCTGGACAGTGACTATACCAGGCTGCAAAACATTGTGAATGTTGGGCTGCCACACCTACTGCAGCCCCATTAGGCCCTCGAAATACGATGGGCACATTGACCTACAATAAATGTTACTTTTACAACAGTCGAATTATGAATTAAAGTTAACTATTTTACTCACTAGACCAGCTGACATATAGAATGTCTTTGCTGCAGAATTAATAATTTGATCAATAGCTTGCATGGAAAAATTAAAGGTCATAAATTCACAGATTGGTCGTAATCCTGCCTAAAGATAAATTAGTATTTAATATATGTGGCATCAATAATTTGAATATCATTGTAATTACTTTCCACAGAATATCTTACCATAGCGGCTCCAACTGCAATGCCTGCAAATCCCATCTCGGAAATCGGTGTATCGATTACTCTTTTATCGCCATATTTTTTCCACAATCCTCTGCTAACCTGTATATTTTTAACGTCACTTAATTGTACTAATCCCCTATTTATTAATTTCTTCATCATACCTTATAAGCTCCATCATACATGGCAACTTCTTCCCCTAAGATAAACACCCTCTCATCTTTCTCCATTTCTTCATCCATGGCGGAGTTCAGCGCATCTCTTACTGTCATCTGTTAATATTAAAATGAGTCAGAACAGTGTTTTCCAAACTGTGGTTCGCGACTTTTCCACTTTGTCATAGATTTGAAGTGTGTAGGGCCGTGCCTCCAAAAAGTTTGGGAAGCACTGAGAGGGACTGCAATGTTGTCAGGGGTATAAAGTGAAGGAACATTAGCAAGCCACCAATTCTTTCATACAACGACTGGAGTAAGGGGAGGTGGTTTCTTTTGCGTGCCACTGAGAATACTGATAGTTTTAAGCCAACATTTCCAATGTTTTTTTAGAAGGATTGGTTCTGCTCCGGTCGTGGGGATGTAGTTAGATCACTCTACTAATAGACCTCATTCAACATCAATATTGTACTAACAGTGTTTGGATCGACACCCACAATACTAATGATTAAATCCCGGTATATCAGCAATCTGCTCTTTTCTCAAATGTACCACCTACGTCATATTATGAAAATGTTAAAAACCACTGCGTTAATTCAATGAATAATGTCTTTGCCGGGTCAACTGTAGGCTTACCTGCACAGCAGCAGCACCTCTGGTAGTGTGAAAGGTGCGAAAACATCCTGCTCCAAAAACCTTCTAAAATGATTATGCAAGAAAAAGTTTTCGTAAATTGCACGTTTGTTGCAGAAAATGCCACTTCTCTTCACTAGACTACAAAATATTAAAACTATAATTTCTTTACCTTCAAAGAACGAATTGCCTGAACTCCTTGCGTTCGAACAGCCATACTTCCTTGACGTCACCTTGAGTTGTCTGATATATTGTCGGTTGTTGAAGAAAATAAATATTACATATTTATACATCAAAGTTAACAAGTATTCATAAATTTATTTATAATAGCTATTGCATATTTAAGTTTCACGTTTATTATTTATAATTGCAATACGGTATATTAACCCAATTTTTTTTCTGTGACGTCACATTTTGGCCAATAAGGAAGCACTTTATCTTTTACGGAGTTTTGTCTGAGGGCGATCGGTCTCTCTTTGCTGTTGTGCAGGCTTCTGTGAAGGTTAGTCGAATTTTATCGTAGACATTTTACAAACGAAGCTTAATTTCGAGTTGTTGTAATATTTGCAGTTATGTAATACTATGTTCGAAATACTATTTTTATTTTAGGTACCAACGATGTTTCAGATTTTGCAGGAGATCACTAAAAATAGTTCTTTCAGTAGTCCATTCCATGTTCAATGCCAGAGTAAACCGGACACCGGCAGCGAGTTGACGAAAGAAACTAACCAGTTAATTCCAGGCCGAAACATAATTGCAGCAGCCGCAACACCGACAAGTGGTACGTTATTTTAAGAAATATACGAAAGAAATAACAGAAAGGGGCCATTTTCAACTTCAATATTTTCGTACATAGCAAAGGGAGAAAAAAATCAAGTTGATCTGATTTTAAAGCACCAAGGTGACGTCGTGATCTAATTTTGACCACACGGTACACGCCGGGAAATGACGCGATTTAGCATGAACTAAAAAATATATTATTTATAAGTTGATAAGGTGTTACTAAAGTTCAAACTTGACTATATTTTTTGATAAAGGAGTTGCAAACATTTCGATAGACGAATTTCAGTGTATGAAGCCAAAAATGTACGTTGTTTGACCTTGTTGAGGGGCTAAGGTTATTACGTCAATGCTGCGAGTCAATTGCGCGAAATTTGAAAGTAAAGGTGGATGCATACTGCCGTGTCAAGTTCTTCGACAGGTTCTTTTTAAAAATCTGACATCCAGGGATACTTGTATTCCTCCACGTAGTTGAGACGCTACGTTGTTTCCTCTATAATTACCTTAGTTACAAATTCGTGGTTCGCAGGTTCGATCCCGATTGAAGTTGGTGAGTTCTGTGGAGTGAAAGACCAAGTGCACATTCCTTTAGTGCTTCCAAAGTGTTACCTTTATGTAAAAGAAACAATTCTGTTCAAAGAGATATGCGTGGCAATAGGTAAAATTTCCAGATGTTTAATAGTAAACGGCTGACAGAAATCAAACAAAACCGATCTCTCGGGTACAATTCCTGTTAGGGCTAAATTTAGGTTTATGCGAAGTTAAGTTTCAAAACACAAATTTCAAAAACAAGGAAATAAAGCAAGGATTTGTATTCAACGTTAAATCTCTCTTAATGATACATTTTATTGCTCCACAGGCGGTGGTGATTCTGTTGAATATGGCTCATTAAAATATTACTTATTATGTGGATTTGGTGGAGTCTTAAGTTGTGGCATTACACATACTGCTCTTGTGCCTCTTGATTTGGTGAAATGTAGAATACAGGTTTGTAATTAATTTTATAGTTACTAATTAAAATCGTTTCTTCCATTTATTAAATATGTATTTTTAGACAAATCCGGGCAAATATAAGAGCATTGTGAATGGTTTTTCTGTTACGCTCAAAGAAGATGGTGTTAGAGGGCTGGGTAAAGGATGGGCCCCAACTGCTATAGGCTATTCCCTCCAAGGTCTGGGGAAATTTGGTTTTTATGAAGTTTTCAAGATTCTGTATGGAGGTCTTCTAGGAGAGGTAACGTAAATATTAGGAGAGGTATTTTGACTACTATAGACTTGTTAACTAATCAACTCGTTAAAACATTTACAGGAAAAATCCTATCTTTATCGTACTAGTTTGTATTTGGCTGCTAGTGCGTCAGCTGAATTTATTGCTGATATTTTTCTGTCACCAATGGAAGCTGTAAAAGTAAGGGTTCAAACGCAACCAGGATTTGTTAGTACCCTTAGAGCTGCTGCCCCCTTAATATACAAACAAGAGGGCTTGAATGGGTATGTATAAATGTGAAATACTAATTGTGGTCTTCAAACCTTACTCGTGTTTTAATAAAAGAAACTTATGGTAGGTTTTATAAAGGCATTGTACCCCTTTGGATGAGACAAATACCCTACACAATGATGAAGTTTGCTTGTTTTGAGCGCACAGTTGAAGCCCTGTACCAATATGTAGTACCTAAACCACGAGACGAATGTAGTAAAGCTGAACAACTAATCGTCACTTTTGCTGCTGGATACATTGGTGCGACTTCAATTTAATCACTTGTGTTAAAGATATGAGCAGAGAGTTAACATAAATCCTATTCTAGCTGGTGTTTTCTGTGCTGTTGTCTCTCATCCTGCTGACACTGTTGTGTCGAAGTTAAATCAAGATAAAGGTAGCACAGCCGTAGAAGTAGCGAAAAAATTAGGATTTTTTGGTAAGTTGGATTCCTTACGGTTATTTAAAAACACACTCCTTAGATCCACTTTTGAGGACTGATGTCCGGCAGCTTTACCGCTGTTTATTGGAAGTGCTTGAGTCATTAGTGTGTGAGATTATTATACCTTCATTGTCAGACCATCCATGTTTTTGACAGGCAACTGTCTTGCATACTCTGTATGCAGTTTCTTAAAATTTGGGCTCTCTGGCGATGCGGACAAATAATGTAATTTGATGTGAATTGTACTGTGTATTTATTGCCTTATATTTTCTAGGATTGTGGAAGGGACTTGTCCCAAGAATTATAATGATTGGTACGTTAACTGCACTGCAGTGGTTTATTTATGATGGCGTGAAGGTGTGGCTACATCTGCCCAGACCACCACCACCATCCATGCCAGAGTCACTTAAGAAGAAACTTGCTGAAAAACAACAATAATATGATCTTTGTAATGAAGTAGACTTGAATGGAACATTGGAATATTTTACGCCATAATGTTGAATAACGGGTTTTAAACCCATACATGTCAGCTATCGTGTTTTAAAGCAATTGTAGATATAGATGGAGATTTCATTGAATATAACATCCATTCTTATACTATAGTTTGTTATAGTATAATAGTTGAAAAGCTAATTTGGAGAATAAAATTCGGATCTGTTTACTATTGCTGCCCTGAATGTTTTTTATAGCGCCGTCGACGTAAAGTAGAAATGCAAATTTCAATAATTGGTAAATTGCCTGGCCAAAGTCGATGGTTCTCCGATATTTGCAAAATCTTAAACACATTACTTAAGGCAGTGGTTCTCAATCTTTTTGAAGTCAGGGAACACTGAACTGTGACATTTTCTAGCACGGAACACTTACAATTCAACATAAACTTTAAGGCAGGTTCTAGACTTTCTACACTTGGTACTTACTACATCATCATACCCTTATCCCGCCTGTGGCAGGGTCGGGTCTGAAGATTCTAGCCCTCCACTCTCGTCTAGTTCTCCCCCAGTTACCCGTCCATCCCACACACTATCATATCCTTACGGACAACCTGTTCCCACGTCAGCTTTGATCTCCCCCTGTCCCTGGTGCTACCGACCACCTGAATTCCCGGAATTAACTTGACGAGCTCCTCTTCCCCTCTTCGCAAGACGTGTCCATTCCACCTCAGCAGGTTGGGGTCGGGTCTGCGGGTCCACTCAACGTGCTCTGAGTGGGGTCACCGCATCCAGGCGTCTGGAACCCGCAGGAATATTGACTAAGTTGTCTGTGGGGGGGGGGATGCCGGCCTACCCTACGTTGATCTGTCTATAAATCGACTAAAAATCTGCGGTCCAGTGTTTGGTCGGGCTATAGCAATTTTCCAGGTCACGTAAACCGTAAAATATGAATGGGAAATTTCCGATGGTGTGGCCCACGTGCTCCACCGTAATGAACGTATTGCGGTGTTCTGTCTCCATGTAACACATTTCGGATAAATTTTCGCTAAATTCTGTAGATATTCTCTAAATATATAGCCGAATTTCAAATTAAAGTCGTTTAGCATTGTAATAAGTTGCTTGAAATGTTTGCATTTGCATTAGTGGGCGTTAATAAATGATGTAATATAGGGCGCAGTACGTGACAACGGGATGCTCTTGCACGAGTAGCACCATCCTAAACTAACGTAAATTATTAACAAAAATGGTAATATTCAAACTTTTATGTAAAATAACATTGAAGATGTGTGATAATATGTATTTCATTTGTTATTGTTTTGCAGTTAAATTTGATTAGCTGGAATGTCAATGGTGTACGCTCCTTAGAAGCTCCAATTAAAAACATTTTAGATAGTTTTGAAGCTGACATAATTTGCTTACAAGAAACAAAAATCACTAGTAAGAATACTACTAATAGAAATCTTTACGTGTGAACGAATAGATTTTGATACTATTTTTATCAATATTAAAATTCACAGGAGATCAGTTGGATGAGTGCACTGCCGTTGTTGACGGCTACAATTCATATTTTAGCTTTTCAAAAAAACGAAGTGGTTATTCCGGCAAGTTTGAGTATAAGATTGACATTAAATACGAAGGGCTATTAATTTATTGTTGTTTTGTTAGGTGTTGTTACTTTCTGCAAGACGCATGCCTGTCCGTTAGCTGCAGAAGAAGGATTGTCAGGAACTTTTGTAAAATCTGGAACATTAGATCATGTCGGATCCTATGAATCTATTCAAGAAATGGGATTTGACGTGTTGCAGTCTTTAGATAGTGAAGGCAGAGCCGTTTTAACAAAGCACAATATAAGGTAGTTCAAAGCCAAAATAATATTGAAAAGTTGCGTTAATTGTTAATTTATGCATTTGATTCTCGTTATTGGATTTTTCAGACTCAAAGACTATACTGAAGCATCTGTAGTTGTGATCAATGTTTATTGCCCAAGAGCAGATCCAGAGAAGCCAGAAAGAAAACAATTTAAACTAAAATTTTATAAGTTATTGCAGCGTAGAGCAGAGGCCATTTTAAAAACTGGATGGTTAGATCTTTTTTACGTAGAAAATAATGAATTTGTTTATTGTTTCGTTTTAATAGAAATATCTTTCTTATAGCCATGTGATTATTTTGGGCGATATTAATACTAGCCATAAAGAAATAGATCATTGTGATCCGTCCCAATGCGAGGTATGTATTGAATAAAGGTGACAAAGCAAATTTATATCAAATTTCAATCCTCTGACCATTGTAGGACTTTTCTAATCAACCAGAAAGACTGTGGTTAAATCAATTTTTGTTAAATGCTGATAATTATGATGAAAAAGGTTGGTCTTTTTTGATCTCGCATTCATTAGTCAGTCTGTTTTCAAGTTTTGTATCTAATACTCTCGATGATCAGTATTTTATACGAAATATTTGTTCCTTTGTTTAGGCCACTCAATGAAATTTATAGATAGTTTTCGCTATTTTCATCCGCTGCAGAGAAATGCCTTTACGTGTTGGAACACGTTAATTGGCGCTAGACAGACGAATTATGGCACTAGAATTGATTATATAATTGTAGACGCGAAGTTATGTAAAGAAGTGATGACCGAAAGCACGATTCTTGCAGATGTTAAAGGATCTGATCATTGCCCTATTAAAGGGGTGTTTGACTGCACTTGTTTGCCTTCGATAAAACCCCCTTCTCTCTGTTCAACATATTGGCCAGAATTTTCAGGAAAGCAGGTTAAAGTATCTGACTATTTCCAGAAATGTGCTAATAGCTTACCGGAAGCAAAACTAACTTCTTTGTGTGGACGTACTGAAAATCAATTAATAACTAAAAGATGTATTCGCCAGAAAGATGGACACAAGTTCAGAAAAGTAACATCTAAACAAAAATGCATTACTGCGTTTATAAATTCAGAATCAGAAAAAGTAGATAAACCTTCTTCAAATGGGTGTAATAGATTGCTAACAGACTCATCTTTGCAAACTAGTAATGTTTCTAGTTCTGTGAAAGATATTGAATTGACAGCTTCACAGGAGGGTGCAAGTAAGAAGGCCGAGTCTGCTGTCGCTTGGAAATTGTTATTAAAAGGACCAAGACCATTACCGTTATGCAAAGGACATAATGAACCTTGTGTTATGAGAGTTGTAAAAAAGCCTGGACCAAATTGCGGCAAGGAATTTTATGTGTGTGTGAGACCAAATGGCCATGTCAATAATCCGGAGGCAAAATGCAATCATTTTCAGTGGCTGAAGTGAAGAGGTAACAAACCTGAGTAACGTTTCCAACTTTGAATCCAATTTAAAGAAAACTTTAGAAGAGCAATAAATTTGCTTGTTTTTATAACACTTTTGTTTCTGTGGCTTACACTTCAGAAGCAATGCCCTTCTCACGACTGTGGCAAGGTCGGGTTGGAGGGCACTTTTTACGCAGCCGCCTGCCGACCTTTTGATCATGTATTGTTTGCCCATTTTTCTTCGTTTGCGTACTTTTCTTTCACCTACTGCAGAGGCGAGCTCCTTCACCTGGGTATCGTGCAAGATAACGTTGTACACATCACAAGGCTGCACTTCCCATCCAAGGGAAGGCGCACTGGGCAGGGGGGGGGGGGCTCTCATCAGAAGTCACTCAGTCAGGATTGAACCAGTACGCCGCCGAGGTGGGTTGTGGCATCCTTAAATTGTACTGGTATATATTGGTTTTATATCACCTGTACCTACTAGACAACCCGCCGCGGTGGCGTAGTGATTAGCACGCTCGGCAACTACGCCAGTAGTTTTAGGTTCGATACTGGACCGGGGTGGGTCGGCTTCTTTCGGGCGAGAGAGAGGCCACTAGTGTGCCTTCTTTCAGATGAGAAGTAAAACCGAGGTCCCGTGTGGGTGTACGATGGCACTTGCACGTAAAAGAACCCTCTCTACTACGCAACGGGTAGATGAGGCAAAATTTCCAGGTGTAGGAGCTCGCCCCTCCCTGACGTCGGTAGCATTCCCAAACGAACACTAGACCGACGATAAATAAGCGTAGGGGTGCAGCTTTGGCCGGTAACCGGCTGCTGAAAAAACTATGACCAATATATCACCCTGTGTCCATTCAGAGGGACAAATGGGTACCCGACCCTGCCATAGGCGGGAAAAGGGTTAGGAGTTGCTTTAGTTGCTTATCACCTGTACCTACGACATTCCTTCTTCGTCGAAAGGAAGAGGAAGGAAGCATCAGCCTAGCCCAGGGTTAAACCTACGACCATGAACCCACGAGGAGTACAGCACACTACCGTTGCAATACCTAAGGCAGACATTTGGTTAGGCCCGAACACAATATTTTTTAGTATGTGTATTTATTAATTATGTTTCTATGCCAGCTTGGCTTCATTTGAGTGAAATATAAAAATTATCGAGCATTTTTTGCCATATTTTATTGAACAACGCCGTTAGCGGAGATTTATAGGTCATAACGTGCGCTATTTTCTTTTTTTGGTGCGCGCGCAACCATTCGAAAGCACATGACGGAAAAGATAAAGAAATCTGAAATGCCATTGGTTGTTTTCGTCGAGAGAGGAATTCTTATTGGGTGACGCTATCAAAAGTATTTTCGATGTGATCACGTTTTGCAAGGCGAGTTCTGTCATGTCGATGTGAAATATCCATTCTCTCTCGAAGAGATAAGCTGTAATTGTGGTGAGTGTAACATTTCTAAAAACTAAGAAAATGTTATGAATATCTTAGAAACGAAACTTTTTAACTGCCATCCTATCCTCGTGATGTATGAGAATTATTATGATGTTTCTGACATATGTTAAAAAGTTTGTCAGTGTATTAATTTTTCATGGTGTAAGATGGTTTATCGTAATTCCGTGTTAAATATTCAAACACATCTAGGGACATACAGTATTGGGACATGTGTTTTCTTATAGTTAATCGTGATACATTTATTTTATAGGTTTGTGTAATCGGATCTTGTGAATTATCGTATTAGAATGTCTAGAATGTCATGCAGTATAGGAATCCAATGTTGTCAGCCCGAAAAGTCAAATATTCCTTACGGATTTGTTAGAATTCCTCCCTACTTTCCACCAAAAAGACCTTGTTATACTTTCCACTACGGTTGTACCTTACGATGCGCAGGTTTTATTTGCCAAAAGAAAGGTGGTACACGGCCATGGTATATCTTGACAGTTCCACATACCATACTAGCCATCCTAAGAATTATCTTTGTGTAAACTACCAGTAGAGGTAATTTGATATTCAAATGTTCATGCCTGGGTGAAATTATGAATTTGGTTTGTGAAATTCCTCACTACTCGCGTGAATGCGTACTGTGACCTTAATGTAATGAAAACTGTTACCGTGTAAGTCCCACTTTAATGTCAAACTAATGTAATCACCGTTGAGTAAATGGGCGAATTTACAAATATTGAAATCGTTGACAAATAGTGGCATGGGAAATGTGTTGTAATAACGTTTCGGACGCTCCATATCTGAAACAATGTAGTCTAAAAGCGCTCTAGTTTGTGGCTTAGTTTTCGAGCGAATGTGACTAATATTTTTCCAATTCATTTTGAAGAGTTAATATTAGATATTGCAGCTTTATTAATTATAGGTTTTTACCAAGCTCGGCTACTCTAATTTCTTTTTGAGGTAGAATTCTGGTACCGGAATTCTTTCCGTGTGTATGTGGGAATGACGACTTCTGGAAGGGCTGATCAGCTGCTGTGGTTCCCTACTCCAAAATGGTAAACTAAAAATTAGAGGTATAAAGATAATACTGTAACAAGGACAGCTATTCATATTTGCTACTCATTTTATGATTTTCTTTGGGTTAGAGCAGTTTTGATGTCCTTTCTGTGGACGTATACGACGTTTATCTACCCATTCCACTCCTGTTAGAGGTAATTGCTGTATATATCGAGTCTTCTGCACTTGAAAGTTGAAGGTATTTGAACGGACTGATAAGTAAATGCAACTCCTAACCCTTTCTCCCCGGGTATCCATCTTGTCCCTCGGAATGGACAGATTTTTTTCCAACCGCCGGTTGCCGACCAAAGCTGCAACCGCTACGCTTATTTATCGTTGGTCTAGTGTTCCTTGGGGCATTTCACCAACGCCAAGAGGCGAGCTCCTACACCTGGGAATTTTGCCTCATCTGCCCATTGCATAGTAGAGAAGGTTGTTTACGTGCAAATTTCGCATAACTTTTCACTTGACTCGCCACAGTGGCGTGTCCGACTATTGCGTCAGCGGTCCCAGGTTCGATACTGGATCGAGGTGGGTTGGCTTCGTTTAGGCAAGAGGCGCCGAGTGTACCTCCCTGCCATAGTTGGGGAAAGGATTATTAGTTGCTTGTTGTTTATTTGGCTCGCAGCTGCCACTACCGTTTTAATAAACTTAGCTGTTGATTATGCACTCAAAGTAATCTCTACTCTTGACATGCTCTCTTATTAGAAAACTCGAAAGCAATTCTCCTGTCTGGCGTTAAGCACCTTGTAATTTGAAACAGGAAATGTATAAATGTGTGAGGATGTAAAAATCATGCCGGTGTTAAGTTTCCTTTGCGATTGTCTTGGTATGCACAACATTATAATTATGGCATCAAACCCATTCCTCGTATTGTTTTTCCCCCCAGTATTTTTTGAAACAGGTTTCGTTGCACGGCAGTGGTGTCCAACGCGTATATGACCACGGACCAACACGTTCAGTTTGTGTGCTTGCGAGCCGCAGACAAAACCCAAAAATATTTTTAGCTATCAAAAAAAGGTCTTTTTATGTTTATTCGAAAGTGACTAATTTAAATTTTAGTTATTTTTCTTTACTTCTTTACCTTACAATGTTTTTAAAATTTATTTCACGTTTCTGTTTTTGGTCGCATTCTAGGGTCTTGTGGGTCGCATGTTTAACACCACTGTTATTGCCTGAAAAACCTACTTGGGAAGAATGACATTTGTCGTTTGAAAAAAAAATGTACCACGTCTGAAACAGGTCTGGACTTTGAAGACGTGCACTGGTCCGGATACTGTATATAATTGATTAATTCTGATGGACTTTTACCTTAGGACCAGTTTGTCTGATATATAGAGCTGACAGACAATTAATGTCAGACTAGAGTGCCGAAGAGGTCTTATGACCTGGCGAAGGGAACGGCTTATTGCGTTGGACACACCAGTTTTCGTCTGATCACTGAAGTTAAGCAACGCAACCCCAGCTAGTACTAACATGGGTGGCCGCGTGGGAAAACTGGGTACCGCTAATACCCAAAAATCGTTGTATTAGTGTAGTGTCTGTGCAGTCTCTGCATTAGAATTACGCAGTAGACTGGGCTCTCACGACCTTGTAGTTGAATGGGCACCAACTTCTCCCGCTGGATCCAGAAACATACCGGCGAAATGTTAGACGATACTTTTATGCAGCCGGCTGCCGATTTGATGCTGAAATCCCGATGCTTATTTATCGTCAGCGTATTTTTATTTGGAGTTCTTTCCCCTCTACTGACGTCTGGAGAAGTCGAACTACACGTATATTTTACTACCACATGCAGGCGACATCTTTCGCACAAATAGGGCCACTGCTTTACATTCCATCTGACGAAGGCCCAGTTTTTAGGCTTCCCTTTCGCTCGGAAGAATCCATCTATCTCAGGATTGATCATGTAACCATGGGCTTACGAAATACAAACACACATGACGGACAACTTGTGACATTAGTGTAAGAAGCAAATATCTATTAGCTGTAGACACTAAACCTCAAAAGTCTTAGAAACTAATAGTCTCAGAAGTGCATGGAATACAGTAGACTGCCAGCAGGTACTATCTCGAAACGTTTTTATGAAAATAGTAATTATCACAATAGTCCCTTTTCTTCCACTCCCCCCCCCCTGCCCAGGAAAAAAACTTAGGTGATTTGTTGTAGACTAACATTGCTGGCCACTGCGTGACTACGTATGAGGGTATGTATAAATTTCCTTTAGTGTGTACTGTATTAATAATCTATATAATTACATATCATTGGTATTGTTCTGCAAGTCGGTTAAATTTCTGACGTATAAGTACAAAGAGTGTTGCAAGAAGATTTATTATTCAGAATTGGACTTACGGCTCGTCTACCAATCAGAGTAGGTCAGCGTTAAATTAAAAAAAAAGTCGACTCACAGGTCGAAACAGCTACCGTCTTTTACATGAATTTCTCATCAACGTTCACCTACTGAAGTCAAATACTTTTTCATATTTTTACTACAAAATTAATACTTGAGCTGATGTTCAGATGAACTTCAACTCCCTGTCTCAACACTCCAAAAAACGCCTTTCATTCAACCTGGGTCCTAATTACTTGTGCAATTAAAAAAAAAAATGGTAAATACAGGTTAAGTTGCTAGTTACAACTGCAAGATGAAATACGATTTAGGAAATATTAGCACCAAATGTTCACTACCTCCACAGTGCCCCACATTGTTGTGATGATTGGCGAGCCAAGGTTGAGCAAGTCAAACGATTGTTTTTATAAAGTTATTATTAATTGAATATACGCATCCTCACCATTGTCAGGTATTTGCAATTAAAAATCGTGCATTAACATAGTCATAAGAATATTCAGGACCTAAATCCTTATTAAGTAAAAGAAGTTGTTTTGAAATATTCCTACCTATTATGGGGTCATCGTTTGTGTGGGCTCATCCAAAGAAGTATGAATGTCGATGATTACAAGCTCTCCAAAGCAATGAATCTTATTGATTTTCAGTAATTTATGACTTGTTAGTCACATTTAAATGCATGACACGTGTGTACCATATTTTATTTACACCTGTTGTATACTGCATGGCACCTGACATGCAACTTGTGCATGTGCTGCTCTGCACTTAAACCTTGTCTTGCTTTCAATATCATGTCGCATTTGTCATGAAAACAACTTGTTTTACAACGCACGCTATTGTTTTTAGGCCATTTCATTAATGAATTATTGTACTGAAATGACAACTTGTAGAACTTCATCATCATCATACCCTTATCCCGCCTGTGGCAGGGTCGGGTCTGTGGGTCCACTGAACCTGCTCTGACTGGGGGCACCCCAACTTGGCGTCCGGAACCCGCAGGAAATATTGGCTGAGTTGTCTGTGGGGGGATGCTGGACTACCCCATGTGTTCCAGCACCGCATTATACAAACAAAATGGAAATTTTGGCAGGTAAATTAATGCTTTATGGTTATAATATTGCATGGTGTCTGCCCTATTGCACAATAACAATAAGCAGCAGGGATATTCCAGACCGCATGCGGTGCCAACTTGTAGGACTTAACTGCAGGAAGTGGCAGACTTTTTTTAAAATATACCGTCGACTACTCTTTACCATCTTAAGGGCAACTGCTGTCTGATTTTATTTTATAGTTGAAATTGCAGTCTCACTGTCATTGTCGTCATATCCTTGTTCTGCCTATGGTAGGGTCGAGTCTGCGAGTTTCGACTGTCATTCGACTCAGTCTCTCTCACTTGACCCGCCTTGGTAGCTAAACTCACTTGTCTCTTGAGCGAATGGTGGCAGATTCAATCCTGGAATGAGAAGTAGTCATCACTTTACGTAAAGGAGCCCTTTCTACAGAAAGGACCATCCAGTTGTAGGCACTATTTCCTTCCCAACATAGGTAACCTTCCAATTCATCACCCATGGTGTTTTCAACACCCCTTACCCTCATGCACGACAACTGAGCCAATCATTTCATTTGTTCTTCTTCGATAACTGAGTGGGAGTGTTCGGCTCGTGGATTCGTGGTTGCAAGGTCGATCCTGTCCAAAGCAAGTTAGTTATGTGTACTGGACGAGAGGAGATGGCAAGTAAAACCATGGACTCCGTATGGTGTGCTCGATGTCACTACTGTAGCTAAGCGAAGTTTTCTGGTGCATGAGCTTGTCCTGAGTTAATACCTACGAAAGAATAAAAAAATTTTATTGCAGAGTTCTCATTCCAATAGGCTGCATACTTTTCTTGGTAGGTTGGACGTACTGATTGTTTCCTGAATGACGTAGTTGTCTTAATTTTTTGGTTTACAGATTCACCTTCACTGCAGACATCATTATGCCAATTGCTACGGAGAGTGGGAGAGATATGGTAGTGAACGGCGTGGATGTGGAACTGCTGTCTGATGAAGAACTTTTTCAGAGATTAAAAGACCTTGGAGTAGAAGTAGGACCAATTGTTGGTGAGTATTGTAGAACTACAATAATAAATTAAATCAACATTTCGTGCAAGTTTTTGACATTATAAAAAAATATTTTTAAACCAATAATTTACAAAAAAAAAAAAAATCAAAAAGCAGTAAAAGCAAAATGTTTGGAATGTTAAAGATGTTTTGCTGTTGGATCCTGTAGGTTCAAGAAGAGAAAGGGTTACAGAGAGGTTATACCTTGCGTCTGTGTTTTGTAAGACTGAGTTGTTATATTTCTCTTTGCTTTACAAAAGATAGTAAATGCCGTCTGTGGTCTGATACAACAAAGTACGTGGCCTGCCATTTTAAGAAAGTACTTGTGGTGGTTGGGACAATGTCAAATTTTGTCTTTTTTCACTTCAGTCAATAATTTTTATTTAACACAAGTCATATTTATTCATTATTGTCATCTGCACTCCAAACCCCCTTTTCTACATATGGCAGGATGGGAACCCATTTGCCCCACTGGACGGCATTTTTCTGCACCAGCTGCCGACCTAATGCTGCAACCTTTTGCTTATTTAACATCAGCGTAATTTTTCATTTCGGAGAGGAAGGGAACAGAAGTAATATTAAACCTATTATTTCGTTTGAAACCAGGACACGTAAGAGTATTAAACCTGTAATTTTTTTTTTCATGCATGTAAATCTTCACATTGAACCTGTTAATTATACGCAAAATAGGATTCTTTGCATATATAATATATGGTCTGTAAGTAGGAAGTGTGGTTGCGTGCTTGACTCATGAGTCCATGGTTGCAGGTTCGATCATTGCCAGCGGCTTTTATTTACCAAAAAAAAAAAGAGACCGTGCCAAGTACGCCTTCGGGTAGATAAAAAGAAGGTAAAACCTGGTTTCTGGTATGGTGTGTGCGATGTTACCTGTGCGTAAAGGAACTCGTTCCACTTGGAGCAAATTTCCATTACCTAAGGTAGACCGTCGTTAAAGAAGCGGGAGCAGTGGCGTAACTATGCCCGGGTTGAGCAAACAAACAATACCCCAAGTCATCGGCATCCCTTGTGCGGCCAAGTTGCGTTGGACACCCCAGTTCCCGTTAGATCACTGAAGTTAAGCAGCGCACACCCACGTCAATACCAACTTGGGTGGTTGGTAAAGAACGTTGGGTGCTGCAAATTAACCCTCTTCCTCCTCCTTTCACCTACCTCCTCATCTCCCGTGGGCAGCCTCCTAAGGGGTTAACCTGTTATGGCTGCCTGGCTTACACCCCAACCCACAAACTAATCAAAGAATCCCCTTATCCCGCCGTGGCAGGGTCGGGTCTGAGGGTTCTAGCTCTCCACTGAACATGCTCTGACTGGGGCACCCCAGCCAGGCGTCTGTAACCCGTAGGAATATTGGCTGGGTTGTCTGTGGGGATGCCGGCCTACCCCACGACTTGCTGTTGAGTTGGTCAGCTGCCCGGGTTCCATGTTGACGCTAGTTACGTCACTGAGCAGAAGGTTAGCAGTCTGCTACGCAAAAATACTGCTCAATGACTCACCTAGAGCAAATTGGTTCTCGGCACTGCGATCGGTAGAGAAAAAGGTTAGGGATGATTGACTACAAATAGTATCCTTAAAATATTTTTAAACTCTAATTCGGAATAGTTGATGAGACATCGTGGAAAAGATGAGGGAGAAGCGGTTGAGTTGGTATGGGCATGTGATGAGATTAGGAGGAGCTTTTTAGGTCCAGTATGGGTCTGTATGTGATGGGGGCACCAGGGGTAGGGGAAGACTAAAACGGACGTGGGAGCAGGTGGTGCAGAGGGACATAGACTTGTGGGATGGAGAGGGACTTGGTGGGGGATAGGCGAGAGTGGACGATAAGAACCCGCAGACCCGAACCCGCCGCAGGGGGAAGGAGGATAAGATGATGATGCATTCGGCATAGTTGATAGGAAACAAACATTTTGAAATGAATATAAAAGCCTTTTTTTTACCCGTAATTTAAAATTGAGTTGGAAACTTTTGCGTGAGAGTTGTGCCTACACTGGTTCAATCTGGTTATCTCACTAATGACTAATTGCATTATTTGTATGTAAACTTGGAACTGAACTGTTTCTGTCGTCAAATAACCTATTACTTTTTAGACGTGGGAATTAGTTGGTTGGTATTCACCTTCTGCTGACAGAGACGTTCTCTATCGTCAAGTCCTTGAAGTTTCTAAGGCGAGGTTATAAAATCATTCCTGGTGGTGAGACGAGTTAAGATGTGCAGTCTACCGACTGATTGTTAAGTACCTCCTTTTTCATGTTTTTAATTTTCCTTGACATGCTGACCTAATGAATAAATAGGTACACGTCAATGATAGATGCACGTAGATGATAGTTGTACGTACGTAGATCAGTTCTGATAAACCTGAGGGATTTACATTGCATCGAAGGTGGCGTACCTCTTAACTTGGTCGTTTTCCGTCAGTCACATTGACTTTCGTTGAATTTCACATTGAGATCAGTCACAACTTCGTTACACGTGAAATAATCATCAGCCTCTTCTGTCAAGGCGTAAGGCTTCTCAACTAGTGGCGGATCCAGGATTTTCACACACATTATGCGAATATTGCACAAGTTTATATGTGCATGGGGGGTTGCAACCCCCAAAACCCCATCCTAGATCCGCGCGTGATCTCAACCACACCAATATGAGAATGGAGGATCTGTGTCCACCATTTATTATTGTCAGGGTCCGCTCTAGCGCTTACGTGGCCCTGGACAAAAAGACAAATTGCCGCCCCCCCTTAATAATAGTGAAACCTGTATAAGCGGACCACCTGCAGGACCCCGTACAGGCGGTCCCCTTACACAGGTGGTCCGCTTGTGGAGGTACCTCCTTACACTTCATGAATGCCCACCAGTATGCATACATATACAGTGAAACCTCTCTAATTGGTACACCTGCGGGACCTAGCCAAAGTGTACCCATAAGAGGGGTATGGGTATATAAATTAATCGAAACAATACAGTATATTGTTTTATATTGTTTTTTAACTGCAAAAAAATGCATTGTATAATATAATATTTCGCAAAATTATTGAAGTACACAAATTTAATTTTTACAAACAAATCAATCAAGGGACGTTTGTCTACAATCAAGCTACCTTCTTATTTGCTGCCTATGGCAGGGCCGGGTACCCATCTTGCCTGTCTGAATAGATGCAAGGGTGATCTTTTGGACTGCGTTTTTCCACAGCCAGATGCAGACTAAAGCTGCAACCCCTCTGCATATTTATTGTAGGTCTACTGTTCTTTGAGGTATTCCACCGATGCCAGGTGGCAAGCTCCTACACCTGGAAATGTTGCCTCACCTATCCGTTGCATAGTAGAAAGTTCTTTTATGTATAAATGCCATTGAACGCCACATGGGACTATGGTTTTACTTCTAATCCAAAGGAAGGCGCACTCGGGGCATCTCTCTTGCAGAAGAGAAGGCAACCTGCCTCGGTCCATTATCGAACCTAGAACCACTGCTGCAGTTACCAAGCACCATGCCCACTGCGTCACCAAGGCAGGATTTGCCCATTACAGAGGGGAATTTCTGAAAATGTATTAGGTGTACCAATTTTCTGCGGGTCCACTGAACATGAACGTTGGTAAGTTGTCGGTGGGGGAAGCCGGCCTACCCCACGATAACGTCATCTTATACGCTCACCATAATCTCTCTATTGTTTCACCTGATGTCTTTTTAAGGAACTGAGCCTTAGCCAATCTTCAGCATTGGGAGAATTATAAAATTGGTGGGATTTGGACTTTGGAAGATATGAAAATTTTGGGCCTGGTATACGGTAGAATGTTGTGCCATCTATGCGGCTCCGTTTAACAGCTGCTGACGTCCAACATTCAAGCCGTTAAAGGCGAGAATGCTCGCTTTTTGACAGCTGCTTTAATAGTGATTTTGAAGTTTAGATTATTGTCTGTCGTTTCTAGATATTACGCCTCGGGATACTAGTCAGTTTGGTGTTCAATAGATGGCTAATTTCTACCTTGAACTTGATTAACAAGCTCTCTTAAGTGATACAAGTACGCTATAATAACAAAATGTTGCTACGTTTTCGAAACCAGTTCTATTGAAAAAAAAATTTCCATTTGGTGGTGATAGGTTCCCCTCCCATTTTTTATCCATTTGGTGGCTATGATTGCTTATTTTATTCATGAGTTATTTGCAGAATCGATTCTGGCCGAGACCGATGGTTTCTTGCCAGGGAGAGGGAGGGAAAGGTTTGGTAAGTAAAGCTGTTGTCCCTATAAATGTAAGTGTAGTTAAACATCCCTCGGTGAAGGTAATTATTTCTGTAAGTAGATAAGGTGTTGCATAACTAAATAAACCAGACAAAATTCTGATCTGACCAGATGATTATTAACACATCGTCCTGGAATATCGCTAATTCTTTAAGTGTCACTCCAGAAGTCGTAATGGAGCTCATCCGCCATCCTCGTGGTGCATATCCCGGGACATTGTGTGCATTAAGGAAAAGAATTGCAAATTCGGTAGACAGACCTCGGTAGCTCAATAGGTGAAGCGTGGCCAAAATCCTAGAGTACTTATTTCCCCATTCTTCCGACTAAGGTCAGCAGTTCTCACTTACTGAGAGAAAATGTTAATTAATATTTCTGTTTTTAGCCTTTAGAAATAGTGTGCAAGACTTTGTTAGCTGTTTTCTAAGTGACCAAGATGAACTGCAATTAGCCTAATTTTGTAAATTATTGTTGAATGCAAAGTTTGTTAACTTTTTTTTTTTTATCTTGCTTGCATTTTTGTTTGCGCATATGATTAATACTAATCATCGAAGGGAGAGTTTATTTTGAGTTTAAAATTATAATACCCTTTTGTTCAGGAGGTTTTTTTTTTCAATAATTATTGTATAATTTATTTTCATCATATCTTATCTTTGACCTTTTTATTGCAGGAAAGTAAAGTGTAAAAAAAAAGAAGCTTGCTTTGGTCGTCATTTCAGCTCATTGTGAACTAAGAATGGCCAATTATTTCCCTGGATTGCTTTAAGATGTCATGTTTTAGTTTTATCAGGAAGCGCACACGTGCATTATTTTAGTAGTGCAATGGACTGACAAGTGAAAAGCGATTTTTATTAGAATTAGTCGTTATAATAACATAGTTATCGTGTTAAATTTTCTGACAGGGCGTCGTTTTTCTTTCTCAGGACGCAGTATTTGCTATGCATCTCAATATGAAGTTGATATTCACAAATTCTATCATCACGCTATGTAATTATGCGCACATATTTTGAAATATTTATTATTTAAAACAAGAAATGAGAAATTACTATCATTTTCTACCTTTTTTCCTGGGCGTTTACCGGTAATGTTTTTCATCGGTGATCTGGTTACGTCGATGCACTGACTGTGCTAAAACGAGTAGGTAGTAGTAGTAGTAGTAGAAATAATTATGAGAAAAAGTTGTAACTTTATATCCGAGAGATTTTTTTTTTAAATTATAATGGTAAATAGGAATTGAACGTGCATAAGTCGGAAGTGAAGCTGTGATTCTATCAAAGACCCAATTTCTGCCTACCGCAAGGTCTGATGACCATTATTTTGGAGGGACCAAATTGAAACAGAGGAAGGATAAAGGGAATAGAAACCGGTAAGATAGAAAGCATAAGTAAAGAAGCAGGTTAGCAAGATGTAAGACCCTAGAAGGAAACCGACAGAGGTACATGAAGTCGCCTTTTGTGACTTGCCGAGGTTATCTTGCCATCATCATTGCACCCTTGCTTACAGTAGCGTACTGTTATTTAATTAACGTCCATTTGTGAGGTCGGAAGACTAGGACGGGAGATACTGTTGAGGTTTTATATTTACATAAAAGAATCTTTCCACCTTCGTGCCTGGGAGCGGCGAATTGCGTTGGACACACCAGTTCTCGTCTGATCACTGAAGTTAAGCAGCGCAACCCTAGCTAGTACTGACATGGGTGGCCGCTTGGGAAAGCTGGGTACTGCTACTACCCAAAAATCGTCGTATTAGTGTAGTGTCTGTGCAGTCTCTGCATAAGAACTATGCTGTGGACGGGGCTCTAATGACCTTTGTAGTTGAAGAGCCCTAAAACACCAACAAACAACAACTACCACCTTCGTGTCTCTCTGTGGTAACGTGCTTGTCGTGAGCTCATGGTTGTAGATAAATTCTGACAGAGAAACGAGTGCGTTTTTTCAGTTAAGAGGAAAGCACCAAGAGCTCCTTCCGTTGGTTCTGAAGGACGATGTGGCCACTGCACATAAGAATCTTTCTACGTGGAGATAAATATATATGGAGGTCGACAAGAAATTCCCAGGTGTAAGAGATTGCTACAGTCATCCCCTCCATTCCCCTGGTGTCGGCAAATTATCTCCGCGGGTAGCTAAACCGATATTAAAACGACAAGAAAGCACTAGGAACTCGAGGGTGAACCACGCTGTGGAGGTGAGTGGTGTGCCTACTGTTGGAGGTCACTTCTCCATTCCGCCTCTCACATTGCTAGACTTCCTTTATTCATCTTGTCCTCTACCTGTTTTGGTCTTGCCATGCGTTCTCATCTGCATTCCTATGATAATAGATAAATTTGGCTACTTGCAGTCCAGGAATTCAATGGTGCATACGATGGCAAGGAGGTGGGATGAGAATAATTTGTACATGTTCAATTTCCGGTGGTCATGAAAAAAAAAAAAAAGTTAACACATAAGATCTTCTTCATATGGTGATGACCATTCTGCGGCGGGATTTGTTTGATGTATTTCCTGCGTTTTAACAAATTTTATTTATTACTTAAGGTAATTCTCCGACGTCATCGAGGAAGTTTACAAGATGAGCTTAGTGATGTTGGGGCCCGTGTTAATAAATCTCTGAAACCTGAGGAGTATTAGAATCTAAGGCTGCTGCTGCAGATGTTTCACTTTCTAAAGTTGGGTTGTTGTTGCCGCTGTTACTTTCGTTTGAAATAACAACTTAATGATATGCGATAAGATTTCCAGTTGAGCAAGTGAACTTCAGCGATTTTAGTAACTGTGAGTTTTACGGAAGGGAATTTTATATACTCTATTAACCTTCAGTAACCTTTTTTTCTTCAAACCAGAAGTACAACGAACTGTCTAAAGTAACGTGGAAGTTACACAGGTTTTTTTTTTTGTAGATGCTCATTTGCTAGGAAAATTTTGGTGAGGTGGACGTTTAAAGATTGTGCAGTCAGTGAACTGTCTTCAGTACACTCGTTATTTACCTTCTGAGATTTCTTCTCACATTAGCTGTCAATTCGTTTTTGGTTGTTGGTGCTGTTTGTCGCCCTGCTGCCTGTTTGAAATTGAAACTTATTCTTCATTTCGAAGTAGTTATTGATTATTTCTTTGGTTGCGACATTTGCCATCTATTTATTTTTTTTTTCAAGGATACTTCTTGAATAAGGTGATTGTCTATTTTTGCATTATTTTCGGATTTTTATAAGTATGACTTTGAATCATGTTAAGTTGGACTTTTTTTTGATGATCCCTGCTAGGATTTATGAGAGCAGAAATGTAGTTTGTAGTCTTTTGAATTGTTTATGTGACATAGGGTGGTGACCTCTAACCTGATTTAATGTTCAAGTCTAGTAAACACTGAATTGTTCTTTGTCACCTTAAGGTATCTTTTAAATGATCTAAATTGTTATTACATTTACAGATTTAAATGATTTGATGAAGATTTGTGGCACATGCACAAAGATGATGATGACCTATTTTGTTTCAGGAAAACAAAAAACACCACTCTCATCTGAAATAGTTCTTCATTTATATATCGTTTTATAGGTTCCACTCGGTCAGTTTATCAGCGAAAGTTATACCATTTATTAAAGGGTGATCACTACCATACAGATTCTGACCAGAATAATTCAAGACATTCTCAAAGTGAAAACGAAATGGACACGATGACTACTACTCAAAGAAGAGTTTCTCGAGCGTAAGTACTGCTGTCATTTTTACTACTTTATTGAACTTGATTAACATTTCGTTAGCTCTAACCTTTCCTGCTCCAATCTCGGTTTTGTAATTCGTCTTGAAAAGGCTTGGTAGTTGTGTGCTTAACTTGGGAGTTCGTGGGGGGGCGGTGAATTGCGTTGGACACACCAGTTCTCGTCTGATCACAGAAGTTAAGCAGCGCAACCCCAGCTTAGTACTCACATGGGTGGGCGGTCGCTTGGGAAAACTGGGGACTGCTAATACCCAACAATCCTCACATTGGTGTAGTGTTTGTGCAGTCTCTGCATAAGAACTATGCTGTTGACGGGGCTCTAATGACCTGGTAGTTGAAGGGCCCTAAAACACCAACAAACGAAAGGGAGTTCGTGGTTGTAAGTTCGATCCTGGTTTACTGGGCGAGATTGATGGGATCCTCCTGCGCCCTGGTACCGTATGGTGTATGTGTGTGTGATGTCTGCAACCCTTTCTATGTGATGTTCCCTGGTTAGGAGTTCGCTCCCTCTCCACCCGGCATCGGTAAAGAACTTGTCTTTAGATCAAACAGTGCTACATTGCAATCTGGATCTCAATGGTATGTTACCCGGATCTCGGTGGAAGCTTGCAAATGCCTTTTTATGTTTCATTTTATTCTGAGCAAAAAAAACCGAGCGTGCTACCCACTGCGCCACCGAGGGTGGGTCTAACTCTTTTATATGTGCCACTCGTAAAAATTCAGTTTTGATGGAACATTTTTCAAAGATTTTTGAAATTATGAAACGAGGGTTCTTGTTCTTTAGTGTCAGGGATGCGATCATTGACTTGCAATTCCATGCAGCGATTCGACAGCTGCGTGGTTTCTGAAATGTCCAGAAAAAGATTGATGAAGCATACATCTAAAGTCAGTGTGGGGACGTCTAGAAGAAATGGGGGGGCAACAGACTAGCGGCCGAGAGAGAGGCTTCTTTGAGCGCTTAACTGCTACTAGGAGAAGCCATTATGGATGAAAAAGTTGTACACCGGAACATCTTAATAGCATATGGTCACGTTCTGCGCATAAATCATCATCATTATACTCTTATCCCGCCTGTGGTAGGGTTGGGTCCCTCCAGAAGCTTACCTTTGTGGGTCCATAAAGACCAGCTTGCTGGGCATAGGCACTGATGAGGTGGAGCAAACTCCCAACCAAACTACTGAAACTAACATTAGCCTGTTATTTTTTTTTCACCAGGGTGACTCCTTGCTTCTGCTCACTATTCAATACTATACCTACCCCGCTTCGTCCCCCTGCGTTACCTGTATATATTAGCTTGTATCCCTCCCCAAGGGGCTGAGATCTATCCCCGCTCCACGTTATTTCCTGTTAGAAAGCTACACTAACCCCTCCTACGCTTCAGAATACTAATTTCCCTGTCTTTCCTGTGAGGGTCCCCACATTCCACGTCCGTAATCTAAGATTAGCTCCCATTCTTGGTGGGACTGCTCTGACTGGGGCACCCCAGCCAACGTCTGAAACCTGCAGGAATGTTTGACGGGTTGTCTGTGGGGAGATTCCGGCCTACCCCACGGAAGACACTCCATGCATTGTCTGCCATGAGAGCTGAGGCCTGCACCCCCATGACATTGCAGACGATGTATTGAGATTTTATTGATTTTTGGGTTTTTAATTCCATGCACCCTCCCCTAGAGTTTATTCCGCGGAGGCTATTTAATTTCGCTCCTCCTCTCCACCCATGGAACAGCTGGTCGCTTTGGCAGCCAGCTCCCTCCCATGTGTGGCGAAGACTCCCTTATCCGCCGTCTGGGGACGCGCCACGTAGCAATTCACGTCTGCCCGTGGGCTCTGCAGATAAATGAGCTTCCTAATTGCACTTTCACTATCGCAACAATGTCGTAGCCAAAGGCTATATTTGAAATGTTAAAAACCGGTACACCCAATCCTGAGGTCAAATTCTCTTATTGCTATTCTAATGCTGGTGGAGAAAGTGATTCGGTATTCGTCTGGTGGTGCAAGACCTCCTAAACAGAGGTGGATCAAATTCAATTCGTCGTTGTGGAGATGCTCTGTCCCTTTCCTTCATCTGTTTCTCCAGAGGCGGATCTAGGTTGCTCGGGGCCTAGGGCTTATTGAAGTTCAATAATGTCACATTGATTAAAATTCAACGAATAATACTATAAATAATCATTATTATTTATAGTATTAATATTAACTATTTTTACTATACAATAATTGCTCATTGTTAATCAAAAAGTATTAAAAGTTTATATTAATTCAATTTTTGTGGGGCCCCTTGACACTTGGGGGGCCCAAGGCTTGAGCCCTATAAGTCTCTATGTAGATCCGCCCCTGTGTTCGTCCTTGGCGCTTTGAAGGGTGGTGGTAATCTGTTAAGCCCAATATGAAATACTGTTAATTATTACGGTAATAAAAATTAATGTAGTGTGGTCAAACATAAGAGGGAGTAAGGGAAGGATCAGGTAAAATATAATAGTGGGAAGGGAACTCGGGGCCAAACTGTTGATCAGTGGTTTTAGGCGAGTGCCTAACTACCGAACGCCTGTGGCAAGTGTCTAACTTTCGCTCGCCCGTAACCGAATAATGACAAAAAAACTTAACCATTTTGCGCCCCAAACCCAGTTGCGCCCGTGGCGGCCGCCTTCTTTGCCACGTCCTCGTTACGGCCCTGCCGAATGCCATAACGTTTTTAGTCGTTTCAAACGAGTTGTTCAGACGGATTCTTAAAATTTCTGATTATTAAAATGTGATTGTATCATTTTTAGTGAGGAACATCATCACCAAACAAGTACTAAACAACAATTTGCGTCATCACCGCCATCGTCTACAAAAAAAGACAGCAGTTTTTTCGTCTCTTGTTTCGAAATTGTGATGTTAACACTTTTGGCAATTATTGGTTATATATTCATTCAGGAAATTCGTGCTTATTCTGCATTCGAGACGGAATTTGAAGAAAGTCATGCGCAGAATATTGAAGGCTAGTTCTAATTTAAGTGTTGGATACTCGGAACCATTGTAAGCTTTCTTATATTACAGAAAACTATGTTGAATATGATGCGAATATTGTTACGCTTGGATTCTAAGCAAAATTTCTATCATTTTATTGGTGTTTTATCAGTTTTTTGTGTCTGTATGAATGATAATAACATTTGCATCATTCGTTATCTAATTTGTCACATGTTTTAGGGAGGTGATTGCAAAAAAGAAAATTGTCTTACTTATTGGGAATTTGATGAGGTATTTTTCAGTTTTGTTTTTCGAGGTCTTATTTAAGATGGGAAGAGAAAAAAGATGTAATGATGTAATGTTTCAGTAGATCGTCGTAAAGAGACGTGAAAAATAAACGTTTTAAAATTTCAGCTATTAAGCAACCAGATCTGAAATTGAAATGTTTTTTTTTCTCAAATATGCATTATATTTATCATCATCGTCACACCCTTATCCCACCTGTGGCAGGGTCGGGTCTGTGGGTCCAATGAACATGCACTAACTGGTCCCCTGCTGGGGACACCCCTGCCGGGCGTCTGGAGCCTGCAGGAAATATTGGCTGAATTGTCTGTGGGG
The DNA here is from genome assembly GCA_013389805.1 of Trigoniulus corallinus. NCBI lineage: Eukaryota > Metazoa > Arthropoda > Diplopoda > Spirobolida > Trigoniulidae > Trigoniulus > Trigoniulus corallinus. Next base: position 20,401,954 of record JAAFCE010009109.1, read on the forward strand.
GGATGCGGGCCTACTCCACTGTTCCAACACTGCATTACACAACCAAATTAGAAGTTTTTGGCAGGTAAATTAATGCTTTGTTAGTTATAATATTGCATGGTGTCTGACCTTTTGCACAATAACTACAATGCAACAGGAGTCAGGCTCATGCCTAATGTATTATATTTATCATGAAATGAAATTTTGAATTTGAATCTTTAATTACTGAATATTTCTAGCGTTGACTTCTTCCTCGGCTAAGACAACTGAAGAGTCTCTCTGCTCCATATTTGCTTGTAGCAGTATGTAAGGCTACATCCTCTTTTGCAAGACAAACATTAGTCTGTATCCGGATCCCGACTTCACCCCTGATAAAATCTCTTGTAAGAGGTATGTAGTCTAGTGGCTGAATTTATCAGATTCGACGTGTTATCGCGGTAAGTTGTAGTGTCTACTGGTGACTTAATTATGGTGCTAAAGTTGACAAATTTCAAGGAAAATCCGCCTACCTTTTATCGCTCATCTGGCCTTCAGAGGGAGCGAGTGAAATGAGTTTTGTTTCGTTTTTGAAGAGGGGCTTATTACGGTTTTTTTTGCGTTTTGCTCCTAGTAGATTAAATTTAAATATTTCATTGCAGGTGTTATGGGTCTCTTTTTTTTGTTCTTGAAGAGCCCTGGCTATTGTCCTGTTAGAGAAACATCACCTTCATATAAATTTATTGAGTAATACCAGTCTTTATATTTATAAACTAGGAAAGTTTGTTTAATAATTGATTAATACTCTGTTTTCTATTTGAATTTTTATCTTATCGTGTCTTGGTTTGAAGTGTATTTCTAGGTTAATGAATTGATATTGAAATACTGCCTGTATTTGCTGCTAGGTAACGCAAGCCGATGAAGTCTAAGAGATGTTAATTCTTATAATTAATATTTAAGGGGAAATCCGAAGTTATTAACGTGGGAATTTAAATATCCTTATCTTGTTTTTGTTTGCGGTTTTAGTAATCATAAATTCTAGTTTGATACCTTGTTGTCATAAAGGTAAATAGTAAAATTGCCTATTCTATCAAAAAGTGTCAGGAAAAGAGGGGAGGAGGCGCTCGTTAGACACATCACGAGGGCACATGTAGTCGCTGATGGTTGAACTGGGGATGTACTAACTTCCCTCTAAAGAGTGCCTTCTGTCTCCCATCCACTTGTAAAGTCATATTTTTATGCCTCTTGCACTAAAAATACTATGCACTTCTTATGTAAGTATTCCTAAGCGCCTATAAAAACTGATTTGTGAAATTAAAAACTAGCAGGGCGTTAAAATGTTGCCCAAATTAAATGTCCTGTTCCAGAGTGACAACCTAAGTGATAGGCGAACCCTTAGGCAAAAAGCTGGCGAAGTACTTTTACTCTACAAATGTTTTGAAAGGTAGGTTTCGTGGGCTCCCGAATTCTTTGATGATAAATTGCGGAGCTGCTAGAGTTGGTACTTATTCTGTAGGAAGGGAAATTTATTATAAAATGTGCTGTAGTCCTGGACGTCGTAACTGCATATGGTCCTCAGCAGTGCCGTAACGGGGGTATGAAGCGCCTGTGGCAAGTGTCTAACTTTCGTTTGCCCGTAACCCAATAATGACAAAAAACTTAAACATGTTGCTTGTTTGTTGGTGTTTAAGGTCCCGTCAACTACAAGGTCATTAGAGACCCGTCCACTGCATAGTTCTAGTGCATAGACTGCACCGGGAGCGGCGAGTTGCGTTGGACACACCAGTTCTCGTCTGATCACTGAAGTTAAGCAACGCAAGCCCAGTTAGTACTGACATGGGTGGTCGCTCGGGAAAGCTGGGTACTGCTAATACCCAATAATCGTCGCATTAGTGTAGTGTCTGTGCACTCTATGCATTAGAACTATACAGTGGACGGGTCTCTAATGACCTTGTAGTTGATGGG
>JAAFCE010009109.1:20404273-20478465 GCA_013389805.1 Trigoniulus corallinus
CAGACCCGACCCTGCCACAGGCGGGAGAAGGGTATGATGATGATGATTTACAGTTTAAAACAGTTTAAATAAATGACTAAAAAGTGCAGTTTGGGAAATAGCCGTATGAATCCAGAACCAAGTTTGTTGGTGCTTTAGGGCCCTTCAACTACAAAGGTCATTAGAGCGCAGTCCACAGCATAGTTGTTATGCAGAAACTGCACAGACACTACACTAATGCGACGATTTTTGGGTATTAGCAGTGCCCAGTTTTCCCAAGCGGCCACCCATGTCAGTACTAGCTGGGGTTGCGCTGCTTAACTTCAGTGATCAGACGATAACTGGTGTGTCCAACGCAATTCGCCGCTCCCGGAAACCCAAATACAGTAACCAACTGTTGGTGACAGCATTCGGTGCGGCGAATAATAGGGTTGTGACGTCACATTGGTCACGAAAAAAACAAAACATTGTGGTTGGGTTCCTAAAATTTGCTTTATGCAATCCTTGTAAACAGGACCGGCCTCTAAGGCCGTGTGTTAGGGCGGCTCTCTAAGGCCGGTGTTATACCTCAAAGTGTCCCGGCATTTTTTTGGTTCGTTGGTGTTTTAGGGCAAAATTATTTCCGAAAACAAGTATTTTTATGAATAAACATTAATTTTCTAATGACAGAATTGCAACTTGAGTGTGATGACGTTGGGGCCGGGCAGAAGGAAAGCAGAATTGAGATTTTTCTGTGCCTAGAAAAGCGAGATTCGTACAAACGGGTTATTCGTGGCTATACTAGATCATTCACAGAATCGATATGTATCTTGTTCGTGGGGAGGAGCCCTTCGAGCGAGAAGGACGGGGGGGGGGGGACCGAAAGTAGAGTAAGGGTACAGTATATATCAAAGATAATTCATGACCTGCATCTTTCTCTGCAATGCATATGTGCCCTGCAGAAAAGACAAATTGTTAAGCATTGTGGTGGACACTTTGAGGTACTCAAAAATTACCTCAGTGTCCGGCCAGGCACTTTGAGGTAGACCCCGGACACTTTGACGTGTGACACCAGCACACTAAGGCAGACACTGCCGGACCCCGCTTTCTGGCCGACCCTGGTTCTAAATATGTAAACCCCTATGCACCCTGACTACACTTACGTGAGTTGGGGCACGAATGATGAATTATTAGTCCTAAGAAATGTTATGTTACAATGAGTGAGCACTCATTTTTTTTCTATGGAAACGTTCCATTTCAATATGGAAATGCCAGACACTGCATCCAATGAAAAATGGTCCACGCATACACAATTGTGTGACATTACAACTGATTATACTTACTAAGCAAGTTGGCCATCATCATCCTACCCTTATCCCGTCTGTGGCAGAGTCGGGACTGTGGGTTCTCCACACCCTTCTATTTCCCACCAGGTCCCCGTCCAACCCACACACTGCCATGTCCTTACGGACAACCTGTTCCCACGTCCCTCCTTACCTTTAGGGTATTAACTAACTTCCTTGTTTGGCCAGTAAGGGTCCCCACGATCCAAATCTTAGCTTTGCCCCTATACTGTCTGAACACGCTCTGACTGGGGCCACCCCAGCCAGGCGTCCGGAACCTGCAAGAGTGTTGGCGCTGCTTGCCGTGTGGGATGCCGGCCGACCCCACGGAGGACACCGTTGGATCCGAGGTTCCAACCCCCGTGACTACTGATGGCAAAAATGTGGAACACCACGATTTTGCGTGTCATCCTTGAGCAGAGGCCATGCTAATCTTTTCTATATCGTTCCAATTTTAGTATATGTACTGCTGAAGCAATACACTAAGCAAGTTGGCCAAGGGCCCAAAAATTTATTCAAGGTCATTTTCGCTGGCAGGGGCGCATATTGGGGAGGAGCAGGGTCACCAAAATAAGTGTAATCAGATTTGACGTACTGTAACTTGTCTAAGGGGACTGATGACCCGCATTTCTGGATTATGCTTGTTGTTTGTTGGTGCTTTAGGGCCCGTCAACTACAAGGTCATTAGAGCCCCGTCCACAGCATAGTCTTATGTAGAGACTGCCCAAACACTACACTATTGCGACGATTGTTGGGTATTAGCAGTACCCAGCTTTCCCAAGCGGCCACCCATATCAGTACTAGCTGGGGTTGCGCTGCTAAATTAACTTCAGTGATCAGACGAGAACTGGTGTGTTCAACGCAACTCGCCGTTCCCTGGATTATGCATTAAGGCCCCAACCTATTATTTTATTCATATCATAATATCGTGCGAAAGAGGAAAAGTTGTGGAACTTCGTCTTGGGCTAAATAATTTTGAATTCTAGTAAACGGTGTGGTTTTCCTTCTCCTACAACCACTTTTAGGGAACAGCACTATTGTACGTGAGTTAACAAGCGTTGTGTTTATTGATTAACTCTTCCTATGAAATGGAAATACAGTAGAATGTTTTTCATTTGTTCTAAGTTGTGACGATTTGCAAATTCGGGTTGTTTATTCGACCTTTGAGATTGTGTAAACTGCCTGATAGATATGAATTTAATTTATTTATTCATCTTCTGATCTTATAGCTGGTTGCACTACATTATAAGCCATTTCATTTCCCTTTGTTTCAAAGCCTTATGACGCCCCATGTGTCTCATGCCGCGTTCAACACGCAACCAAAAGCGCTATAGTAATTTGTAGTGTAGATGTACTTCACTCTTGTGCTTTTATGTTATTCGGGATCAAAGCGAAAGGGAAATCTAAAGCCAAAATACTTAATTGTCTAATAAAAGGTATTTATCTAGTAATAGCATCTTTACTATATTCATTGCCGGCACGAACACAAATTCGTGATAAGACATGCATAATGTCGCATAAACTAGCCCAGTACATCCTCGTTAATTTGCCATTGTCTGGGACTTCACGTGTGACGAATAAACAAAATAATTTATTGGAAAATGTTAGGGAATCACGTAAAGAAAGAGGGCAAATGAGGAACATTTATTTGCAATATATGCAAAGTTAATTAAGTAAAAGAAATGTTATTCTAAAGTGCATGAAAAAAATGACTCCTTAGCAATATCCCGTAACAATCGAGCAGTTGCACCTGCACAATAGCTCGTAAGACATGGCTCCCTACTTGTCACAAGACTCGATTGACAGGGGAGAGCAAAGTTTGACGTCAATGTCTCCGTTCCCCCACCGCTGCGGACGTCCAGGGGTAAGAAGGCAAGAAACCTGAAGTTTACAGAAAGATGAAGCCTCAGTGTGATGACGGTGATGGACTTTTCGCCATTGAATTGTGTCAGGTTGTGCCTCTGCTTCCATTGTCTCTTACTTTCTGGTTCATAATGACTTACTCAGGACTCTCTCCTGTCAAAATTCGATGAGGAATAGTATTTCCGTTACTGTCTCCATGCTGAACCTCCAGTCTTCTGGGGGAGCGGCGAATTGCGTTGGACACACCAGTTCTCGTCTGATCACTGAAGTTAATTAAGCAGCGCAACCCCAGCTAGTACTGACATGGGTGGCCGCTTGGGAAAACTAGGTACTGCTAATACCCAAAAATTGTCGCATTAGTGTAGTGTCTGTGCAGTCTCTGCATAAGAACTATGCTGTGGACGGGGCTCTAATGACCTTGTAGTTGAAGGGCCCTAAAACGCCAACAAACAAACAACAAATCCAGTTTTCTGCAGATTTTTGACGGATTCTTGCGATCTAGACAGAACGAATGTGTCCTAAAACGGTTCCACTTTTCAACGTCTTAGAGGGAATTGGTGTCATATTACTGTCAAGAGTAACTGAATGTGTATTAACGTACTGATTCTTGCTAAAGCACATAAAAGTCTTTCTTATATTTTATAGGTTTCCAAAAAAAATGAGCACGTAACTATAATACGTAAAAACAGAGTAAGTATAGTACACTATATCCTGATTGTGGAGTGATTGATAAGTTGTGCAGTTATAATGCGTTGAGCTGATATTAAGCTACTATACCTTGATTATATTAGCTATTAAACAAATATTTTTTATTATATAGAAATGTAATGAATGACATATAGGTTTCGACACATTGCGCATACAAAAATATAAATGAAAACAAAATGATAACGAGCGAGAAATATATTATTTTGTTCGTTTTGTTTTGTGAAAAACAAAAGCGGCTTTTGATGAATGTCCTGAATTCAAATAATGTCACAGTGATATACTTCAGTTGCATAGGAAATGTTTTAATGAATGGTATTATCAGTCAGGATAGGATTTTAAAATTCGTACAGCATTTTCATTTCTTTAGACAGTAGTCGTTATTGATTCATTAGCATCCATAACGTAATGAGGTAGAACTGTATCAGCACTACCTTCGTCCAGATTGACGTTGTTAGATTTTAAAGACTTTGGACGACATATGGAAAAGCAATGGGTTTTTGTTGTTGTTGTTGTCGTCGTCGTCGTCCCATTTTCTAATCTACTATTATTATTTTTCATAACTGTTTTACATTTACAATTTTTAAAAGATAAAATTTTTTTGAATGCACACTGAAAATCTTTAGTCTTCCATCCATATATCAAAGGATTAATGGCAGATTTAGCAAAGTATAGGCACATGACGAATTTTTTGGCCTTGCTAAGTGCGTATTCATCTTGTTTATCGAAATATCTTAAGACGATGACCACTAGAAATGGAGCCATACTAAGGATGTGAACACATAATACCACTACCATAGTTAATGCAGTTCTGGTTTCTCGATGAAGTCTGTTATTGAGTTCCATGGATGCCACAACCCTGACTTGACGCCAGGCCACCCTGAAGATCTGAACGTAGAGAAAGACGGTGATGACCAATCCTAAGAATACGTGGAATCCCACTACGATAAGTGCGTATGCACAATGCATCACAAATACCAAGTCACATTCTGGAATATCTGGAGTCCACGCATTGAACCAGAATATGGGAAATATGAGTAATGCCACATAGATATAAATGCCAAAAATGGAGAATGTCACCCATCTGCCACATATGAGGCGATTGTAAGTCAATGCATGAACCACGGCCAAATATCTGTCAACAGCCACTCCAATTAAAGTTAATACTGATACTATCATGGAGTATAGAGTGATAGCGTACCTTACGATGCAAGGATACTTATCACATATGTAAGGAACGTCAAAATAGAAAGTGATGTAATATGGTATACTGAGACAGACCAACAGGTCAGCCACCGCCAAACTCACTACGAACATGTTAGTTGTGGTGCAAAGAGATTTATATTTGATGACACTGGCTACCACCAATAAGTTTCCAAATAATCCGATGACATCGATGAAAGAATCGACAGTCACGTAAAATGGTGTAAACTCATCGCGACCACCTAGAGCACACGAATTTCCATATGACGACGACGATGATGATGATGATGAATAATCGTCGCTGACCATCATCATGATAGGCTCGGAGAGGGTGAGAGAATAATATAAAAACTCTTTCTCTCACCTCTGTTGGAGAGGTTGGTGTTTGTCGAAGCTGATAATGCTAATAATTTGTCTTCATGGTTAAAAATATTTCAGTGAAACGTCATTGTAAATCCTTATGATAAAGTGCTGATGATGTAGCCATCGTTGAGGATGTGAGGTTCTGTGGGTGACATGCAATGTGCAACTTGTTTGCACTGCCAATTTGTACACTTCTGCCATGGTCTCTACTGCTGCAGTTGCTGCACTGGTGGATAATGTTGATGTCACGAGCGCACACACACTCTCTCTCTCTTTCTCAGACGTCCACTTTAGAGGAGGAAGAAGCACATTTTTCAAACGTCTAATGATAGTAGTGGTGGATATGCTCAGATATATCACAAAGAACCATATTGGACTAAACCCTTGTTTTCTATTTCAAAGGATGAAGAAGAGTGAGTTGGAGTGGTCGTTTACAGACATGTAGTGGCAGTAGTTAGTAAGTAAGTAACTGACTGTGAAGTATATCTGTCCCAAGTTGCCGATTCCGACAATATATATATCTACCAATCATCAACAGTAACCCCAGAAGCTGAGTGGATGAGCCTTCTTCCACTTGTAGCGCGCGTTATCTCCTCCTGCTCTGGCGATTAATTGGACACTTAGGTTGAACAACTTTTGCATCTGTAGTCTGTTATCAGTGAGGTCTACTGACGTAACTATTGCTATGGAGTCTCGAATCAAAAATGATGCATCTCTACATGACTTATTTTAGTATTTCCTATTTTTTTCTTTCAAGTCAGCATCTTCCAGACGGCTTCACTTAGGTGGATAATGTGCACATTTTCATCATCATCTTCTTCTTCTTGAAGTTGGAGTAATTTTAAATCACTGTGGATTGGATGTTAAAATTTCTCCCAACTTTGAAGTTGCATATGAGCATAATGATAATGCTACTTATTTCATACATACATATATATATATATATATATAGTTGGTAAACATTTATGACTAGATGACTAGCTACCTTGAGGTTTTTATATATATGAAACAGCCTTGTGGATGATGTATTTTGATCTTATTATAGTTGACGAGTCCATATAAGAAATAAGTACTGGATGGATCTGGATATCAAGTAGAGGCAGGCATATTTAAAAGAGCAGTCTCACATTGTTAGACGTGAGAGGAACTTCATTTTGGATCTTATTATTTTTTTTTTTATCGATTGTTTGAAGGCTTTCGTGTTTCAACATAACCATTGAAGTTATCTCTTCTTGAAATATTATTAAGGCTATATAACGTTTTTGTTTCTCAAGCTGATGATGCTTGAAGAGGATTTTCTTCTTTTTTTGCATGGTGAATTCACATCCTAAATGTGACTTACCGTTTTTTAATATCAACATGACTTAAGTTTGATAGAGAAGTTCAATCTCCATGAACGGAATGCACTGACACCTCAATTACAATGTTAATTTCCCTATTGCGCAATTAGGTTATCCTATTTTTGAAAATGTAACAGACAAGGAGGGGATTGTTAGATCAATTAACTTCAGGATTTCATTACTGTTGCTAAGGCTATGGAGGCAACGATGAAATTTTCATAAATATATACATAATCAGAGTCCCAAATGTAACATCTAAGGCCCATTTTTAATATTAGATACCTGATATTATTGAAACGTGCGCGTGGAGAGAAATAGGGTGTCTTTCTTGCAATTATGATTATAATTGTACGCTGACATCTGTAGCGTCATTAGGTCGCTTCTTGGCTGGGGGTTAAGATGTCAGATAAGTTGAGAAAGAACTGAAGTGTATGCCTTTATCATTTTTGGAAGTAAAAGACGTGATGTGTGTAGGTGGGCAGTGTCACCTCCGAGTCCACACCAACGTGAAGGGAGCGGCGAGTTGCGTTGGACACACCAGTTCTCGTCTGATCACTGAAGTTCAGCAACGCAACCCCAGTTAGTACTGCCATGGGTGGCCGCTTGGGAAAACTGGGTACCGCTAGTATCCGAAAATCGTCGGATTAGTGTAGTGTCTGTGCAGTCCCTGCATCAGAACTACACAGTGGACGGGGCTCTAATGACCTTGTAGTTGAAGGGCCTTAAAACGCCAACAAACAAACTGAAGAGTCGTATCAGATATACCGCATTTATTCTAATTAACAGCGCCCTCTAATAAACGGCGCACTGTTTATGAAAGGTACTGAATTCATCATCATCCTACCCTTATCCCGCCTACGACAGGGTCGGGTCTGTTGCTGTTGTTTGTTGGTGTTTTAGGGCCCTTCAACTACAAGGCCATTAGAGCCCCGTCCACAGCCTAGTTCTTATGCGGAGTCTGCACAGACACTACACTAATGCGACGATTTTTTTGGTATTAGCAGTACCCAGTTTTCCCAAGCGGCCACCCATGTCGGTACTAACTGGGCTTGCGTTGCTTAACTTCAGTGATCGGACGAGAACTGGTGTGTCCAACGCAATTCGCCGCTCCCTGTCTGGTCTGTGTCTGTCTGGTCTGGGGGCGTCTGGGACCCACAGGAATATTGGCTATTAAAGGTACCGAATTATAAACAGCGCCATCCAATAAACGGCGCAACAAAAAAGCCTTTGAAAAAATAAACGGCGAGCCGAATAAATACGGCAATCAGGATATGAAAATGATGGTGATGCTATTCCCTGCTACTGGAGGTAATTTATCGACGCAAAAGGACGAGTTTACTACACCTGAAAATCTTGCTGAACTACACGTATATTTATTTTACTTTATCTAGGAAGGATTTTTTACGTGCAGGTAGCATCGTGCACACTATACGGGACAACAACTGTATTCTTCCTCTGACGGCAGTGTCAATTAAAACTTTGCTCTCTCTCTCATGAAAGAAGCGCCTACCTCGACCAGGATCGAATATAGGCGCCACTGAGGCGGGCCGATGATGTTGATGGATGGAGAGCGCCGACTGAAAGGCATGCAAGTGCTCTGTGAGAAGAGTGGAAGATGTTCTAGTTAGTCCATCACAGGAATGTAGGTTATCGAGAGCTGAAAGGGTAAGGGAGCGGCTGATTTCTCGTCTGATCATTGAAGTTAAGCAACGCAACCCCAGTTAGTACTAACATGGGTGGCCGCTTGGGAAAACTGGGCACTTCAACTACAACGGTCATTAGAGCCCCGTCTACAGCGTAGTTCTAATGTAGAGACTGCACAGACACTACGATGATGCGACGATTTTCGGGTATTAGCAGTACCCAGTTTTCCCAAGCGGCCACTCATGTCAGTACTAGCTGATTCGGTGATTAGACGTCCAACGCAATCCAGCCGCTTTCTGGAATGGACAGGGAGGGATTTGCTGGCAAAGAGGTACTTGGCAGATTCGACCCGGCCGTAGGAGAATAGGAGTATGATGATTACGATTAGCATTGTAGCTTGGATTCTTGGGCTCCCAGCTAATTTCTTGCGGAAATAAATTGTTTCTTTCTCAGTGTTCTTCCACTTGTTGAATTTGAAGGGCCCGGGGTAGGAGCTTGCTATTATCCGCCTTGGTGGCAAGGAGGTAACAAGACTTGGATGTGACCCGTAGAATCACTGAGGGGTGGCTGAAGTGGATACAGGCAAGCGGAGTCCTGTGTGATAGGAGGGTCCCAATCAAGCTGAAAGGGAAGTTCTACAGGGCAGTGGTTAGGCCAGGTATGCTGTATGGATCGGAATGTTGGGCAGTAAGGAAGAGCCACATCAATAGAATGCAAGTGGCCGAGATGCGAATGCTGCAGTACATGAGTGGCGTGTCGAGAGCTGATAGAATTAGGAATGCGTATGTTAGAGGTAGCCTGGGGGTGGTGGACATCGCAGAAAAAAATGAGAGAGAATAGGCTGAGGTGGTATGGACACGTCATGAGAAGAGGGGAGGAGGAGCCCGTTAGTTCCTTGCCAGGAATGCAGGTGGTCGGTAGCATCCGGGGGCAGGGGGAGACCGAAGCAGACGTGAGAACATCTTGTCCGTAAGGACATGGCAGTGTGTGGGGTGGATGGGGACCTGGTGGGAGACAGACGAGAGTAGAGGCCTAGAACCCGCAGACCCGACCCTGCCACAGGCGATGATGATGATGATGGCAAGGAGGTAACTGGTTCGAGGTGGGTTGGCTTCCTTCGATCGACAGAGGAAGAGAGATACAAAGTGCGTCTTCCGTCAGATGGGAAGTAAAGCCGTGGCCCCGTGTGGTGTACGATGTCATTTGCACGTAAAAGAACCATCGGTGTCGGTAGGGTGCCGATAAATACCGTAAGCATAGGGGTTGCACCTTTGGCCGGGGACCGGCTGCGTTAAAATATCGGCCAACAGATCATTAATGTCTCCATCAAGAGTCATAAAGATGGGTACCCCACCCTGTAATACGCGGGAAAAGGGCTGTGTTTTAGACTCTCCTTATTAAATAACCAAATGCACTATGGAATCTGGCCGTTAGTTTAATGGATTCACCCTAAATACTCAACGTCCTACTTCCTGGCTTTTATTCTTAGACTCTATTCTTCAGAGCTAAGGGCTTAGACTGTTGTCGTAGGTCTGACCTAATCGCTAATTGACTTTAATCATAAGGGCACTCGTCGTGAACTGATGCACTTGTTGTACTTGTGATGGACTGTTCAATTATGGCATACGGCTGTATTTTGGAAGTTTAAGAGATTGGTCATGAGCTCCATCCCGAACCTAAGGCTTTTAACTCCAACCATTCCAGGTTTCAGTGTCCTTTTCAGTGGCTTAATGGTTGATTGATTTCTTAAACGTTTTGCTGTTCGTTAGTTTGTTTGGTTCCTTGTTGAAATGACTGTCAATCACCCTTGCTCTGAACATTGTGATGACTTATTCCCCCTTGTGGAGGGTCAACCTGCAATCTGTTATTTAACGCAATTTTCACTTTTTAAACGTAATCCACCTCTCTTGATCCACCTCGGCGGCGTAATAGGTAGCGTGCTCAGTTTACTGCGCCAGTGGTTCCAGGTTCAATACTGGATCGAGGTGGGTTAACATCTTTCTGGCGAGAGAGAATCCCCGAGTACGCTTTCCTGAGAAGTAAAACCGAGGTCCCGTGTGGTTACGTGCAACTGCACGAAAAGAGCCCTCTCTACTTTGGTAGATGAGGCAAAATTTCTAGACCTAGGAGCTCGCCCCTGGCGTCGGTGGAATGCCCCAACGAACAGTAGACCGACGATAAATAACGATAGGGGACTGCAGCTTTGGTCGGCAACCGGCTGCGGTGAAACACCGTCCAATAAATCACCCTTATGCCCATTCAGAGGGACAAGATAATGACTGCGTTTCGTTGGTGTTTTAGGGCTCTTCAACTATAAGGTCATTAAAGCCCCATCCATTACATAGTTCTAATGCAGAGACTGCACAGACACTACACTAATGCGACGATTTCCCATGGCGGCCACCCATGTCAGTACTAGCTGGGGTTGCATTGCTTAATTTCAGTTATCAGACGAGAACTGGTGTCCAACGCCATAAGCCGCACTGTCTCCTCAACGTACCGCCCTCTATAGAGGCGCCAAGTGATCTGCCGCAGGAAGCTGGAGGTCGGTAGTAGAATAGGGACTGTAGAGGAGAGTTGACACTTGGCAGGCGACCTGGGTGCAGAAATGGACGGTAAGGCTCGTACGGGACGTTAGGCCATTGTTTGGGAGGAGGCACAGGGAAATCGGATACTGCATCATCGAATTCCTGAATGAACACCGGTTCTTCCACACCTACGAACACATGGTGGGAAGAACGGATTCAACAGAGTGCCGGTTCTGCCCGAGGACGGATGATAACGCCCGTTCCGCATTCTTGCCTCTAACAGATGGGCAGCCCATCGAGGAGCCCTGGAAGTACAGCTGAGTCGTCTGGTCCTTGAAATTACTGTGAGCACCATGCTGAGGAATGAGGACTCCTGGAATGCGATGTCACGCTACCTAGAGGGCATGTTCGCCCTTGAGGAGTGATCATTAAGCTGGTGTTACACTGCACGCAACATACTCGCGCAAGTGGGAGAGGTGAGGTTCTTTGATGCGCGTCGAAAAACCGACAGTGAGGCTGACTCGCGCAACAAGTTTCGGGGTGAGCCCCTGTCTACACTAGGGAGCGGCGAGTTGCGTTGGACACACCAGTTCTCGTCTGATCACTGAAGTTAAGCAACGCAAGCCCAGTTAGTACTGACATGGGTGGTCGCTCGGGAAAGCTGGGTACTGCTAATACCCAATAATCGTCTCATTAGTGTAATGTCTGTGTAGTATATGCATTAGAACTATACAGTGGACGGGTCTCTAATGACCTCGTAGTTCACGGGACCTTAAACTCCAACAAACAACAACAACTGTCTACACTACCTAAGTCTTGCCTCATGAAACAGTTGCGCGCAGCGTAAACCCAGCTTTAGAGGTACCCAGTTTTCCCAAGCGGCCATCCATGTCAGTACTAGCTGGGGTTGCGTTGCTTAACTGCAGCAGTGATCAGACGAGAACTGATGTGTCCAACGCAACGTCTCCCTGTATAAAGATACCGTTCAATAGATCGCGCGTGTGTTCCTAGTTGCGGTGGGACAAATGGGCACTCCTTTCTGCCTTAGGTGAGGAAAATTCGCAACCGCCTACCTTTGCAGAGTGATTTGCTATGATTATAATCGTGTTTTGATTTCGTAGAAATGGAAGGTGAGTGAATGCCAGTTGGTCTGCCAGTTTAATTGTCACAAAACAGCGTTGTTGTCGGCCATGAACTTGACATCAAAGTGAGGCACACTTTGATAACGAATTTCATTTTAGATTCCAACCACGCATTTCTAGCAACACCTTTTGTTTTTTTAATCACGATTGCCTAGAAGAACATCTCTTACTCCCTTCATCCCTGGGCATCTAGTGTTGAATTACACTTCGTTTTATTTTTATCCGTATTGTTTGACATGTACATACGATAGAGTGGAGGGGGGGAAAGGGTTACATAATCCCTAATCTGTAATTGCCCCAATTAAGTTCCCCTTTATACTACTACACAGTAATACTCTCTCCGTTTGAATACCATCTTAGTTGGCAGCCAGCCGCGTAAAAATACCAGCACTACTAATGGGCGCAATCGATTCTACCATAGACCGGAAACGGGTTATGAGCAGGACCGGCCGGAGGAGGGTGCGAACGCACAAGGCCCCACGCCGCTGACTAACTGCAAAATGAAAATGGTTTCATTTCTTTGCAATAACCAGAATATCGACCAACCCAAGGGAAGCACTGCCCGAAAAAAAACAATTACTGCGCCAGACCGCAGGAAGAGAAACGAATTGCAAAAAAAAGAGGTCAACAAATGCTTGAAATTTCCCGGAACTCAAACACGGGCACTCTAAGGCCGGCATTCCACGGTCTCGGAACTCTGCGATCAGCAATCTATGTGCGGCTCCCTATGTCGGCATACAAAAGCCGGTCCTCCAAGGCTGGCACTCTATGTGCGACTCTCTATGGCCGCCACTCTAAGGCCGGCCCCCGCAAGTTAACTTTGCACCGAGCCCCATTTTACTTGGGCCGGCCCTGGTTATGAGGTGACATTAGGCCGATAGTCGCTTACGTAAAATTACTTAAAAAATTTATCTCGTGTTTTCCGATAGCACTGGGGACAAATGGGGTCAAAACTATGCTTTAGGGGGAGCGGCAAATTGCGTTGGATACATCAATTCTCGTCTGATCACTGAAGTTATGCAACGCAACCCCAGTTAGTACTGACATGGGTGGCTGCTTGGGAAAACTGGGTACCGCTAGTATCCAGAAATCGTCGCATTAGTGTAGTGTCTGTGCAGCCTCTGCATCAGAACTATGCTGTGGACGGGGCTATAATGACCTTGTAGTTGAAAGGCCCTAAAACACCAACGAACATATGCTTTAGGAGGTAAAAGGGTTAGGAATGATAATGACCTTCGTAACTCAAAGGCCAGATATGTATATATATATACTCAGAGTCGGATTTCCGCACAGGCGCATGAGGCGCGTGCGTGGGGCTCATAAATCAAGAGTGGGGAGGGGTCTCAAAATTCAACTCTCCAAAATGATAAAAAAATTTTTTTATCGAATTATTATTTTGTCATAATAAAAATAATTATTTAGCAGTATTCCCTAACTTAATGGTTAGCACGCTCGGCAACTGCGTCAGTAGTTCTAGGCTCGACACTGGACCGAGGTGGGTCGGCTTCTTTCGGGCGAGAGAGAGAGGCCGCAAGTGTGCCTTCTTTCGGATGAGAAGTAAAACCGAGGTCCCGTGTGGGTGTACGATGGCACTTGCACGTAAAAGAACCCTCTCTACTATGCCAACGGGTAGATGAGGCAAAAATTCCCAGGTGTAGGAGCTCGCCCCCTGGCGTCGGTAGCATTCCCCAACGAACACTAGACCGACGATAAATAAGCGTAGGGATGCAGCTTTGGCCGGCAACCGGCTGCAGAAAAAGCTATGACCAATATATCGCCCTATGTCCATTCAGAGGGACAACTGGGGTACCCGACCCTGCCATAGGCGGCAATAGGGGTAGGAGTAGCTTTTTTTCCTTAACTTACAGTAAATTGACAAATGAATAACGCCAGTCAGAGTAAAAAAACGTGGATGTAGAATGCACATTGTAGGGTATAGGATTAGTGAAAATATTTAGAGCAGTGATTCTCAACTTTTTTTTTTCGCCACGGTACACTTTTACTAATTTCAAAATTTGGCGGCACACTAACAACGACACATTTCGGGGCACACAAACGCCAAAGAAAATATATAAGTTGTAACCTAATCCTATGCAAAAACTTGCCTCGGTGGCGCTCGGTAACTGTGTCAGTAGTTTTTGGTTCAATACTGTACCGAGGTGGGTTGGCTTTTTTTTCGGGCGAGAGAGAAGCCCTGAGTGCACCTTCTTTCGGGTGAGAAGTAAAACCGAGGTCCCGTGTGGAGTACGATGGCATTTGCACATGGAAGAACCCTCTATATGGAACGGGTAGAGGACCAAAATTTCCAGGTGCAGGAGCTCGCCCCCCGTCTTCGGTTTAATGTCCCAACGAACAGTAGAAAGACGATAAATAGCATAGGAATTGCAGCTTTCATTGGCAACCGGCTGTGGGAAAACACTGCCCAATATATCGCCCTTGTGTCCAGTCAGAGGGACAAGATGGGTACCCGACCTCGCGGCACACTCTCGTGAATCTCACGGCACAGTGGTTGAGAATCACTGATTTAGAGGGTGGGGGTCTCAAAATTGAATCGCGCCTGGGGCCTCTCAAGTGCTAAATCCGTCACTGTATATACGACAGTTCTTTATTCACAGAAAATTCCTGAAGCAATATTTTTAGCCGGTGTTAAGAAACTGCATATTATACCGTTACTTCTCTACTCTCTGGCAACTGATAGAGCTATAAACTAATTGACCAAAATGTGTGGCAAGCTGGTATTATTATTAGAGAAATATTAATTTAACCTACTTTTCAAGGTGGTGTGAGGTAACGCAATATATTCGTTTCATTATAGTTATACCAAATTGTTACTTTTTTAACGCAATATTTTTTTCTTGTTTGCTTCATTGAATTTCAGGGGATTTCATTGCAAATACTCGTCTGAGTGGTAAACACACTTGTCATTTAGTTTGACTTGCTGAAGCAGGCAATGATACGTTTATGCTAGTCGACACCGTCTTGTATTAAGAGACCCGAGAAACAACGTTTAATAAATCAATCGAGAAAGACTCAAGTGGTCATGGTTGCTAGCGGAAGTTTCTTTAATAATAAGGTGAGTACGTGCCTAAATATGGTCAATCAGATTATTAATAAAATGTGGACTTTCACTTCACCTCTGCTACCTCAGTCGTATTCACCTTTCTTCTATTTGCTGTCAATTAATTGAGATCAAGTATAGAAAAACTAGGGGCGGTGGGACAGGGGTGCGAGCGACTTATTACGTTGGACCCACCAGTTCTCGTCTGATCACCAAAGTTAAGCAACGCAACTCCAGCTAGTACTAACATGGGTGGCCGCTTGGGAAAACCGGGTACTGCTAATTATCCAATAATCGTCGCATTAGTGTTGTATCTGTGCAGTCTCTGCACTAGAACTATGCAGTGGATGGGGCTCTAATGACCTTGTAATTGAAGAGCCCTAAAACACTAGCAAAAATGGGACAGGGGTATTTAAATAGCTGGTCGAAAGAGTCAAAAGGAGGACAGCATATTGTTGATTAAATTGTCTCACTGTATTTGTGAATGCCCAGCCTAGCCCAGCTCAAGTTCACCTTCCTTTTGGAACAGGGAATAAAGAATTTTGCCGCCTATGGCAGGGTTTGGTGCCCATCTTTGTTCCATTCGAGACCCATGAGCGATCTGTTGGGCGGTTTTTACGTTGCCATGTTGCATCCCCTATGCTTACTTATCGTCGGCCTATTGTTCTTTTGGACACTCCACTGACGCCGGGAGGGTGGGGGTGGGGGGGGCGAATTCCTACCTGGAAATTTTGCCGTTCACTTACGTCCCATTCATTAGAAGGTGCACTGGAGGCCTCTCTTTCTGCCCGTAAGATGCTACCAACCTCGGCCTACATCTGGGAATTTTGCCTATTTACACGTACCATAGCGCAGTGGGCAGTATGCTCAGTAACTGCGTCAGTAGTTCTAGGTTCGATACTGGACCGAGGTTAGCTGTCTTCTTTCGGGCGAGGGATATGCTCCCGAATGCGCCTTCCTTCGGATGAGAAGTAAAACCGAGGTCCCGTGTGGTGTACAATGGCATTTACGCGTACAAAAACCCTCTTCCAGGTGTAGGAGCTCGCCCCTGCCGTCGGTAGAATTCCCCAACGAACAGTAGACCGAACATAAGTAAGCGTGGGGGTGCAGCTGTGGCCGGCAACCGGTTGCAGAAAAACTATGACCAATATATCGCCCTGTGTTCATTCAGAGGGACAAGATGGCTACCCGACCCGGCCATAGGCGGGAAAAGGGTTAGGAGTTGCTTGCTATACCAGCTCTAGTCTGGTCACTGAAGTTAAGCAAAATCCTCTCTACTATGCAACGAGTAGATGAGGCAAAAATTTCCAGGTGTAGGAGTTCACCCCCTGGCGTCTTTTACGTGCAGGTGTCATTGTACCCACTACACAGAGTCATGACTTTACACTTACTCCACAGGTCCCGGTGACAAGTAGAGCCTTTCTCACTCTAAGTAAGCCACCCGCCTCGGTCCACATCAACTTTGATTTTCATCCTGACAGAAAGCAAGCAAGTCCTCTGTAGTCTCATCATGTCCGAAATGAGGAAATTGCAGGTTTCCGCCAGGATCGAACTCGAAGTGCTTAAAGAGATTGAAATGATTGGTAGTATATAACGTATACTGCATAAAGAAGGAGGGGGAATTAGTTTCACTCTTCCTAATTATTATGAAAGAGTGACGGTTTGTAGGGAGCATCTGTTGAGGAGGAGAAGAAGGAGGATGCAGCATGTCACGGACGTTAGTTGCAATTAGATAAGGCAGATGACAGTGAATTCAGGATGGATATGCTTTCTTTTTTTCTGACTTCTTGTTACCTGGAAGGAAGAGAAAGGAGGGAGGAAAGTTAGTTCCCCTTTTGGCGGAGGGAGGGTGAAACAACAGTGTGCAACCACTCAGACGAGGTTTCTCATATATGTACCCACTTACTCTTTCTTTTCACAGCCTATACATGTCCATCCATCATGAAAATGAACATCCTGTAACAGCATTTCGTGCGACGACGTTATAGATATAATGAACTACTATCGCTTTTATTAGACGATTACCTTGATGACCATGGGAAAACGGGAATTCCATAGTTGTGGCTATCATTCTCATCTGGACATCACATCTTGAATCATTCACATCTATACACGCGCCTGCGTGTGCGCCGGTCCGTTTTTACAGAAGAAGTTCTCTAAGAAGATAAATAGTCTTGAACAGGTGAAGGATATTTTGAAAGTGGTTCCCATTGTGAAAGAGAAGAATTACATGACCACAAATCAAACTTGCAGAAGAATTAATAGGCAACAAAATTACTAAAGTCAAATGGACGGTCACTGGTTCACTCAGCTCGGAAAACATCAAAGATTATTGGTAAGTGATCATTTTGAGTACATTTAATGTCGCCTGACTGCATGCTTCCCTGACTGTGGTTGCAGGTTCGTTTCTGGTCAAAACGCAAGGTGTTTTTTTTCAGCGGACTAGAAGGTAACTCGAAATGAGCCTTCCGTCGTCGAATGGGATGTAAGTTAAAAGTCCGTGTCCTACCCCAAGTATGGATTGAATAATTTGTTGGTGTTTTAGGACCCTTCAACTACAAGGTCATTAGAGCCCCGTCCACTATGTAGTTCTAATGCAGAGACTGCACGGACACCACACTAATGCGACGATTTTTGGGTATGAGGTGGGAGCGGCGAGTTGCGTTGGACACACCAGTTCTCGTCTGATCACTGAAGTTAAGCAACGCAAGCCCAGTTAGTACTGACATGTGTGGTCGCTCGGGAAAGCTGGGTACTGCTAATACCCAATAATCGTCGCATTAGTGTAGTGTCTGTGCAGTCTATGCATTAGAACTATACAGTGGACGGGTCTCTAATAACCTTGTAGTTGACGGGACCTTAAACAACAACAAATACAAATTGGGTATGAGCGGTACCCAGTTTTCCCAAGCAGTCACTCATGTTAGTACTAGTTGGGGGTTGCGTTGCTTAACTGCAGTGATCAGACGAGAACTGGTGTGTCTAACGCAATAAGCCGCTTCTCCCCCAGGTATGGAGTATGTTCTCTGTACTACAGGGCGCCCGTAGGAAATTTTCTAAGGGGGCGAAGTTTGGAGACAGGTTCCAGAAATCGGATCAACTTGTGCATCCAAAGGCATGCATTTTCCCCTGCTCTATTTCTATTTTACACCTTTGTCGATCTCAGGAGGGGAAGAGGGCAAGCGCCCCGGTTCTTTCCTCTGCGGACGCCCATGTATAAGAACCATTTCTATATGTAGTAACATGTAGACAAAAATACCTTCCAACATTTCGCTCGACGGGACAAATGGATACCAGTAGCTGCCATGGCATAAAAAATGGTTTAGGTATCATTTAGGGCCTTATGTCTCAAATTCACCTATGATTGGTTGGCCAGTAGTCCGTGACCTGTAGGGCGCTTGAAAGTGGCGGCTCAATTCTCTGCTTCCCATTCGGGACGGAAGGCAATAACTTAAAGCCTTTCCCACCACTCTTTTGCCCGAATAAAAATCCCCATCAGTCTCAACTAGGGTGATATACGCTTAATAGTTTAGGATTTTTGAGAAAGTCTTAAACCCTTTCCCTCGTTCCCGCCCTCCCACATTGATCGAAAATACTTTATCATCATCGTCGTCTGACTGTACCCACAGTGCCGGCCTTACGAAGCGGAAGGCCCAGTCGTAAACCGTCATGGGTAAAGCATAGCATAGTGTTTCGAGAGTTGAAGTTCTGTCAGTATCTTATTATAAATTACATTTTACACAAGTGAAAATTGCCCGTACTGTCCGCCCACAAGGCCGGCTCTGTATGCCCAATTTCAGTATTTAGGGTTCACACGTGAACACGCACACGGAACCACTGTTTTTTACTTTTTGTCAGGGGAATGCACACTTCAGATCTACCCTTCCTGATGAGAAAGCAACTCACTGATCTCGGCCAGAGGTGAATCTACGCTCTTAACCTCAAGAGACGAATGCGTCCTACCAATTTAGCTATCGAGGTAGGGGAAAATAATTTTTATACAGCTGTAGCAAGCCACTTCTTGGATATAAATTTCCCTTACCGCAAAGGGACATTACTAGGCTATTCTTAACCCACAAAGGATGCTTAAATTCGTATATAATTTCAGTCCCCTCCTTTCCACCCTGTTTGTCTTTAGTTAAAAACCAACTGTGATTCGGCAAAACTCTCTTAAATCTTTAGCAATGCTTTGTATAAACCATGAATCTATCTTTCATTTCATCAACTACATCCACATGAAAAAATAATAGGCGTTAGAGGAGGGCAGGTTACGCTGTTAGGGTTGTCGACCCATGTTTTCACAAAGCAGACAGTGGATAATTACCTAGCTCTACATATCATTCCTAAGTTGTTTTGAATTCCATTGCACTCTTTCTTTGTCTCTCTCTCTCTCTTTTTGAATAAACATAAATTTGAATCTACTGCAGTTCCTCTTTCTGCATTTTCAAATGTCCCACCACAATTTCAGCACTTCTGACACATTCCCTTCCCTCACTTCCTTCCTAAGGGCAGGATTCAGGTACCCATAGGTTCAGGAGGACCTAACAAAAATAGAAGGATAGAAATCAACTGGTTGAATAGTAAGAGATAAAAGGGAACTCACTGCTCACCATTATTATAATTATAATGTCCAAATCTTTTCGCCCCTCCCTCCATGCTAATCTTCATCCTTTTTGAAATGAACACAGTTCAGAAATGCCTTCTCTGCAGCTTAGGTCAGGAGCATTAACCCAGAACGATCAAAGTGGCCCACTAAGTGATTTAATGTAATTCACAAGCCACGGGATATTTAGCAACGCCGGGGGATGGTGGAGGTCCTACGTCAAGGATTTTTACATAGCTTCACATTTCCTGTCCGTTTAGAAAGGGTTGTTTTATATTTGCAGGCATTCATTGAGGTATAGGTGCTCCACAGGTTTCTCTCCTGCCTGAAATAAATCATCAAATTTTGATCAGTTTAGTGAATTTTGCTATTTTATGTTGGTTTTGCTACTGTTGAGGTTAATTTACCGACTCTGGTAAGCGAGCTCCTACACCTGGGAACGGAAAATGCACTTGGGACATCTCTCACACTCGAAAGAAGCCTCAGATCCTCTGGTCTCTCGAACTTATGAATCAAGCACACCAGTGGCGTAGCCAGGATTTTCTGAAAGGGGGGTTATGACTCGGTAGGGTGTATAGCGCTTCGTTATATTCGAGGCCCAAGGGGGGTTGAGGAGTACTGAGGAGTACTTGTGCACCGTGAGTTCCAACGTCACATGCGCAATGGGCTGATCTGATATGACTAGCAGGAAGTTGAATGTAATCTTACTTCTTAAGACTCTGCATTGCGCACTGCCGACTCCGAATGTAAAACTATGAAAAGCGCACTTCGTTTGCAGCTGCCACTAACTAGGACTCAGTCTGCTGCTTGTCCAGCTATCTTTTGTGTTGTTGCATACATTTGGAAACGCAATCTGCTTGCTATAGTTCAAAATGGGGAGGGCATTTTAAAAATTATGATGGAGTATTCATTTAAGGAATATGAGTAACACGCATGGTTTGAAAGAATATGTGCTCATCTAGACGGGCATTCTAGGTTTCCATTCTCTGTCAGCTAGCGTTGTGTCCAACGTCACCCAATTCCTGTCTTTCCATCTTCTCATGAATAGGTCAGGACAGATGTTTGACTAAATTAAATGTTTTCTAAAGGGCAAAACATGTAATTCAGCCCTATTGATCATGTTTTTCCAATTCAAAAATATACAGAGGAGGGAGCTGACAATCTATATAAAGGAGAGGGAGACCATCGTCTATGTATTATGAGTGGAGGAAATCTGTCATCTGTTGCCGGAGCGAAAAGAAAACCCTCTAATACGCAACAATCTTGAGTTATTCGACTTATTTTAAGACTGAGTGTCACTGACATGACGCTACTGTTTGCAGGTTCAGTCCTGGCAGAGGTGGGCGGCTTCTTCAAGCAGAAAAGGAAGCCCCAAGTGAGTCTTCCGTCAGATGAGAAGTAAGGTCGTGGTCCCATGTTGGGCTTATGATAAGAATAACCATTTCTAAATGAAGGGATGTATACGAGTAAATCAGCAAAGAAATCAATCTGAAATAAAGCAGTAAACAGACTAATTCTAACTAAAAATTGATTAGCCTTGAATGAAAATATCAAAGCATTTTTTTTTTACCACGTGATGAAAGAAACTTTCGGAATCCTTTTAGTAGTTTACAATAAGAGATTGGTAAGGTAACTGTTGAATTGCTTTTAGAAGTTTCCAAAGTAACTGGTTTTCAATTCCTATGGCATCTAAACTGTATAGGTCTTCTATCGATCCAGCTCTGAGTTGAGTGCCTGTATGGCTTGAGTACACAAAAACCCACATGACAAGAAAAAAAAACTGCATTTCTAATTCAACCAACATTTACACCTACAGTTAGTACAAGCCTGAATTTGAAGAGTTGTCCCGTTGTTATGAGCTGTCTTGTTGATATTCATCTCTCTATACACTGTACTGTATAAATAATTTTATCCGCATGTTTCATTTCCTTTCTTGTATGTTTATACTCTCTCCCTCTAAACGCACACCCTTGCTACAGTTATTGTTAAACAGCATGACGTCGTAGAGGGCTAGCAGTTGTGCATCAACAGACGTTGAAGGGTTCGTTAGCTTTTTTTTTTACCTTTCTACCTTTTATTTGTATGAAGGAGGAAGAACCATAATTGGCATTTGTTTCATCTCTCCCCTCAGTGTTGGGAGGTTACTTTGTCACGTTTTTATTTTGACTAACGTAGGCTCATTTCTGTGCACATGGGATAATAGAGGCACTTTTGATCCTTGTTGGGCACACAAGTATAGTTCAGAAATATAGTTATGTGTATTACAACTTTTCCCTATAAAAAGGACCTTTTTTTGGTGTTGTTTAAAAACGGTCCAACTTGTTGATGCGATGACAACATTTTACGGTAAGTTTTTATTTACAAATTCTGCTTAGAGTATTTACAAGTCTAATGGCCGGCGTGGACAAGTTGAACTCCCAATACTGCACGCCATAGCAGAAAGTTGCCAATTTGCTGAATGAAAATTAACTAATTTGTTGTGTGATTTTTTTATTATGGTAGTTAAGGGCTAGTTATTATCAATTGCTTTGGTTTTCAATTTAAGAAAGATTCTTCAGTGAAAGTCTTTCTTATTAAACTGCAATTGAATTCTGGGTTGTATGCATTACCAGTGATGAACTCTCGAGGATATGAAATTGACAAGGCAACTTACCATGGTTTCGTGTTCGTGGTCAAGATTGGGAGAAAGACCATGATGGACTTTGATGCATTTTCTCGAGGTCGAAAGGTAATAGGGTGCCTTGCAATGTGGAATAATCTGGAAATAAAATGCCCACGCAATGTAATGAAACACCTTCTACAGAAAGCTTACAGTAGTTGTAATTGATCCTAAAATCTACTTCTCCATGTGATATATTGTGGTACGACAGTTGCTTCATTTTTATAGCAATGTTGTACTGTTATTATGGTCGGTGATTTTATATTCAAAAGAGGATTTCAGGTATTAGGTGAAAGTGACCACGGTCCCTCTGAATCTTGTCACTAATTACGTAAAAGGCGTCCATAATTTTTCATGATGCTCTTTTTTGCAAAATGGCTGAATTGGTTCGATAGAATCATAACTAATATTCTAAGAATTTTTTTCTATGGAACATGCCACGTGCCACTCAAGGCATTCGCTCAACCTGAAAAGAACGGTGTTTTTACGACTTCCTTTAGCAGCAAGGCTTGAAATTGTAATGGTGTGTTTTCTAGTTTGCTCGGCGTCTTTCCTGAAGGGAGAAGAAAAAAATGGGCATCTCAGAGTCATTTAGAAATTCATCTGAGCATAACTGATAGGTACGTGAAGTTTTGAGCAAAATGAATGAATCTCTTCATTGATTATCGGTCTTAGTTCTTGATAACCGTAAAGGATAGTTTCGCTTCGACACATCTTCTCTATGTCCATCACCTCCATGTCTAATTCATGACGTGCGGTGTTGCTACTGTTGAATTCATACATAGATAGATATTCAAGATTTTTGTCTCATTGAAATGATACCCTTCGCTATCTAACTGACATCAAAAAAGGAGAAAAAAAACCTTAGGCCATGCGGCACTAAGTAATTGCTAGTGATAAATCCATAAAACACATTTCTCTTTGAAGGGAAAAAAATTTAATTGGAAATATTTTTTCCTCGCTTCTTGCTAATAATGGTGGTCGGTTAATGCCTCTACTATCAAGAAATTTTTTTAGTAGTTTATTTATTATACGTTAACTACAAATTCAGGCACGTACTGTTTGAGATTCTATGTCATAAATAATTTCGCAATATTTGAAAGTACATCTTTGAAGAAATCCTACTATATTTCGTCTTCAAGCATATCCCCTATAGTTATCTGGATAGTTTTTACAGTCTGATTCCTACAAAGACTCTTAGATTCCTATTTGGTTAGCCTGATGGGCCCCAAGGTAAAAAACTTATCATTATTAACACTATTATTTCACGTATATTTTTCTCTCCTTAGAGAAGGTTTTTGTAAAATGCAACGGTGACGTTACAGGGACACGAATTGACTTCCAATCCATGTCTGCCAGAATTGAACCTGAGCTTCGTGAACGCAGGACTCAGGTACATTACCGGGGTAGGAACTTTTTGATAGTATAAAGATGTCTTGTTTTTAACTTAGATGATTTGACCAATTCTCCCTCCTCACGTTAACAATTTTCAAGGCTAGTTGAGAGATTGGTTTATTCTCTCCCTATTCTTTAGGGCACTTAAAGGAAAAGTCGTTTGTAAGACAGGAAGTACACCTAAATGCGTATTTGTTCAGATGTGACCAGTAGCAGCAGCCTGATAACGCAACAAATGACCGTTCATACAGTCTATAGAGTAACACAGAAATAGCTGAACAGGAAAAAACGATCTAATCTTAGGTATTGAAAATGAAACGTTATTATAATGTAGTATAGCGGTCCACGCATAAGCGTGGGAGTTCGGGGAGAAAGCCATTCTTGGATGGCTGCTTCTCCTGACTGATGTTTTCTTGTTGAAAATGACCACATTTCCTTTTTTAAATACAAGGATGGGTGCATTTTAGATGTTATACGACTTATTTAATCATAGAGTATATCAATAACATAGTAATAATGAACTTGATGATACCTACTGTATTTGCTTGAATAACGTCCTTACTAACTTTTAAGGTGCTGGATCCCAGCATATTTCTGACCTTCAACTTTCTCATGTATTTCATTCAGTATTGATTGAAACTGTTTTGTTTATTAGATTATTTCATATCGACCACTTAGCTTTCGGCAAGGTAAGAGCAAACTCCTGCTCCTGGGCTATTGCTTGCTATTCTTTCTCTACTGTATTTCCCCTTTTGATCCGTCTCGGTGGTGTAGGAGGTAGCGTGCTCGTCTACTGCGTCGGTTGTTCCAAGTTCGATACTGGATCGAGCTGTGTTTTGGCTTCTTTCCGGCAAGAGATGCCCTCAGTGCGTCTTACGTCGGCTTACCGTATGACGTCCTCTACACGATAAGAACCCTCTCTACTATGCAACGGGTAGATAAAGCGAAATTCCTAGGTGTAGGAGTTCGCTCTCAGACGTTGTTGGAGCATCGCAACGAACAGTAGGCTGAGGATAAATAAGCATAGAGGTTGCATCTTTGATCGGCAGCTGTCCAACGGATCACCTATGTGACCATTCTGAGGAACATAGATGGGTACCCGACCCTACCATAGGCGAGAAAAGAGTTAGTAGTTCTAGTTGCTACAGTATGTGTCTTTCCATGCCGCTGAGAAATCACATTTGAAGTTCCCCTAACTTTTGTCTGAAAGAAACCATCGACGTTGGACAGGATCGGCTCTTGTGCATCACTAACTCAAGCATAATGCCAGATTTATCGAACCCTAACTATTTGGGTGAAGTTGATGTCTGCTTGGGACACACAGGGAAATACAAGGTTCATCGATGGACGAGATATTCTGTTTATCACTCACAAGACCTATTTCGGTAGCTCAGTTATTAGAATAAACATGCTTGTAACACTGGTACTAGCATGGGTGACCGCTCGGGAACACTGGGTACTGCTAATACCCAAAAATCATAACAGCGTCGTGTCTGTGCACACTCTGCATTAGACCTACGCAGTGGACGGGGCTCTAATGACCTTTGTAGTTGAATGGCCCTAAAACACCAACGAAACGAAATGTAACTATGCAGGTTCGCGCCTTATCGAGGTAACCAGGTTAGGTAGTTTGTATCTGATAAGGAGGAGATGAAATGTATCCCATCTCAAGGTGATTGTACCATCCCATCTCATCTTGATTGTACCTCGCTCTTTACCCCTGGCGTTGGTAAATTACCTCACAAGCACATATTTTGATTTGAACCAAATGACATTAGCTAAATTTTGGGAATATTGCATTTAATTTGGACTAGTGGTGGTAGTTGTTGTCCAGGATGTTTTTGCAGTACACTCGAGTGACTACAACAACCGAAACGCCCATTTCATGTTCGTTGTAC
Source organism: Trigoniulus corallinus (assembly GCA_013389805.1). NCBI lineage: Eukaryota > Metazoa > Arthropoda > Diplopoda > Spirobolida > Trigoniulidae > Trigoniulus > Trigoniulus corallinus. Next base: position 20,429,976 of record JAAFCE010009109.1, read on the forward strand.
TATTTGTTTTTGAAGTCCATTGTTTTCGACTATAAATAAATGAAAATTTCCAGGAAATAAGTTTCTTATTTTTATTAAAAAGAGTTTTAATAATGGAGGTTTCTTACTTTAGGTTTTTTACATTCATTTTATGAGGAGTTCTAAATTATTGTACATATCATTGCTGGTACCATGAAGAGGATGAAACGGGAACACTAGAATATATGATGTCCTAAACAGCATAATGTTATTATACCGAGAAAAAAAAGTTGTATAAATGGATGTGAAAATCCAGTGATGCTTACATTCCTAGCGACACGGTATGCAATAATTGTGTGTTGGAATTAGTGTCTTTCAGCAAAAAACCAAAACAAAAAAATAATCTTGTTGTATTTGGCAAATTTCAACGTAAAGACGCAAAAAAAAAACAATGTAATAACAATCTCATCTTAATTAATTGCTCTGTTTGGTCGCCATTATTTGCCCCAGTTCTTTAGTTAGGTAGAGGTAAAGGTACGCTATTTTCCTCTTATCTCTGTCCCCCACGTTTTATTTGTACACATATGGCTGGCGATCGAGTTCGTGCATTTACCACGTTACCTTTACCTATACAATAAAGTGTTCAAAGCTGAATTGCAGTTGAACAGCCTCAGAAAAGCTACTGTGGGAAGGGAGAAAATGGCGTTATGAATGGACCCAACAAAGAGGGTTAGTGAAAAAGAAAGTTTTGAGTGTTACCATGGTAACAGACTCACCACACGCAGCTGTTGCAACGACATGTGACCCCATTTCATCATAGAATCAATGAACGGTATTCTAAAACGCTTGCCAAATGGAACGGTGACTATTGCTACGCCGCACTGGTGAATGTCGTCAACCGTTTGGTGTTCTTTTTTTGTTTCAGAATCGATTTCTTTTTTCCCTCAACTGCTATATTCTACCGTCGAACAACTTTTATCGCATCTTTTAAAAACAACTGATTGTCAAACTGACATCTAGCTCATGGAGGGCTGTAAAACTTTTCAAAAGTTAAGAAGTAATGTTTTCCACACTCCCTACTTCTCCTTGACAATTTTTTTTTGGCAACTTGTAATAGGGTGGTAGTTTGATGTTGGAAGTGAGAAGAAGCACGTGAAAGTACTTAAACGGTGTAAAAGGTTCTTCGAACTTTTAATAAGTTAATCATTTTAATTCAAAAGTTATATCTCGATAAGGTTATATTCTTGTCAGGTAATAAGTGTTATTACAATCGTTAGTATGATTAGTTCGAACAGTGTAACTAGTGGCGAAAAGAAGTAACGGACGAATACTGGCGAATGCTTCGTAGAACATGTTGAGGTAGGCAACACAAATTATATAAATTTGAAATTATTATTGTTTGCTTAATTTCGTTATTTATGCTTAAATTCACTTCATTCTGCATGTGGCTACTAGTGTATTGTAACACCTGGTATTCGCTTCTCCTTATTGACATATGGGTTCTGAAGCAATCATTACATTAGTTGAAAATATAAGATGACTACATGTTTATTAGAACACCTCTAACTAAAGACCTAGGTAATGTATCTGCATATGAAAATGTGATTTATGCTCCATTCTTATATTTTTTTTGTATCCCAGCGAATAACCACATACTGAATTCATCATATTCCACACATGGATAGATCCTTAATGATCATGGCAAGAAAAAAAATTATAAGTTTATAGAAATACTGCATGTCCCACACGCTAAAACTTAAGTGACCATAAAAAAAAGGAAATGGTTTTTGATTTGTATAACTAGGTTTAGGCGACAGGATGTACTGAAAATAAAGGACAGACACCAAAATTTCATTAGACATTTCCTACTGTATTTTATTTTCTTACAAAATTACTCATTATTGTCTGAGGTCTCCTAAACAACAACAGTCATAATGTTATATGCCATAAATCACTCTATTGACGCTGAAGTTTTCATTGTTCTGTTACCTGATGTATATTGAGAGTAATTTAGTAGTTAGACGAACAAGTAGTCCCTGTCTATCTAGTTTGTAATAAAAATACTTCGTAATTCATCGACATCCATTCTGGCTGCATGCCATTTTGTTACCACGCAATGCTTCATTACTTTGGAAAATCGAGGTGATAGCTGTGTGGAGTTGAAGGGCGAAGTATTGACATGTTTGGTCCCATGGTTTTTTAATGTAACGTTTGCGCAATTGTAACGTGTAGTGCCAATTTTCATAGACGCCTAGATCTGGTCACGAAACAGAATCAACTTACTTGTGACTCATCAATACTCTAGTAATGAGTAATTGCAGTTCAGTGTGTAAATTCATAAGTATTCCATATTTTGACAATTGATCGACAATGTAGAAAAAAAATTGAAGCTGCATTTTAAGGAAAATTTCCATCATAGTTCTGATTACCGTTTTCAGCTAAGGGGAAGTGAATTTTACACTAGTGAATGTCAATTGTAAAGTAAGATATTTGCTTATTTTATCACGAATGATTTCATTGTATAAAAATTCAAAATGGTCATCTTCAATGTTGCACCTAAAACACCTGGAAAACATTCATGTATTTCCATTATAATACTTCTCCGGTATACCTACTTCTCCATCAGAGGCAGCTCGTGGGGCAGGCAAACCTAGGCGGCTGCCTAGGGCGGCAAATTTCATAGGGGCGGCTGATTTCAGAGGTACTTCCTTGCCATGCAGTCTATCAGTCATTTAAAATGTTCATAGTCCTGGGGTTCCCAAATTTCTCTGATTGGTTGGGCCTTTTCTAAATTTTGGTATTGGGACAAATGCCAAGCGCGTGAGGGACGCTTGGACAATTTAGAACTGCATTAGATTCAAAGGGGGCGGCGGCGATGGACCCACTTGCCTAGGGCGCCTGAAACTCACGAGCTGGCCCTGTTCTCCATGCTCCATATTAGTGCTAGTGACACAACCACTAAAGTGTTGGGCGACATTGCTATATTTATTTCGTAATTCAACTAGTAGCTCATACTTTCTGTTTCTCTGTAGAAATTTTATTCATCTTAGTCTACCTACTTCGACACTGCACCAATGTGGGTTGGCTTCTTTCGGGCGAGAGAGAGGTCCCGCGTGCGCTTTCCTTCGGATGAGAAGTCGAGGTCCCGTGTGGTGTACGATGGCATTTGCCCGTAAAAGAACCCTCTCTACTATGCAACGGATAGATGAGGTAAAATTTCCAGGTGTAGGAGCTCTCTCCCCTGGCGTCAGTGGAGTCCCCCAACGAACAGTATACCGACGACAAATAAGCATAGGGATTGCAGCCTTGGTCGGCAGCCGGCTGCACTAGTGTGTCCATTCAGTGGGACAAAATGGGTACGGGAAAAGGGCTAGGAGTTGCAACGTCTAAAGTTAGTTGCTGTCATTTGCCTAACCATATGATAATCCATTTTTGCTTCACTTAACTTACCACGTAAGGTTTGTCGTGCACCTTGCTCCTGACGCTGATCAAACTTGATCTGACAGCCCGAATACCGGTATAGTAAAGGACTTCAAATACTGTAGCATTGTAATGTGGGTTTATCTTGGTTTGTGTTGTGGCTTCTTTTCTCTTTATCATGAATCAAAAATGATTGAATTGTAAAATTTCGTACATCTTTTGTCCTTATTGAGTAATAGATAAACCCATTTACAACAATGGTATTGAGAACATGTTATTCAGTGAATGTATCAAGGCAGTATTATTGATATTCAAGAGAGTTTATGCGACCTATTCAAAAACGTTACGTTAAGTAGGCGGAGAAGCCTTAAAATGTTTTATCCGATGATTTCTAATTTCAAGTTCAAGAAGACATGACATTTTTCTCCACTTACTTCAATAACGTAGCAACAGAAATGGTTTACGTAGGTTTTGGGAACGTGTTTGAACTGTCGAAGTGCTGCCGGCAAATTCATCGTAGAGGTAACAATAAAAGTAGATTCGTTTTTCAATTCTTCGATGTTGCTTTTTTGTATGGGTTGGGACGACAAAACTTCAAATAGCACAAATTAACCAACATTTCAAAACAGGTTACAGCACCGTATCAAATTCACAGAGAGAAAAAAAATATTTTTTGTTGACTTCAATTAGTATCTCGCCTGCTGTACATCAGGCCACACCCACGCACTAGGTCAGTGTTTTACATATGATGGAATTAGCGAGGCACAACACCCTCATTAACTCACAGAAATTTTCAAAATTCTTGGACAGAATCAAGCAAGCTTCCACAAGCATCGGTCAGTATTTTTATTTAAGTATTTCAGGTGTTCTAATAATTTCAGTTATCCTTGAATTTCTGAAAAGTGTTATTATGAGCTGGCATGCATCCGATCAGCATGTGCATGTTTACACTGGGGTAAGTTGGTTTGTTTGTTGGTGTTTTAGGGCCCTTCAACTACAAGGTCATTAGAGCCCCGTCCACAGCATAGTTCTTATGCAGAGACTGCACAGACACTACACTAATGCAACGATTTTTGGGTATTAGCAGTACCCAGTTTTTCCAAGCGGCCACCATGTCAATACTAGCTGGAATTGTGCTGCTTAACGGGATTAGTTGGTCACTGGCCATCTCTTGTCAGCAGAGTCCTCCTAATTATAACTAACGCACTCAACGGTATTCTTTTCTGTTAGTCATAAACAGGTACTTTATAAATATTTCGTCCCAAATGTACATTCCAATCGTATTTGCCGAATTATGGCATAAATGTCATCTCAAAATCATTTTGAGTCAGATGATGCCATATCAAATTTCAGATTATCAGAAGTTTGCTGTTTTGAGTGCTATAATACGCCATTCCTTCTTTTGTAGGCTGATAATAATAATAAGAAATGGCTATAGCAATGAATGGTGTGAAAATGCCGACTTAATTGCATGGTATCTCTCTCGATGTGTAGGTGGGTGTCTTGATGCCATTATGGTTCTCCTTTTTCGCCTTATTGTGCAGTGATAGTAAAATACGTGTAAGCGTGAGTGAATTAGAGTTCTGCTTTAGTTAGTGCGTCATGCTTATAAGTTTTACTTTTTCTAGATTGATAGTAGGTCAGGTTCTCTGTGGAAGTCGTTGAAAAGGCCACGTGTTTAGTAGAAGAAAAATATCAGCCTAATTTTTACCGTTGGCTATTTCAAGTGGTTAAACACTTTGCCTCTTGAACGAATGTCTGTTGGATCAAACCTGATCTAGAGCAGTGATAGTACTGTACCTCATTTGTGTACCTTTCATCATTCTCATCATTTTATACTACTCGGGCCTGCGAGCTCTTGGTCTTCACTTTCTTGTGTCATCCACCACGTCTTCTCTAGGTGCAAGTCCTTATGCCATCCTCAATTTTGAATCCTCCTTATCGGTACCTGAGATGATAGCACACTTAGGCAGTGTGCAGGCTTGAGAGTAGAGAAAGTGAAAAACTTCCTACCCACCTGTCATTAGATAGGACGTAGAGCAGGTATCCTATGCGCTGTGTAATGTCAGGGGAGCGGTGAGTTGCGTTGGACACACCAGTACTTGTCTGATCACTGAAGTTAAGCAACGCAAGCCCAGTTAGTACTGACAAGGGTGGTCGCTCGGGAAAGCTGGGTACTGCTAATACCCAATAATCGTCGCATTAGTGTAGTGTCTGCGGGTCTCTAATGACCTTGTAGTTGACGGGACCTTAAACACCAACAAACAAACATGTAATGTCAGGTTAAAGTAAAAGAACTCTTGTGGGGGCCGGTTTTTATAGCGTTTCTCATGGCCTAATTGTCTGCCCAGTTCGACCCAAGTAACATTCAGATCCGATATTGTACACCCCTCTTCAAGAAGGACAATGTCGTTGGGGTTTATTGCGGGACGAATTAGAGAACTGACTAGTTATCGATAAAATTTCCCAAATGACTCGACATGATAACTCGTTAGGTCCATTTCAGAATTGCAGGTGGTCGGAAGCACCCGTGGCAGGGGAAGACCAAAGCAGACGTGGGAGCAGGTTGTCCGTAAGGATATGGTAGTGTGTGGGGTGGACGGGGACCTGGTGGGAGATAGGCGGAAGTGGAGGGCTAGAACCCGCAGACCCGACCCTTCTGCAGGCGCGATAAGGGTATGATGATGATGGCTCGGCTTGTTAACGCCATGCCTTATTTTTTGTGTGGGTGTGTCTTTCTAGTATGTATTTTGATTTCAAAAGTAATTAACTAATATGGAAATTAAAAAAATGGATCGCTCATCAAGAGCTTTGATGAAATTTAATATGCAAATCTCAAGAAATACAAACGTAAGAAAAAGAGAGAAATAGTTTGAATTTCAGCGATAAGTTTTCGTATAAGGACAAGTCAGGCCAATAAACTTTTCCATTCTAATTTAAAGTTGTGTTTTCTCTTTTAAATATAAAAAATATGAAATGTTATTAATCGTCTAACAAAAAGAAGCCTTACTACCTACGTTAAGTGACAAACAAAGAGAGGTGGATGTATATTATATCCAATTATTTTCTTTAAAAGTTTTTTTTTGGCGAAAGTGTAAGCAACGAAGCAGTCGTTTTTCAATTATTATTCTGGACATTCAAGTTGTTCTTTGCATGGCTTGGACTTTCTAGGTGACATTTACCTCTCATAAAAATATTCCCAAAAAGATTTTTCTATTATAGTCTGTAATACTATGCCGATTATTAAACAAAATTATAATGCAATTGTTAGTTTGACGTGACAACTCAATTATACTTTAACATTGTTGGTGACAAGGTCACGCGGGGTTAGGACTTTGCGTGATTTTGTTACCTAGCTCGATACCGATCCAATGACACATCTCTGTCTCAATTAACGCCAACCTTTCTTTATTCTGGGAGGTAGCGTGCTCGATTACTGCGTCAGTAGTTCCAGGGTCGACACTGGATAGAGATGGGTTGGCTTCTCTCGAGCGAGAGAGAGAGAGGCCCCGAGTACGCCTTCCTTCGGATGACAAGTAAAACCCTGGTTCCGTGTGGCGTACGATGGCATTTGCCCGTGTAGGAGCCCGCCCCACCCTGGCGTCGGTGGAGTGTCCCAACGAACAGGAGATCGACGATAAACAAGCGTAGGGATTGCAGCTTTGGTCGGCAGCCGATTGCGGAAAAATACCGTCCAATAGATCGCCAGTGTGTCCATTCAGAGGGGCAAGATACATACCTCACCCCGGGATATACTGCAGGGGGCCCATTCTTAAACATTATATTCAGTGTAGAAAGGGATCTTTTATGTACAGATACCATCCTGCACACCACGCAGAATTTCAGGGTTACTTCCCATTCGACGGGAGTTACGCTTGGGACCTCCATCCTTCTTGGCCGACAGAAGTCATTCGCCTTGCCTAGTATCGAACCTCCATTATCAAAACATTATTCATTCGATGTTGCCCTTTCAATAACGACCGGTACATATCTAAAATTGAAGCCTGTGCTCTCGATAATAAAAGGCAAAAACAACTCCTAACCCTTTTTCCGCTTATGGCAGGGCCGGGCACCCATGTTGTCCCTCTGCATGAACACAAGGGGTGATTATTGGACAGTGTTATTCCGCAGCCGGCTGCCGATCAAAGCTGCAATCCTTATGCTTATTTGTCGTCGGTCTACTGTTCGTTGGGACACTCCAATGACGCCAAGGGGCGAGCTCCTACACCTGGGAATTTTGCCTCATCTACCCGTTGCATAGTAGAGGGGGTTCTTTTATCTGCAAATGCCATCGTACACCACCACACGGGACCTCGGTTTTACTTCTCATCCGAAGAAAGACGCTTTCGGGGCTCCTTTCTCTCCCGAAGGAAGTCAACCCACCTCCATCCAGTATCGAACCTGGAACCAGTGACGCAGTAAATCGAGCACGCTACCTATTGTACCACCGATGCGGGTATCTCGATAATGAAAAGTAATTTGCTTAACTTTTTTTAGTCAATATCTGAATTTGGCTTAATTTGAAATATTGAGGTTGCTGTGGCCCGTATTTTGCGAAAGCCAATTATTAGGATCATCTCTCTCTCTCTCTCTCTTTGGAATTTAGTGTTTTTAAAGGCTTGCCACATTGTGCTTGAAGGGTTAAGGCTAGCTCCACTTGATGTGAACCACGCCTGTGGGTGCCATAGATCATTTAACTCCTACTATTATTTGATGTGCATCCTGGTAATGTGCATCTATGTATTTGGTGGAGGGCAGCGATGTAGCACGTTGGAATTGCTTGCCCTTCAATCTAAAAAATGGGTTTAGGATATTTCATTAGTAACTTGGGCGTTGACGACACTAATAATTTATGTTTGCAAGAGCGTAGATGTTGGTGAAAATGATATTAGCCAGTGATAAATCACGTTGGCTGAAACAGGTGTGTTTACCTGAACCAGATTATGATGCATCATAAGAGCGTCTTTTAGCCTTTCGTCTTATCGTAGGAATGAACGAACCTCTCATGTCTTGTCAACAAACCTGAGGGATTATGTATGTAGTCTGTAGTACATAAATGCAACTGTGGCTGGTGTGCGTCGTCTTACTGGATCAAATGCTGTTTACTGAGTAAGCTAACGTAGTGTCTTTTATTTCCTATGAATATATGCATTTGTTCTGTCGACAGCGAACAACTTTCAGACTGTTGTTGTGTGCATCTCCATGGTGTAATTTTTTTTTCAAGTGCCTCATCTCTTTGGATCCTAGAGAAGGTGAAAATGTGTCTTCATCGACTCCTATGAGCAGTTAATTACTACTTCGAGATGGTGGGCTGCATATTTCACCGCTCCCTTTTCCTTTCTTCTGCCTTATTCATCTTCAAATCGTGATTGTACCTGACCCGGGTTCTTAATTGTCGTGTTTGTTTGTTGGTGTTTTAGGGCCTCTTCAACTACAAGGTCATTAGAGCCCTGTCCACAGCATAGTTCTTATGCAGAGAATGCACAGGCACTACACTAATGCGACGACCCGGGTTCTTAATTGTCGTGTTTGTTTGTTGGTGTTTTAGGGCCCTTCAACTACAAGGTCATTAGAGCCCTGTCCACAGCATAGTTCTTATGCAGAGAATGCACAGGCACTACACTAATGCGACGATTTTTTGGGTATTAGCAGTACCCAGTTTTCCCAAGCGGCCACCCATGCCAGTACTAGCTGGGGTTGCGCTGCTTAACTTCAGTGATCAGACGAGAACTGGTGTGTCCAACGCAATTCGCCGCTCCCGCAATTGTCGTGGTTTGGGAGGTGACGTCGCACCTCCGTTCACAGAATTGCGGCTTTTAGGTCCTGCGTTACAGAAGGCAATTTCAACTATGGCGTTCTGTCCTTTCAAATGCAAACCGTCTCAACCAGAATCGAGCCAAAGTATGCGTTTTCTCGACATGGTTAGCCACGACGAACTCTCCACTTTCCATGCCTGGAGCCTGCACTGAAAGTTGATCCAGCTTGGTCGCTGTTGATGGTGGCACTCTTCTAAGCGTCACTATGAAGGACCTCACTGCCTCCTGTGTCAACTGATCTTTTTTTTTTTTTTTTTTTTTTTTTTTGTTGGTGTTTAAGGTCCCGTCAACTGCAAGGTCATTAGAGACCCGTCCACTGTATAGTTCTAATGCATAGACTGCACAGACACTACACTAATGCGACGATTATTGGGTATTAGCAGTCAACTGATCCACTGATACCAGGATACTCACTTGGGTAGCTCAGTGACTGCCTGAGGCAAATAATATCTTTCGAGGGAAATGGCAAGTCCCACAAGTGCACCTTCCATGTCGTGGTCAAAGAAAATAGGTTGGCTTTCAATAAGCAAGGACTTGTAGCATTAGGTCGGCAACCGGCTTTGTAAAAGTACTGTCCAACAGTTGGTCCGTATGTTTCCGGTTCCAACGGGACATTTGGGTGCCCAATCCTTCCATAGACGATAAGCGGGTTTAGAATGATACAACTAAAAGAAGGACTTTTAAGTGGTTAATTAAAATACAGCAATATCGCAAATAAAGATGTCATAGTAAGAGAGTTGTTGAAAATTTCATGCTTGACATATCACCTTGTAGCGCTAAATATGAATTAAGTGTTAAAAAATTAAAAACGGGAACATTTTTAGAGTACGTCATTTCAAATTCATCGCAAGCCATAATTTCTCACAAATATGTTTAATTTTCACCGCCCTGCATAGTTTTTATATAATTTACCTGAAAGTGAAATGTTGCCCCTTAGCAACGAATGTGGATTTCAGTAAAGCGTTTTACCAGTCCGCACTTTGGTCAATGTGCTCAGAATGCAAATTTTGAGTAAAATCCGGTTTCCATTAAAAAATGCAATTCCTGCGGTTTGCTTAGTTCAGACAACCCAAATGCACCTCATCTTTTTCCTTCTACTTTTTACTCATTACTAGCAGCTAGTTAAGTTTTCTCTACCGTGAGATGAATTATAATTGTCTAGGGATGAGCCAAGTCAAGTGCCACATGTATGCATACCGTAGGTGCTCACAAAGCAGTCAAGAGTGTGGTTGTTGGATTTGCCCGAGTGAGAGAAGGCTGCATGTCGAGCAAGCCCTTTTCTGACAAGGAGGCTACTGGTCAGTTAGAACACAGTGTATAATGTACCCAAGGAATGGAGTGACACAAATAGGAAATTGCATCTAGTTAGGGAGATGATTATTTTTTTCTTGGGGTTCATTAGAAGTTAAAAAGCATTTTGTTGTAAGAATTTATTACTTGGATGTTTGACTAAATAATTTAATGAAACTAAAATAATGACTGTTTATTATTTTGCCTAGATGCCATCCAACATGGGGTTGTTCATTTTCTGGTGTTTGGTTTTGTCGTCATTGTGTTACACCACGGTAGTCTCAACAGTTGAAATGGCTCCATCAACTTTGACATATCCGGGTGATGTAAGTGAATTTTTTTTGTTTTAAAATTGTAATTTTTTTAAATTAAGTAGTATATTGCAAACAAAGCAAACATTGCAGGAAGATAGTGTGTGTTTCTTAATCTTACTTGTTAAAATTTGTAGATTTCCGTTTGGTAGATCACAAGTGTTTAAAATTTATGTCAGGCAAGAAGCATAGGGATCAAGATGTTATCTATAGGCGTCCCAGACCAGCTCACGACAAGCTGTGAGGCAAAGATTATTTCTTTTTCTTTTCTTGAATGACTCGATTTGTAAACTATCTTTGACGACTTATAAATATTAACAAAATCTCAGATTTGCTAACGTTTTTTTTTTTTTTTTGAGGAAATTTAAGTTCAAGAGTTAGAAAAGTTACAGAAGGTTATATATACAGTACAAAAATTGCTTTCTTACAGGTTTTTTTGTTTTCTACCTGCAAGAAAGTGAAATTAAGAGACTACGCAGGGTTTCTCTACAGGGTTACAAAAATAGTAATATGGATTATACAGAACTTCACTTACTACATTATCACAGGCGTGCCAGCTCAGTGTGCAATGCACACAGACGCTAGGCTATTAAAAGCGCCCCGGCCCTCTACTTGTTTCTTCATACCGGCCCCCTGATCTGCCATAGTCAGTGATAGGAACGAAGTCACCATTCCTAGGTGGACATAGGTGGTCGCTCGGGAAAGCTGGGTACTGCTAATACCCAAAAATCGTCGCATTAGTATAGTGTCTGTGCAGTCTATGCATTAGAACTATGCAGTGGACGGGTCTCTAATGACCTTGTAGTTGACGGGACCTTAAACTCCAACAAACAACAACAACAACCATTCCTAGCTGATGCTGTGACAAATGTGTGGCATATACCAGTTATTGTTAAGACTGGTAAGGAGGGGGAGAGAGGGGCGCCAACTAAGTTCTTGCACACAGTCGCCGAACACTACTGGCCCACCACTGTACATTATAATTAAAGTGCAGTATTTAAAGTTATTCAGGTACAATCACTTCCTTTGTTTTTTTATCTGATGCTAGTTTGTACCCGGATATCAGAAGAGGTAAAGCACTGGACCATGAATATGTAAACGTGTGGGGGAGATATGATCGTCTATGTATTCGTAATGCAGTGAAGTATATTGAATTTTCATCAATGCGTGTTTCAGTCAGGATGGAGTAGTAAAAAAGGAAGTAAAGAGGAGATTTTTCAGTCTGAGAGGCAATATGCAAGGATACAAGAATTAAAATAAGTGGATTCGGCAGCAGAATGCTCGATTTTCTGTGCTACTATTATGAATAATCTATCCTTACTACCGTGATTTAGCAGGGTCGAATTGCGTTGGACACACCAGTTCTCGTCCGATCACTGAGGTTAAGCAACTCCAGTTAGTACTGACATGGGTGGTTGCTTGGGAAAGCTGGGTACTGCTAATACCCAGAAATCGTCGCATTAGTGTAGTGTTTGTGCAGTCTCTGCATAAGAACTACGCTGGGGACGGGGCTCTAATGACCTTGTAGTTGAAGGGTCCTAAAACACCAACGAAGAAGAAGAAGGGCGCATGGGGCCGTGCCTAAATGGGACGCATGTTTCGCATTTTGCTATTCCCATTTCTACACTGCAAGCCCAATCTGCAGTTGGCTAAACCACTGAAGATAGGACGTTGTCTAAGGGGCAGTAGAGGACCTATTGTAATTGCTAGCTAGATTTATACTAAGAGATTCTGAATATTTGGGGCTCTCTTTTTTTGAAGTGTTCCCCCCTGATCTGCCTCTGGATCCGCCCCTGATGATTGAGAGATTGTCTTAACGTAGAATTGTACCTGAACACATTCTTCAAACTTGCTGTTGCTTCTGCCCCATCACCTTCATCACATCAGGACTACTAACAGATGAAATTTCGTATTGTATGCCCATCCACTAATTTATAGCCGATTAGAATGATCGGAATTTCGCGGACCAGTGGGCCATACGGCCCACCCCACGCTAGATACTTTCTCTCTGACTTCCATAGGAAAATAAGTACTTCTGAGGTCAGTTGGCGTTTTCATTTATCAAATCGTTATTTCCAATAATAGAGGGTCAACTGGAGTGTACTGTACCAATAATTTGAAAAATATATTTATATTTTAAGTTGCCTCTTGTAAAATTATCATCCGAATATTCCCGCAACCCATGAGTTCCCTTCTCCTCGCACCCTGTTTACTTTTTTTACTCTGCAGTTTCTCTCTCACCCTACTTCTCCATCTTTTTTTTATTCCTGATCTTTGTCTTTGCTTGGTCTTCCCGAACTCCCGTAGACAGGAAGTAAGAAGATTCAGGATAAAAAGATAGGTTTAAGATAAAGATTGTGCAGATAAAGGTGAAGCCAAGGGACTACGTTTCCTGTGTAAAGGAGGCGTTTGTGTGAATTTGATGAGAATAGCACGTAATAAGGGCAAAAGCAGCGAGCACCGCTAATGGGGGGGGGGGGTGGTTCTTTCTTCGTAATGTCATGAGTATACATTTAATTATGTTTCATCTTTCCTTTGTAGGTATACATAGGAGTTTTCATTGATTTGCATAAATCATCATCACCGACATTTTTAACTAAAAATGATACCAGCAATGAATTAAATACGGCAGCTGTGCAGCAACTTTGGGCGGCCATTTGGGCCATAGATACACTGAATAATCAAACGGAATCGGATATGCCCAAACTAGGTAAAGCTCTAAAGCCTTATATCAAACCATGATCAGTTAACTAACTTAAGGTGGCATCAGGTCAGCAGTCGATCACATAAAAATCTCTTTATCAACTCGGATATCAGGGTTTGAGCTCCCATCTGGGCACATTCGGCAGGGTCTGTATCCGGATTTGTAAGTGTATGATCTGATGTTGCTACCCTTCAAAAAACACAGCTGGGTTCTCAACCGTCGTAATGTGCTCTGAACAAACTGCGTTTTGATTAAATGGCATGTTTTGTTCCGTACTCGGAGCTAAAATTTGAGTGTCCCACGCAGAAATGTTAAATACGCCAGATACCTGGTCTTATCTATGTGAGAGACCGTGCCCTAATTCTTGTTCTCGCCATTTGGGTGGAAGTAGCAATCGTGTTTCTTAGACTTTTCAATATTTTTAACAGGATTTGTTTTCTCATCTCCAATGAATACCGTACTTAGTTAGGTTCCCTCCCTCACTTTATCCATGATTATGATTAAATCCTCTGAAGAGGATATGTCTGGCATTACCTCTAGCCTGATAATGAAATCTTCTACCAATATTGTCAAAATCGGTGCACGTCAATGTATGCTAATTTAATTGTAACCTGCACTCTGAACACATCAAAATAGACAGAGCACTGCTTACGTCAGGTGCGTTGTTGCATTTGACATACTTCATTGAAGAAATGGGAAAAAACGTGACAGCTATGTCTGCTTGACTGACTCGTTTAAAAACGACTGCGATTTTCAAAATTGCGTGAAAGACAAATGAAATATATTGGCTACTTCAGATCGGTCAAATATGTCAGTGCACCAACACACTTGATCTAAGCAGTTCTTCGTCAACATCACGGGTTCAATTTGCTGGTCCCAATTCAAATTAGAAGCTGTCGGTTGAATATGTTAGCACGCATTGTGTACGTGATTTGCGATGGACTTGTTGACTTGACTGCTCTAATGTAACTGTTGGAAACATGGGATCTCCAAAATTCGCATATTAGGCGTGATTTGTCTTCCGTAAGACCCTTTCCCTCGTGTAACCTTCTTTTATCCATGGATTAGTAATTATCTATGTAATTACATTAATATTAATGTGTTTTTGAAATTGTACTTTAAAAAATTTGTTTTATTCCATGTCTCGTTTGTACTTTTAAAGACCTTAAACATGAGCAATCAGGATGACCTGTTTTTTATTCAGATGACCAACAGTATTCCTGCTCTCTTAGTTTACTCTCAGAAATATGTTTCAGAGTACATTACCCCTAGCCTTTCCTTTAGTTTATTTGATGAAAGTGTTGTTGGCGAGGTTAAAAATTTCTTCCTGTTTTTTAATGAGGAGGTGAAATTTCTTCATTGGTAACAAGAATCGAGATTTTCAAATCTAAGAAGTGGATGGAATCTATTGAAAAGACACTTCAGACAATAATAGTAGTAGCATCAATTGACTCTTACTCATTTTAATATTGCTATTGATCTTTTTTTCAGGGTTGAAAATATTCGATACTTATGACAGCTCTTTCAAAACTACTCACCACGCTTTGAATTTCCTGAAAGGCACTACGGCAGATTTTCCGGAATTGTGTACTATGATAGATGATGCCGTTCCCATGCTAGGTACGACTGTTGTTCCCACTCCCTTCCTCCGTTTTAATGAAACGTTTTTGTTGTCCTGATGACTTGAAATGTTTGTCTAACACTTTGCAGGCGTTGTTGGGATTGGTCAAGCTGAGACTTTACGACCTGCTCTCAGTTTATTCCAAGTCTATTCCGTACCGGTCATTTTGGCGACTCCAAATGCAGCCAGTGAACTTCCACCACAGCCTAATGTTATGACCACAGCACCAACGATGGCTAGTATTGTTCAGGTATTTACCAAATTTTGTAAATGTATAACAGCCTAACACAATTCGCTTGAATAAATGGAGTATTAAAAACATGCGTTGCAGGCAATAGTATCCTTACTGGACGAATTAAGATGGAAATCTGTGTATGCTTTGTCTTCAAGTTCAGCTGCTATTCAAGATTTGAATCAAGCTCATAGCTTGTCCGTTGTTAAGGCGTTTACTTTCACCCAGAAAACGTCAAATCTTACGACCTTTGTTGACATCCTATCTGCAAAGAAAGTGAGTAATGTAATAGAGTTTTGTCCAAAACAAGAGTCCGTAGACACATATTTGAATTTTAAACACAGTTTGCAATTAAATTTGACCGTGTGTGGTCAAGCTTCTTAAAAGGATTGTGTCATCCTCCCCCTCCACACACTCTCTTTCCTTCTGTGACTGCTTATTGTTCATATTTTTTTATTGAACAATTTCACTTCTTAACTTTCAGCCCGGCAATCCAGTAGCCGTTGTGTTGATGTTAGAGTCAAATGAAATCGATCGATTAGTGCAATCGATTAGTGGACAAGAGTTTGTTAATGAAATATGTTGGATTGTTGCAATTCCGTCGTTCGACAGAAGTCAAGCAACTCGATGGGAAAGCGTTTTTAACAAGGGATTTCTTATTATGCCACATCCTCTTCATCTGCAAGAATTTAGCGCGTCTTTTCTGAATGCACTTGCTGGACGTGAGAAAGGAAAACCGATAGCAATCGATACATATCTTCAAAAAGTGTACAAATGCGTGGAAAGAACAGAACCGAATCAAAATGCGCCCCTTTGCTCCAAACTAACTTTCAATGACTTACAAAAAAGATATCAACAAGATCCTGACGTGCCGTTCGTAAGTAAAGCCATCTCGGCCTTGGCAGCAGCACTGAGAATGGTAGAAATTGACAAATGCAAACTGGGACCACAATGCGTTAAGTCTGACCTCAATGGACCCATATTTAAAGATATCTTAGCAGCTCTCATGAAACTTAGTTTCACTATGCAAGGCAACGAGCCGAAAGAAGTGGAGGGGACACGACTAAAATTCACTGAAGATGGCAGGCTGATCTTTAAGCATTTCGATGTGTATGCGTTTAATGGTTCGTCTCTTCCTGTCCAGGTAAGTTTATTTCCGCCATCTTGGCTTTGTCTGTGTATCTTTTTAAATTTTGTCTCAATTGTAATCATTCGTTTTAAGAAGTTGATTGCTTTATCAGACTTGCTTTATTGAGTTCAGGGCGGAATCGCAACAGGCCAAACCCCTGCTCCCATAAAACGAATTCCATCTCTATTTATCCTTTCTACCACTCCTCTCAGTCAGGATCGAGCCTGCGGTCGGTAGGTTGAGAGTCAAGCACGCTGCAGTTGAGTTACCGGGTAGGGTAAGCGTTATCATTAGCAGCCTGACCATCTTGCCTGCCAAAGTAGCTCACCTTTTCAACTCATGATGGGCTGAACGTCATGAGTCCTGACTGAAGCATGCGTGTCAATAGAAGAGGAAATAAAGCTCTGCTGCCGCTTGTGCGTTATTTTAGGAGAAGAGTAATCTGATTCTCTGAACCGGTAGCCCATGAAAAGTACAAAAAAAGGACGATTACTGGAGCAAAGAAATTCGAGTGTTTTCTCGGTCCTACTTCAATAATTTTCCTTTTTTATTTGACAGGTCGGATGGTATAGCGACAACCTAGGGTTGAGCCTAAATGCCGCTTGGCGACAACAGTCTTTAATTCATCGAGTATATTATTCCTTTTCTGAACTGGAAGTCATGGAAGCGTTTGAAGAAAATCAGTATCCAGATGATTCGTCCACACGAAAAACTTGGATTAGTGTTTTAAAGTTTTCTCACACGACTTTCTTAGGTAGAGGCTGGGCTACAGCTGTGGCCATATTGGGAGGAATTGGTCTTCTGATGACGATGTACATTTTCGTTTATGTTCTTGTAAAAATCTGCGATCGCACCCTAACCGGAAATCAATTCTTAGGAATTTTACTTCTGCTGGGCGTCATGTCTCTGTACGCTACTTGTATGCTGTTTATTCTGCAACCGAGTGAAGCCTTATGCAACTGGCGCCTCTTTCTGCACTCATTCTCTTACTGTCTTTGCTACGGCGTGTTATTTGTTAAAGTGATGCAGTTGAGAAGTCTAGTTTCTCTTGGCCTTGGTGGTCAACTTAGTCATCTGAATCAAGCATTTACTCTGTTTTTCATCGTGGGTATCCAGGTGGCAGTGAATATCCAGTGGTCTGTGTTGATGAGGCCGATGTTTGAGATAGCTGAAGAAGGAGAACCGCGTTGCTCAACAACCAAACCAGACTTTGTGTGTTTGCAGATCTACGTGCTGCTCTTGTTACTCATCACTTGTGGCTATGCTCTTCATACTCGTCACATCAAACGAAATCACAACGAAGGTCGTTGGGTGCTGTTAGCATCTTTGCTAAATCTTGCCATCTGGATCAGTTGGATTGCTGTCTATTTTTCGACATCGAAAGAATATGAAGAGCCTACAATATGTGGAGGACTGATGCTGTCAGCGACGGTCGTGATCTGTTCTGTATTCCTACCGAAACTTCATACTTTGAATAATCAGAATCGAAATCTGAAACATAAAGAAGTTTCATTAGCAAATTCAACAGCTACAATATTTTCCTTGACGCATGATCTTGAAACGACTTCCAGTAAATCTTCCAAAGCATTCCCAACTTCATTATTTGCTGAAAGTCTTTTGAAGAATCCTCTGTATGACTTTGGTGACAAGAAATTAGATTTCTTACCTGAAAAGTTAGATAAGTAACAGGTAACTGGCTGCGATCATACACTGTATCTGAGAACTGTTGCATGATGATTGTATCCCAAAATCGTTAAGAAAACTTGTCTGTCTTTCCCTGGTCTTTCCTTCCAACAGAATTTTAAATGTTTGTCGGGATGTTAAATTTATACTAAAAAAACGGAATGCAAATAGCCGAGGTGCATAAGTGGGATGTCGAGGGGTAGCTTGGAGGTGGGGAACATAGCGGAAAAAATGAGGGGAAGTAGAATGAGACATGTGAAGAGGGGAAGAGGAGCTGGTTAGGTCCATTACGGGAATGCAGGTAGTTGAAAGCACCCAGGGCAGGGGAAGACCAAAGCAGACGTGACAGCAAGTTGTACGTAAGGATATGATAGTGTGTTGTGTGAACGGGGACCTGTTGGGAGATAGGCAGGATGGAGGGTTAGAACCCGCAGACCCCACCCTGCTACAGGTGGGGAGGGTATAATGATGATGATGACGACGATGTCAGGATGTTAAATTTATACCAACTGACATTTGACCAGAACTCATCTTTTCAGTGGATGCTGATACCTGGAGTAAATGAGAAATGAAGAAACTTATAAATAAATGACTTCTTCACAGTGGCGGATCCAGGGGCGGAGCACTTCAAAAATGTGCACCCCAAATATTTTTAAATATTCAGAATCCCTTAGTGTAGATCTAGCTAGCAATTACATAAGGTCCTCTACTGCCCCTTAGACAATGTCCTATCTTCAGTTGCTTAGCAGGAGCGGCGAGTTGCGTTGGACACACCAGTTCTCGTCTGATCACTGAAGTTAAGCAACGCAAGCCCAGTTAGTACTGACATGGGTGGTCGCTCGGGAAAGCTGGGTACTGCTAATACCCAATAATCGTGACATTAGTGAAGCGTTTGTGCAGTCTATGCAGTGGACGGGTCTCTAATGACCTTGTAGTTGACGGGACCTTAAACACCAAAAAACAACAAGTTGCTTAGCCATCTGCAGATTAGACTGCAACTGTTGGACTGGCAGTATAGAAATAGGGATAGCAATGCAAAAATGTCTCATTAATTGCAAGGTTGAATTATGCATCAGTTGAAATATGCGCCCCATTGAGGCACTGAGAGGGGAGCAGTTGTTGCATCGCTTCCCCCCGGATCCGCTCCTGCTTCTTCATTTTTATAAAATTACATTGCATCCAATTGAAATTTAAACTATATACGTAATACGCATATTGAGAAAAGCACCCACTCCTATTAAGTATTCTGCTGCACATAGGCCGATACATTTTAAGCTGTTTCTTCTTCACTGTTTCCTTAGTGTTGTAGTTGTGTTTTTCTTTATTCACGAGCCCTTTTCTTCTATGATAGGACCATATCATTCCCAGCCTTGTGCATTTATTTGTCATGGTGATTGAAGATGCCACTGCGCGTTACCGTAGGCACATTCAGAGGTCAGCGTGTTGTCAGTTGTGGCCGTTGTTTTTTTCCTATCGAAAATTGCTGTGTGCTGAAATCACTGTAAAATGACAAAGTTTCAGATAACATTTGTAGAACTGTAAATAGGCATACTGGAAGGTAAAGTTTCCTTTTTTTTGCATTAACTATTTCGATATTATCTATTGTTTATTCTTATGTAAATATAACTACTCCATTTAATCTTGATTGTAAGTAACATGTGTATCCTGACCTTTATTTTGAAAGTATGTTTCTATTTTAAAATCCTGATTATTTAACATCGGCATATCTACTGCTGGAAGTTATTTACAGGCGCCAAGAAGCGAGCTGCTGCAAACAAAACAACTCCTAACCCTTTTCCCGTCTACGGCAGGGTCGATACCCATCTTGTTCTTCTGAATGAACGCAAGGGGGATATATTGGATGATGTTGTCCCGCAGCCGGCTGCCTACCAAAGCTGCAACCCCTATGCCTATTAATCGTTGGTTTACTGTTTGTTGGGGCACTCCACCGACGCCAGGGGACGATCTCCTACACCTGGACATTTTGCCTCATCTCCATCGTGCACCACACGTGACCTCGGTTTTACGTCTCATCAGAAGGAAGGCGCACGAAGCCAACCCACCTCAATCCAGTATCGAACCTGGAACCACTGACGAAATAATTGAGCACGCTTCCTCCTGCGCCACTGAGCCGGGTAGGCCTATATATTTTGCTAATGTAGAAAGCAGTATTTCCTCATCCATTATACGAGGGTCACTTTTAAAAGAAATGCGCAATGTTTTTGTAAAATCCAATTTATTTCCCAAATCTTTGATATTTTTACAGAAAGTTGATAGATTCTTGAGAGACAGTATTTATTTTTTTAAATAATGTTCGTCCCTTTCAACTGCCTTGCGCCACCGTGGAACTAAGGCCTGTATACCTGCACGGTAGAAGACAGGACCATTGCAATTGAGCCACTGTTTAGCAGCTTTGTTTTGCGTTTGTCAGCCAAAATCAGATTGTGAATACGCTGCACATATTGTCAGGAGTCTGTGCAGTGCTCGGTCTGCCTCTGCAGGGAGGTCCCCCAGTATTGACATGCCCACACTCACCACATAATCTGCTGGCCTAACGACTGACAGCACTGCGATCAACAGCATTATCCCTATACACCTTCTTCAATCGCTTGTGAATGTTTGTCACTGTCTCGTTCTCACGATACAGGAACTCTCAACAGCATGTTGCTTCCAACGAACATCAAGTGCAGCAGCCACCTTGATGGAGTGCTACGACAGAGCGACTTGCAGAAACAGGTGGAGTTCAATTTCAATACATGCAGGAAGTATGTTTCTATTTCCTCTGTGAATATCAAAGATGTGAAACAATAATTGGATTTTTGAAAAAAATGTGCATTTCTTTTGGAGTGACCCTAGTATTAACCACGTGGTAAGAATCGAGATATCCTGCACTCTTAAGTTAGACATTAGGGCCGGCTCTTTAAGGTCGCCACTCTATGACCGGCAATGAATACACTGCACCACTGGTATGGGGTAAGAGAGGAACTAGTTGAGCTACTCCAGAGGCTATATATGGGCAGTAAGTTCAACTTCAATTGGGAAGGAATAAATATTGTTGTGGACAAAGGGCTGCGACAGGGTGTCCATTATCATCAATACCGTTCCTAGTGTATATTAATGAGCTAGGGATTAGGCTTCAAGATAGAGGGTTGGGGGTTTCTTTGGGGGGATGGTATCAAATTGCCCGCCATCTTTCAATGTGATGATATAGTGCTGCTGTCCGAAACGGGGAGAGCTCCAAGGAATATGGAGTAGTCGACATTTGAGGACAGAAATGAGTAGTAAGTTGACATACTGGTGCAGGATACGGGGGGCCACATACGAAAATCCAGTATGGCAGGTTAATGCATGGATAAGCGATATGGTGGTGTCCACAACCTGGGAGAGGAAGGGAAACAGGATAATGACAGAGATAGGCATAACATTGCACCCTGGGGCGGATGAGGAGGATACAACAACAATGCAAAGATTAGTAGAAGAAAAGGTTAAGAAATGGGGGATAGGGCGGTGGCGACAGAATATGGAGGGGACGCTGGGTCACTGAAGACGAGACAGAAGATGGTAAAGATGACAGGCAGGGGCGAGAGGGCTGTGGATCGTGTGGGAATCTAGTGGAGGATGTCAGACATGTAATACTGGCATGTCCCATGCTGGGCCACTGCAGAAGGGATTGAGGAACCCCCACATTAGAAGAGGGAGCGGCGAGTTGCGTTGGACACACCAGTTCTCGTCTGATCACTGAAGTTAAGCAACGCAAGCCCAGTTAGTACTGACATGGTTGGTCGCTCGGGAAAGCTGGGTACTGCTAATACCCAATAATCGTCGCATTAGTGTAGTGTCTGTGCAGTATATGCATTAGGACTATACAGTGGACGGGTCTCTAATGACCTCGTAGTTGATGGGACCTTAAACTCCAACAAACAAACAACAAACACATTGGAAGAGGTCCTGGGAGTGGTGGGTGTTGGGATGAACCGACTAGAATGGGTGCAAAGGGCGAAGATGTTGCTGGTGCGGTGGTGGAGATCTAGACATGAGTCTAGCATGAGAAATCCCACTAGCAAGGAATCCGTCACAAAGGATTACATATTCATGACGCCAATGGCGCTCCCTCATTGGGCGTTATTAGAAAAATTTCTGTTGACAAAAGGTATTCAAAAAATTTCAAAAATGCGTAATTCAAAGGTTTCGAAAGCAAAACCTTTAAATTACGCTTTTTTTTAATCAGTGCCAGTGAATTAATTAATTTACCCCTCTGAGACGATTACCTTTGCCGATGATGTGGGAAAGCTTGCAGAGTCCAAAGAGGAGGAACAAAAGAGCCTACAAGACATCCAGGTGGCTATGAAAAAAAGGGGGGGGGGGCCTGAAGGTGAATATGAAAAGATAGAATACCTAGCTTTCAACTGGAGGGGTCAGGGACCAGACGGCGAGGTTCGCTCAGGAAGTGAGGTGATACCTAGGAGTTTAGATACTTAGGATCAGTGTTCCAGGAAAATGGGGAAATAGACTCAGAGGTGTCCAATAGGATCAAAGCAGGTTGGCTAAAGTGGAGACAGGCAAGTGGAGTCCTATATGATCGCCGGGTGCCTATAAAGGTAAAAGGCAAAGTCTACCGAACTGTGATGCGACCAGCAATGCTGTATGGCTCGGAGTGAGGAAGGACAATGAAAGGAGAATGCAGGTGGCTGAGATGCGAATGCTGCGCTTCATGAGTGGGGTGTCACGAGCTGACAGGATCCGAAACGACCATGTTAGAGGTAGTCTAGGGGTGGGAGACATCGCTGAGAAGATGAAGGAAAGCAGGTTGAGGTGGTATGGGCATGTGATAAGAAGGCGGGGGGGGGGGGGGGGCCCGAGGTGGGGCGATCAGGGGGGGGGGGGGGGGGGGGGGGGGGAGGGGGTAAGGGGGGGGGGGGGGGGGAGAGGCACTAGTTAGGTCCATCTTGGGACTGCAGGTGGTTGGGAGCACCAGAGGGAGGGGAAGACCAAAGCGGACGTGGGAGCAGATGGTACAAAAGGACATGGGTGTGTGCGGGGTGGATGGGGGCCTAGTTGGGGATCGGCGGGGGGGGGGGGGGTAGAGGATTGGAACTCGCAGACCCGACCCAGTTTCGAGCTGGAGAAGGGTATGATGATGAGACGATTACCTCTATTTTGCTTATTTCACACGGCCTGGCTGCGCGTTCACAGAGGTTATTTTAATGGTATTTTAATTACCCTTTGGTGGAAAATTAAGCTGTACATTATTAGTCGAGGATGGGTTGAGGTTTATTTACGTAATCTAACAAACCGTTTTCTTTAAACTTTTGCTGTGGCTCAGGGTTCAGTACTTGAAGGCTTGACCGACTTTAGCATGCAGTTCCTTCCCCCATCGCACAAGCAGACGATAATACAGTGAATAGGCAATGATGTCATGTCAAGGAAACACACTGTTATTTCTAAATCAGATTATATAGTCAATTGCATATTTGAAATGAAATTAAACTGTTAACAGCCAATATTTAGATGTTATATCTATATTCTCTGCTTAATTTCAATTGTTAGATTAAACAAAAGAAAACCACAACGACAACCGAAGCGACATTGTTTGTTACAATTTCGCTTGCGCTTTCAGACGTGGTTCGTTTTTAGGAATATGTTTTAAAAATGGATGATTATGATTTTAATATAATTACAAATTGTATTGATAGTAATTCAGATACTTGGCCGAAGACTTCTAAAATAAAGGTAATTACTTATAACGAGATTTAGATATTGGGTATTAAAATGTTTGATATAGAGGCAATTGGTTGAACGTTCTGCGCTTTCGCCATGTTGGTGTAAATGAACTTCTCTGCATGTGCATGTTCCTAACAGCTTTAGAAAGATAATGTGAGTTGTTTTAATGCTTATGAATTAATAAAATAATGACGGCAACTTTAGTTAATCTAATACGATATAAAAAAAAATTGGCCATATACTGTATGAACTCAGTGACGATGAATATTGAAGATTTTTATCTATTTTGCATAGGTTGGACCAGATGAGGGTATGGTAATTCGAATTCTGTATCTTAAGTTTTATACTGTATTACATTGTCAGTGTTGACCTACTGATACTATGCTATTAGACAGTGAAGATGACAATTCTGAAGTCATTCCAAAAAAGCAACAACACCTCCAAAGGCATTCGGGACGATTTAACCAGGGCAACACTTCACGACAAAAAACTATTTCGTCGTCATTATTCAAAAACAACCCAGAAATTCCTGAGATACCAAAGTAATCATTATTATTAATTGCGTGGTGTTTTGGACAGTGTTTAATTCGTACAATTGATATATTCTACTGTATATATTCTAGATCAAACGTTAGCGAAGTGAAAGAAAAGATTTTCACGTCGAGGACATTTGAAAACTTTGATATCCATCCATACATGGTAAGTAGTACTGCACATTACCGCGGACTGGGCTTGAGTTATCAGACAGCTATTTCAATCCTCGGTAGTTTGAAAATGTATTGTTTATTTCTTAGGTCTCCAACCTGCGTCAAACTTTTAATATTGAAAAGGCCACCGTCGTTCAAGAAAAGGCGATTCCTTTAATTCTTGGTGGTAGCGACGTCTTGATTAAATCCCAGACTGGCTCTGGTAAGAAATTGTTTGGTTGATTCGTTGTTATAGGATTGACTTAAATGTGTTACGAAGTAAAGTAAATATTTAAAACAGGAAAGACGTTAGCCTATGCAATTCCAGTTATTCAAAAATTGCAAGCATTTCAGCCAAAAATTAATAGAGAAAGTGGGTTATTTGCTCTCATTATATTGCCAACGAGAGAGGTAATGCTGGTGTTTATTATTTTTGATCATTTCACACCATTTCCTATTTGAAATGTTAACATGGATCTTCCTGATTTTGCAGTTGGCTTTGCAGACTTATGAATGGTTTCACAAATTATTAAAGGTAATGATGGCAGCATTAATGGTACTGAGCGGTGACCTTGTTTTTGTGACAGTAAATTTTCATATATTCATTATTAGTCGTTCAATCGAATTGTTCCTGCCTGTTTCATGGGAGGGCAAAAAAGAAAGTCTGAAAAAGCAATAATTCGTCGTGGAATGAATGTTTTAGTGAGCACTCCACAGAGATTATTAGATCATTTAAGAAGTTCAGAAAAATTCTATGTGAACCAAATTAAATTTCTGGTCTTGGATGAAGCTGACAGGTTGTTATTACGCTATTTACGTTATACGAATCCTTGTAGAGAAATTTATGTTGTGGTGTCACATTTTGGTGTTATTTAAGGAATCATCAAATAATTGTATTCTTTAAGTTGAACGTGGATTTTCAGTCTATGAAATGTTTTTCCTACAGGTTAATGGATATGGGGTATGAAAACGATATTAAAACAATCCTATCATTAATTAAGGAACAAATTGGCCAAAACAAATTACAAACAATTTTACTATCAGCTACTCTCACAGAAGGTATTTCAATTTTGACTAGTAGTGTGTTTAATTATTACATATACCGGTAGTTAGTACATTAATAAATGTTCCTCTGGTTTTGTTGTGTAGGCGTGCAAACATTGGCGGGACTAAGTATGAACAATCCAATGATAGTGGACAATGCCATTAAGTCGCGGTCCATCCAGTTGTCTGATCATTTGATAGTGCCATCAAATCTACATCAGCATTTTGTCTGTGTACCTGCTAAGCTGCGCTTGGTCACGTTACTTGCATTTGTATTATGGAAGTGTGGGGTGAGTCTTTGATCTATAATATGAATTAATGAAATTATCTGTTGTATTGCATGTTAATTTGGGAGAAAGTTTCAAAAAGGCAGCTTAAGAATCATTATTTAGAAACGTTGACATTCACGTGATGATTTACTGAGAATTTTTAATTTGATTTAGGCTTTTAGACATAAAATTTTAATATTTATGTCAACGCAAGACATGGTGGATTATCACGATAAACTAGTAACATATATTTCACGTGAATGGTTAGGAAAGGAAGCAGACGAAGACGAAGTTGAACGTGGTATATATATTAATCAACTGCATGGAAATATGCCACAACAGGTAAGGGCTCTATGTTTTCCATTAACAACTCGTATTTTGAACAACTCAATTGAACGATCACCATTTGCAAGCAGAGCCGAGGCCGTCATTTAGTAGATATCGTGTTCCAAACTTATTCGGAGTTTTTCACTTTTTCGCTCTTTCAATACGCTAAAATATGAGTTCTTAATGAAAAACCTTGTGTAATCAATGTGTTTGGTAACAAATCTTGTTAGCTGCCGTTTGAGTTTTAGAAATTTAATGCATGCAACTCGTTATCAGTACACTGTCAGAAGCTGAATTGAAAATGGTACAGGCCAATTCCTGAATTCCTTGGAAAATTGCTCTTCTTTCATGGTTCCTTCAAGATGTTGAAAATTTTGTTTATCAAAGCAGATAATTTTAATAGTCAAAACCATTTATGTGGCGTATCGGAATGCTTAATAAGAATGCAAAGTAACCAAAATTTAATTTTCTGCGAAAGTAATTTTCCATTTTCTCACTCGCTTCTTAAAAATAAAGTTATGTCGTCCCGTTTTTTTTGTAATAATCGAAGTTTGTTTTAAATTGATTTTGGTTTAGAAAGTCAAATGAAAATTAAAAATGGCGAAACAAAATTTATGGACAACTCAGCTTCAGTTAAATGTGTGCGACTGCTATTGCTCACTTTATGCATTCTCAACGAATTTCTATACATGATTTGTTTGGGCGAGTTGAGCTCCACACAGGTGCTCTAGTGACTCGAGTTCAATCTTCAGTTATAACGACAGTATGGTGGCTCCACCCTTTGGCGTTGTGCGTTGTCCAGCGTAAACATATTTGAACTTCCATTAGCTTTGAAAAGTTAGCTCTCAATTAGGAAAAACAGGAAAATAATGGTGACGTACTCTCTGGGGGGCGAGCTGGTGACAAAGGTACAAGGGAATGCAGGTGGTTGAAAGCACCCGGGGCAGGGGGAGACCAAAGCAAACGTGGGAGCACGTTGTATGTAGGGATATTGGTAATGTGTCGGAATGTCGGGGACCTGGTGGGAGATAGGCGGGAGTGGAGGGCTAGAACCCACATACCCGCCCCTACCACAGGCGGGTTAAGGGTATGATGATGAATAGCCCTGAAAATGGTTCCTAGTTTCGCAGCTACATGTATTTGGAGAGCGGCGAGTTGCGTTGGACACACCGGTTCCCGTCTGATCACTGAAGTTAAGCAACGCAACCCCAGTTAGTACTGACATGGGTGGTCGCTCGGGAAAGCTGGGTACTGCTAATACCCAATAATCGTCGCATTGGTGTAGTGTCTGTGCAGTTTATGCACTAGAACTATGCAGTGGACGGGTCTCTAATGACCTCGTAGTTGACGGGACCTTAAACACCAACAAACAAACAAACAAATATATGTATTTGTAAAACTATTTGGATAACTGTCCAAAATTTTCAAATTAAAAGTAAGGCGGATTTTATCAAAGCTTCATTTAACTATAATCATTAATATAATCAGCGGCGTAAGGGGAACCAATATATATTGACTACTGCCAAAGCTTAGAACTAAACGTTGGATGCAGTATTTCAGAATCCTGAGACAGTTGTACTGGGTGATCTAAAGATATGTTTGCAAATCCAAGGATCAAAGGCTTTGTAATTTCCCCTTCCCTCCCCATAGGGTCTTGAGCCTGTGTTACATAGTGTTACGTTACACATCAATAAATTCAGGTCCCCCGCTCATTTTCGACTTATTTACAGGAGTGACAGTTTTTGCTTCGGAAGTTCATGGTTAGCAAACCCTTTTTCTTCTTACGGCGGGGTCGGGTATCCATTTGTGCCATTGGGACGACCTGTTGGGCTGTACTTTTAGGTTGCCTGCCGACAAAATGTCACAACCCTTGCAAATTTAAAGTCGACTCTTTGTCTTCATGAGATTGCTACCTTTGATTGATGCCGGGGGAGGGGGATTTCTTGCACCTGGGAAGTTTACCGATCTGCAGCACACGTCCGCACAGAAAGGCCAGCGCAAAATGAGACCTTGTCTCCGCAGGTGACGCAGGGGGACTCACTATAAATTTCTGTGGCTCACATGATAGTATGTAGTTGCGCATGTTAAGTCGCAGGGTGACGTGACTCAGTTCCTGTGCCACATGACCCTGCGGAGCGCAGTGCCAATGCCGCAGTTTCCTGCGTGAAATTGGCGTGACAATAACAAAAAGCGGTGTGAAGTAGAGAAGTTCTCTTGTTATTTGATGCAAATTTCAAACCAGTATGGTGAAAAACTGCGATTCAATGTGCGGTATTGCCTGCTAGCAGAATTTCGCAGGGCTGCTACACCCTGTGTCACCTTCGCCACCTGCGTCACCCTGCGTCTCATTTTGCGCCTTGCCTTACTCACAGGTCACACTGTATATCTTCCCAACCGACAAAAAGGCACCATATTATCAAGTTATTCACCATATTATCTAAATTTTCTAAAGGGTGATCTGCCAGAAAATTTGAGTAAACAGTCGGCATTTCAAAATTGTTATTGAACCACTGTCCATTGCAGAATTGTTTTTGACCATTGTCCGTTTTGACCAGTGTATTCAACAGGCATCAACAGCAAGTTACTTGTCGGCACCCCCCCCCACACACATACAACCCAGCCAGTATTCCTGCGGGTTCCAGACGCCTGACTGGGGTGCCCCAGTCAGAGCATGTTTAGTGGACCCGCAGACCTGACCCTGCCACAGGCGGAATAAGGGTATGATGATCATGATTCACCATATTATCAAGGAAGAAAAAAAGATTGAAATTCGGTAGAGGCTCATTCATTGTGGGTTATTTTCAGTGTCTGGTTAATGTTTTTTTATGGGTTTGTTGTTTGTTTGTTGGAGTTTAAGGTCCCGTCAACTACAAGGTCATTAGAGACCCGTCCACTGTATAGTTCTAATGCATATACTGCACAGACACTACACTAATGCGACGATTATTGTGTATTAGCAGTACCCAGCTTTCCCGAGCGACCACCCATGTCAGTACCAACTGGGCTTGCGTTGCTTAACTTCAGTGATCAGACGAGAACTGGTGTGTCCAACGCAACTCGCCGCTCTTTTTTTTATGGGTCTTAGCCCGAAAAGGTTAAATGGACTCTAAATTCCGAAGGGGTTAAATGGTCTCTAAATTCCGAAGGTCCCAAGTTGTCGGTGATTCTGCAGTAGTACCGGAATTTTCCATAATTGTATGCTAAGGCCAGCCATCTTTCGATACTTCTTATAGTATTTCACAAACTATTATTGTTTAATGTGGTCGAGAATTTTTTCAAAGCATTAAATCAAGAAGCTGTGACATAAAGTGATGTTTTTAGCCGTGTAATCATGGCCATTGGCGAGAATTTTTTTTTTTTTAAAAAAAACATGCTTTGTTTGGTAAAAAGACAACGTCATTGACCCTTTTCTTATTCTTTCTCTATTTCTGTAGCTAATATTTGACATTTTAAAAATTGCTCTCCATATCTCGGAAATTTTTCATAACTTATATTTTTTAATATTTAAGTGAAACCTTTGAAGACCACCGAAATTTATTGATTTATAGTGGAGGTCATTTTCTATACTGAGAAAAAGTTTTTTTTTATTCAATAATAATATAATTAATAATAGATTAAATGTAGTCCAAGATGAAATTGTGTGTTACGATGTGTTTGCGCGAGAAAGATGTAATTTGGGAGGGAAGAAAAAGTAAAAGGCACCGTTTTGTTTTCAATTCTTGAAGCGTAAAATTTCTGGAAAAGTAGAGAAGTTGTATCCCTGAAGCATAGATTATTTATTAAGTTAAAACCAGAGGAGGTGATTTACATAGATTAATTAGTCGGTTATTGAAGGTTAACCCCGCTTTTAGGCTTTCTTACCCCCTCCCCTTTACTCTACCTTTCCCTTCCTACGTCCACCCCTCTTTATCTATCTTTGAGGTGTAAGGCGTTAGAAAATCTAAGTATGATTAGTTTTGTTTTAAAAGTTTGCCGCATGAAATATCAATAAACTGCAAATTATCTACCTGCCTTACCAATAATATGGGGGTTAGCAAGTGTCAGTTACATTGACAGAGACGGGATGGGAACCCTCCTCCTCCTTCTCTTTCTTCCTTTCTCCTTCCCTTCCTCCTTAACGTGCTATTACATCTTTTCACTTTTCCTTCCCGACCTTTTTTTTGAATTGCTTCAAGCTGTTAAAGGGAAGGTGGATCTTAATCATAAATAATATATAATGGTTTTAATGTAAATTTGTGCAATTTTAATGACAATAAATTAAGGTAGCCGATGGCTTGGAATAACTGAACTCTTGTTTTTGATCACAAAGTCCTTATGCTTTAATTATGAGTTGGCTACATAGAAGGGGGAGGGGGGAACCTGAAATATATTATCTTGTGGCAGAGTAATTTTATCCTTGGCCTGCAGTGGGATGGATACACCAAATTTGTAATTTTTACACAATATCAGCAGTGGCAGAGTATAGTAACACCTGTCAGGTATTTTGGTGTATTTCGTTTTCGGACCATAGAAGTGGTTTGCGATAGCAACCATCGAAAGATTAATTTATAAACGTTTTTCTCTCTCCTTGCCCCAAACAACTTTTCCTCTTCCCCCCCCCCCCCCCCCGCTCCCAAGCACACACACACAGATCCTACTAACACCTTGCCTGTCTTTAATTAATGATGGTCATAATAAGGTGTAACATTTTTAAATGCGTAGACAACTACTGATTTGAAAGAGGAGTGAATGTGGTTGTTTGACTGTGGCGCGGCTTTCATTTATTATTATTGATCTATCGTTATGTTACCCCCACATGGGGGGGGGGCAATCTCTGTATAATGTGCCATTGTATTTAATTGCTCTTTTGCAGGGCCGCAGTGAAGTGTTTAAGAAATTTCGTCTGGCGGAAGCTGGAGTTTTATTTTGCACGGTAAGTAATAGGCTTTGTTGCACACCCACTGTCCCTTTTTCTCTCGTTTTCCGCTTCGTTTTCTGTGACATTTGAAATTAAGATTTAAAATATAAACAATTTAATTTTATCCTTTATACTCTTACATATATCTACAGGATGTTGGTGCTCGAGGTCTTGATATCCTGGCTGTCGATTGGATCATCCAATACAGCGCACCGCTCACTGTACGTGACTATGTTCATCGAGTTGGTCGAACTGCACGAATCGGTGCCGAAGGCAGTGCTCTTCTATTCCTGATGCCGTCCGAGACTGGTTTCATTTCCCTTCTGGAAGAATATAGTATCAGGTTTGTTGATTGTTATAAAATTATTTAACAATAATACGGCCCTTGAATACTCTCTGCAGAGCACAAGCACAGAGGGAAGAGAGGAATTGCTAAGATCCTTTAAGTAGGGTGCGACCATCTAGGCCAGTGGTGGCGAACCTGTGACCCACCGTGCAATTTTAAGTGACCCGAACGTGAATCATATCTAGTTTCTCGTCTCATAGTGTGTGGAGGGTGGACGGAGACCTGGCGGGCTAGATCCTGCAGACCCAACCCTGCCACAGGCGGGATAGGGGTATTATTATAATGATCTCTATTTGCTACTTTAATAAACTAATTTATTCATTATTAATAATAATTTTTTTATTCATAAAATTAAATAGTGCTTGCGCCTGACCCGCGGACAACTTTTTAGTTTTTTTTTTTTTCGTGTTATTGTGACCCGTCTTCAAAAAAAAAAAGGTTCGCCACCACTGATCTAGGCTGTCGACTTTGCCCACTGCTTTCTCCCTCACCTCTCTCTCTCTCTGTCTCTCTCTCTCCGTGTCTCTCTCTCTCTCTTCGTGTCTCTCTCCGTGTCTCTCTCTGTCTCTCTCCGTGTCTCTCTCTCTCTCTCTCTCTCTCTCTCTCTCTCTCTCTCTCTGTCTCTCTCTCTCTGTCTCTCTCTCTCTGTCTGTCTCTCTCTGTCTCTCTCTCTCTCTTTAAAGCATGATTAGATTGTTGTTATTTTATTAAGGTTATACTAGTAGAAGTCTGTCGGCAAGCCCTCTATTTGGGCAAAATCTCCCTCGCCCCACTCTCACCTGCTAACCAATGTCGATGTGAGGTGTATCGCAGACGATCGGGCTCAACTTTGTTATTTAATCGTTGATATGATTGTGTGGATCCTGCCTCTGTGGCGCAGTGGGTAACGTACTCGGTTAGCAAGTAAAGCTGTGGTTCTAGGTTCCATACTAGACCAAGCTGGGCTGGCTTCTTACGGGTGAAAGAGGGAGCGGCAAATTGCGTTGGGCACACCAGTTTTTGTCCGATCACTGAAGTTAAGCAACGCAACCCCAGTTAGTACTGACATGGGTGGCCACTTGGGAAAACTGGGTACCGCTAGTATCCAAAAATCGTCGCATTAGTGTAGTGTCTGTGCAGTCTCTGCATCAGAACAACACTATGGACGGGGCTCTAATGACCTTGTAGTTGAAGGGCCCTAAAACACCAACAAATAACACAATCGGGTGAAAGAGATGCCCCGAGTGTGACTTTCTTCGGATGAGAGGTGTACGTATGGTGCACGATGTCATTTGCACGTAAAAACCCTCTCTACTATGCAGCCGGTAGATGAGGCAAAATTCCTTGCTGTAGGACCTCGCCCCCTGGCGTCGGTGGACATAGGGGTTCCAGCTTTGGTCGGGAGCCGACTGAGGGAAAAACCGTCCACTATATTCAAATAGCTACTGGTTTCAAAGGTTTAGAACCCGGCGACGTTTGAAGCTTATAGCTTAAGGTACGTAGGTTCACAACTAGCTGAAGTCAGTTACCTTTTTTTCACCAATTAAAGTAAGACTTGGGCCTGCCTCCGTGGATGAATCAGAGTATTGGGCAGTGCGGAAGAGCCATGAAATTAGGTCCATTACCGGGATGCAGGTCATTGGAAGCACCCGGCACAGAGGAAAACCAAAGCACATGTTGGGGCAGGTTGTAAAGGGATTGATAGAATGCAGGGTGGATGAAGACCAAGTGGGAGATAGGTGGGAGTGGAAGGCCAGTACCCGCAGACCTGACCCTAACACAGGCGGGATAAGGGTATGATGGTGAGGATGAGTGCTTGACTAGTTGGTCAGGGTTTTTACATTTGGTTAGCAATCAAATGCATAAAAATACGATTCATCAGCCCTCCGGGGATAGACATCCGCCATAGGCGGGTTATGTTGGCGTGATGAGGATAACACGTGCGAATTAAATTTGCATCTAATGCTGTGTGGTGCCGGAAGTGAATGGCGTGGCGCTGTTTGCGGGAGCACATTGTTCCCGGTCTTTTTCCCTTCAGCCCTCCGGGCGGGTGTAATCATTAATTTAAAGATAAGCGAAAATGAGTGGCCTTTGAGGCAATTAAGAAATTATAATTTGAATATACACCTGAGATTAATACTATAATTGTTATTGCTTGTTTTTTTTCTTGTTGCAGCATAGATCAAATGACAATGGAGAGTATTCTGGAAACTGTGCCACAAATAAATAGCCCGGGGTTTCACTCTTCTAAAAACACAGAGGTAAGATGAAAGTTGTCGGATTTTATCGTACTAATCCAGACTTAATTTAGTTTTGTAATTAAAAATACCGGAATTGTTTCATATTAGATCCTTAGTGCTAGTTATTTGCTTGTTCACTAGAGAAGAACGGCAGTGGGAGCGGCGAATTGCGTTGGACACACCAGTTCTCGTCTGATCACTGAAGTTAAGCAGCGCAACCCCAGTTAGTACTGACATGGGTGGCCGCTTGGGAAAACTGGGTTACTACTAATACCCAAACTATGCTGTGGACGGGGCTCTAATGACCTTTGTAGTTGAAGGGCCCTAAAACACCAACAAACAACAACAACAAGAACGGCAGTACTAGGGCCAGTTCTCGAAGTTGGGGGATGGGAACGTTAATAACCAAATAAGCCAAGCGACTGGTTTTCGTTGGTGTTTTAGGGCCCTTCAACTATAACGGTCATTAGGCGGCCCGTCCACTGAGTATCTCTAGTGCAGAGTCTGCACAGACACTAAGCTGTTACGACGATTCTTGGGTATTAGCAGTACCCAGTGATCCCAAGTGGTCACCCATGCTTGTACTAGCTGGGGTTGCGTTGTTTAACTTCAGGGATCAGACGAGAATTGGTGTGTCCAACGCAATACTGCCGCTCTTAAGTAACTTGCAGCTTGTGTTTAATCGTAATTCGGACACGACTGTAATTGGTAACAAAATTACCTACACAATTTGAGTGATCATCCTTCAGGCACAATTGTAATTCCGTCTGACGTCTGGTGTCATTTTTGGCGCCATGTTCCTGCTGTTTACGAAGTGCAATTCTGTTTCTTACACGCCTCATTGTGCGATGTGCAAATTCGAAGGCGTTATCAGCCTTACTCGATTTAAATAGATACAGTGATTATCGGTGAAATAATTGAAATTTCATAAAAATAGATATTAATGTTTTTTTTTGAAATTGCGGATTTAAAGTAGACGAATTTTAATTTCATAATTTGATTTTTTTTAACGTTATTCATAACATTGCAGTTCCGTGTCATTGTCACTAGAGGGCGTGATATTGTTCGTTTGAATTGTAGTTCCATTCTAGTTCGATATTCTTTTTTTTTGTTTTACTTTTCCTACCCTCGGGAAATGGCCATGGGTGTCCGAAATATTGATAATAATAAGTCCTGTACGAGGTGCAGAGCTAAATTTATGTACGTATATTTTCAAAGCTCATGAAGGCGTATTACAAAATCGTCCAAGTGTTACTTGGTGAATTGACACACCTGGCAAGTTTGATAGTAGTGTGATGAATGAAATAGAGAAAGAGAGGGGGGTAGGTTTAGAAAATAACATTTTATTATTAAACGCTTTTTAAATAACGTATATTATATAAATCCACTCCAGTTACGGGAAGAACACACGAACAAAAAATTAAAAACATGTCCAGGTGGAAGGTTGTTTAACGCAGTCAGCCATTACAGATTGTAACACATTAATCAGAGTGACCATAAAGAAACGGTTTGGTGGTAATTCGTATGAATTGAGACAATCGACATCCCTTCGTGATGCATGTTTCCTTTAGTGGTTAGTGAATACACAAAAAAATTATTCATTGTTTTCAGAGGAGATTACAGTTTATCACAAATTTTTGTTTATAAAAAAATGATAACAATAACAAAACAATAGTATTTGAAATTTCAAGCCTTAAATTGTGCATTTAGTAACTGACGTTATATCATTTTAGTCGGAAATGACGTTTATAGAGCAACTGACTTTGAATGTTGACTGATTTAGCGTGTTACGGATCACAAAGACCTCCCAAATTATCACCTATTAAAAGTTTATTCTTTATAGTGATTCATTTTGAATTGTATTTTCCGCGACCTTATTCACTCATTTTCAATAGATGCAAGTTTGAACAGCTGCTGTTTCTATTACATAAATATTTCGTGAAGGTTTTGGTAGTGTGGTGACCACCGGACTTGACCTTTAAAGGGAAAGGAAAACAAACTATTATTATAATGTGAATTGATTAACGTAGAAACAATATAGCCTTTTAATTTGTTTACCGGTTTTTTTTATTTTATATTGGACAGGTCAATCGAAGCATAATGGAAACTGCCACGTCGTTACAAACTAAATGTGAAAGCATTGTCCGGACAGATGTGAAAATGCGAGATTATGCCAAAAAAGCTTTCTTATCCTTTGTTCGGGGCTATCATTCGTATCCTACGAACATGAGGCATATCTTCCCCATCAAGCAGTTACATTTGGGCCACATAGCCAAAAGTTTGGCATTACAGGACTCGCCAGCTGTATTGGGCACTTATCGCCCGTCATCTGTTAATCAACCTGGACAGAAATTCACTGCAGTTAAAAATGCCTTCAACGACAGGTAAATAAACTCTAGATGCCTTTTTGACGGTTTGAGTAGACACAGCCACAGTCCTTGATCCAAAGCTGGACTAGCAAGAGAGTCTGAAGGACCCATTTGACCTGCGAGATTTCTTCTCACAACATTGACCTTTCTTAGACCACGCAGAACGGAGAATAGACCATTTATATTCGAAAACCTACACGGGGAAATGAGGAAAACTGTTTTGGGGGTAAAAAAAAAATATAGAGCTGCGTCACTTCTACTGTTATTGCTACTATCACCTTCTCTACTCCGTGTTTCTTGCCTATGGCAATTCTGGGAATCTCCGCGTCGCAGAAATCCAAGAAAGGAAAAGCAGACACAGCATGAATTAAGAGAGGAGGCAGAAAGCATAAATAGAGATACAAAGAAGAAAATGAAAAAAAAATGATAGACATGGGGAGGAAAAGGACCATCAGTCCCTGACTTGACTGTCAACCCCCACAGCCCTATTTAGCCACCTTTTAGTGGGGAAGGGGAAGGGGGCTTTAGTCAGTCGAGGAGAAAGTGAGATTGTCTTTAAACTTCCTAATCCGAACTGAAATACCTAAATGTGTAGTATTAGTTGCATTACCACGGCAAAATTTCATGTTCCACAGAATGGTCTTTTACTCTCCCCCTCCCTACCTGCACTCTTGACAAAAGGTGGAATAACCTTAATCAGAAATCACTGGACCACAAAACTATTTCTGATAGGGTCACACACATGCACACACACGCTTTATACAGACAAGGAAAAAATAAAAAGACGAACTTGGGGTGTAAGATTTCAGTTTCGTTCTCGAGTATCACTATCCACTTGTTAACTATCAACTGCTGAATTATATCCAGAGGGCCTTTCACACGGGATACATTTTATACCCCCTCAATAAAACGGTTTGCTACTTATTAGTGTATCATTTCGCGATTTTCTCAAATTGTCCTTTTTTAAATGTAGCCATAACAAATAGATATATACTGCAACTTTTAACATATAAGACAATATAGAAGGGGAGGAAGAGAGATGGATAGGTGGATTAAATTGTCCCCCTTTTCAGCACTAGGGAACTGTTGATTTTTTTTTTGTGGAGGTCTTGACAACCTTTGCAGTAAAGGTATTATCTGACAGTTAATCGAATAATTAGTTTATATCAAAATGACAGCAGCCAACGTTGTGCATCTTAGGTTACTTTATCTTACGTATTTCTTCTTCTTCTTCTTCTGGAAGCTAAGTTGTTGTTGTTGATTTTTTTAAGTGCAATTATGATGAGATGTTAATTGTTAGGAGTAGGTTTTGAAATATCGGCTCATTTTATCATCCGTTTACCTACTCTTAAAGGCTTTGGATTTACAACATCCTCACCTTAACAGGACGATATAGTCACAGATTCATAAAAATAGTGATAAAATTCACGCCTGTTTTTTTTTTCCCCTTTAGGATTTCTTTTAGAGTACCTATTAGGGGCGGACGTCCCAACAACAAAATGAAAAATTTTTATATATGCGACTTCAAACAAGAATATCGCTTTCTGGCCCTTTATTTATATTCCATCATCATCATCATTATCATCCCGGTATACTCTTGCTTAGGGATCTATTAGTTTCATATTTGAAATTTTGC
The DNA here is from genome assembly GCA_013389805.1 of Trigoniulus corallinus. NCBI lineage: Eukaryota > Metazoa > Arthropoda > Diplopoda > Spirobolida > Trigoniulidae > Trigoniulus > Trigoniulus corallinus. The sequence continues at coordinate 20,467,654 of JAAFCE010009109.1, forward strand.
ATTTAGGACGGTAGAGGTATATGTAAGAGGTCCAAGACAAAAAATATTACCCGTGAAAGAGGTATAATAAATCTGGATATATTTTTTCCCCCTCCCTCCATCCATTTTAAGGTTCCCTTAACCACTCATCTCACCTACGATAAAGCAAACACCATTTTTCATTTGTTATCTAAATTTTATAATGGCAGCCGACATGAAAAAAAAAAGGCAAATAAACTCGCACCTCTCGAGTCGTAAACAATCATCATATCAAATAGGTATATAAAGTAGAGAGAAATCCACATATAATTATGACTAGTAATAATCTGACCTCTGAATATTATTCCTTCGCCCTCCTTCTCTCTCCTCTCCTCCCCTGCTTCCCTCTCCCCTACTCCTTCCGTCTCTTCATTTCGCCGTGACCCTAACGATTTCAGTGGCGTCCGACAGAGACCTCGTAAAATTTGTAAAAATCTTTTAGGATACTTTCAACTATTACTTTTAAATTAATACTAGTAGTAGTAGTAATAATAGTAAACGCACGCACAAAACGTATTAGGCAATGATTCTTCTATCTACTACCTCCTTGTACTCAGTGACATGTCGAATTGCGGAGTGTACATGCATGACTCTGTAGAGGGGTAATCAAAAGGTCCCGTTTCAGGATTAGTGATTTGTTTTTTTTTGTAGCTGTAATAACCAACTTGTTGCTGATGTAGAGGAGGGGTCCATGGTATCCATAAAATCGTGTAAGCGTTTCAGCTTATATGTACAGTAAATACAAAATTTGATCTTGGGTCTCGTCATCTTCCACCCTTCCCCCCTCTCCCTTTCCCACTTTGTGTTGTTCTGGATCCTCATTTATGAGTAATGTTGCCAATAGCCTAATATTAATTTCATATTGGAAGTAACTTAGTAATATCGTGTTAGTATCGTGTCATTTAAGGTTAACGGCCTGAGTTTAAATGAAAGGCTAAGGGTAGAGGGAACGAATCTGTAGTGGGCTTCGTCCAAACAACCACCTCTTCATCTCTGACTTGTTGAAAGTGGCAGCCAAACTGGTTGTGATGTAGAGCGGGCTATCTACTACTGGAGTTGAAAAAGAGAGAAGGGGGACGGCGACGACTCACTCAGACTACCAATTTTTGCTTTGGTGGAACATTACTTCCCTTTCGATCGACCAGCTTCGGTAGTTGTCGTGGTAGTGCTGATTCAGTTTATGGTGGGCAGTTTCGATACTGACCGAGACTCATATAAATAACTTTTGACGGAAACGTTGACGTTAACTAAGCAGACAGTGACCTAGAAGTTGAGGAGAAAGTATGCATAAGGGTTGGGCCTTAGAGGATCATACGAATACATTTCCTTTTTTGGGAGGTTTTTGATGAGGAAATCTGTGTGGTTGGAGTGGAAGTAAGGGTGTTCATTGAAAGATGAACTCCGGATAATGTCGAATGGGGACTCCAAATTTCCATATTAGATGGCTTTCCTTTTCCTTCTTATGGTGAAAGGGTGTCGTTCAATTGGGACAGGTCGCTGGTCCTAGGCACTTTGCACAAGTTAGGACACTAATTAAATTGATGAGTGAGTCATTGCTTGTCTCTTATTTTAATTGAGTTATGAATATTGTGATTAATTAGTTTGGTATTTTGTTTCAGGAATAATCAGCAGAGGAAGCCCTATTATAGGGCCCCAGATCCGAAATCGATTTTACTGTCGGAGAACGCAAGTGGTTAATTAATTATGACACCATTAAAGTAGCAACAATAACAGTCTTATTATTAAAGAATCAAATAATTACATCATTATTATTTTATTGGGTTTTTATGACGATGAATTTTTTCCGCTTTAAGTCCTATTTCTTTCAGCAGTACCCCTGTTAACAGGATGTGGCCACCTACATCCAGTATTGAATCTTGGATCATTTTTTGCCCAAAGTTTACTTTCTTCTTTCTGATTATACTGTAATAGTATACAACATGTTGACACTGGGGAGGACTGAGCCGTGGAAAGGCATATCATTTCATAGTGGGTTCTTCCAAAGGCCTGCGCCCAAGAATTGCTTTGTTCTGAGCGTTTTCTTTTCGCCATTCTGATAAGTGCATTCGGTCATTTAATAAAGTCCGACTTGAGTATTGCATTTACGTATTTGTTGATACCTGGGTCTTACCACTTAGGGCCTGCTTTTGCCCTTTGGCTCACTTCTGACCCTCCCACTAAGATCACCACACCAGTTGCGCTGGACACACCAGCTCTCGTGAGATCACTGAAGTTAAGCAGCGCAAGCCCATGTTAGTACCAACATGGGTGGTTGGTAAAGAACGTTAGATGCTGCAAATTTCCCCTCTCCTATGTCCACTACCTACCTCCTCATCTCCCTCGAGCAGCCTCCTAAGGGTTCGTCCTGTTATGGCTGCTTGGCTAACTCCAACCCATTAAATGAATCCAGAACTTATGTTTTCCTTTGAGAGTATATTTTTTTCGCCTTGAAATGAGAACTTAAGGGTCATTTGGTCAAAGGTGTGATTAAGGGAGGGTAGGGCCTAGCTACAATACCTAACTTTTAAAAACTCTAGACTCATAGGACAGTCGCTGCACTTGCCGCGAACGGCATTTTCCCCCATTCCCCTTTCCCAAAATTTGTGCTTAGAAATGAATGCTCGGTTTTACTGAAAGATGTGTTGGTGCAGTAGTTAGTTTACCCTAACGTGAAGAAAACTATTTAGTTGAATTTGTAACTGATCACGTAATCATTTTCAGGTTCGTGATTAACTGCTATTAAACTTAAATGAAAGGGTTGGTCAAAACAAAGAAGATTGTGGCTGATAGATGAGACGCTTGCTAAAATTATTTTTAAAGAAAATTGAAATCTAAATAAAAATTGCCACATTTAATTACTATATTTTGAGATGTAGCCATCCTTATTATTAATAGTGACCAAATTTCCTAAAGTCGTCTCATATCTTTTATATTATTTAACCAAGCGGGGAAAGAATGTTTTTTTTTTTCGGGATGCCTACGGGCTACATTGATGCGATGACAACTGACGGAGCTTTCAGTTCTGAAAATTGGAGTGATTGGGAGTAAAATCGAGAATGTGATAATATCCCTGTAGGCTGCGCTAAGTGAACCAATAAACTATTAATTTTCTTCGCGAGCAATTTGAGTGTTGCAAATTCGAGGACTGCAAGTTGTTCACGCCCTTCAAACAGCGCCGCGTCTGTTTAGATTTTTTCTAATAGTTTAAATGCTTATTTATTATTCGAAAGCTTTAATTATCTCCTGTCAGCGGTCATCATTGTCATCATATCCCTTACCCGCCTATGGCAGGATTAGTCTATCTCTGACTTTCATTCCTTTCCTTCCCTCCTCTCCTCTATCCCAGGACAGCGTGGACGTGGATCCTGCTGCGTGGACCCTGGTATATTTTGAGCTACAGTCCCATCGGCTATAAATTCCAATCAGAGAATGTTTCCTAGTCTACAATAAGGGCTCTTTAAAACCTACGAACCCTAAACGCTATAATCTTATAAAAATTTATATATAATGGTCCTTAGCATTTTTTTGTAGAGGACCCCGAAGTTTAGGTCTGGCCCCGATCTTACACCAACCTTCACCTTTTTTTTTTACATTGGGCACAGTTGATTAGCCTCCTTTATGGTGCTAATGGCGGTGGTAGCACCAACGTTACTCCACAGGTGGGAATTGAACTCAGTTCGCCAGGACGCGTCTTAAACTCTCATAACGGACAAGTCTGACCCGACAATAGTGCTTTATTTCGGACAAAAAGATCAGAAATAGAAACAGTGACTCATCGTGGCAAGTCTCCGCGTCAAGATCGCCAAAATTACCAATTTTTAGAACTCTCTCTTGGCCTTGGTACATGACCTTCAGAGCCGACAACGCACTCCACAGAGTTATCACGGCGGGCTGATCAGGATCGAAGTCGGGCCTGCAGTCATGGCCTATCATAGAGCCACAGAAGCAGGTTCCTACAGGGAAAAGAATGCAACTCTGAAGAAGACCAATGGGACCAGTTGGTGATTGACCGGCCAGGGTGGAAGGGAGGAGGACAGATTAGGAGGTGATGGAGCAACAGAGAGGGAGAGGGAGAAACATGAGAACTTAGAGACCACGGTGAGGAAGAGGAGGTGTTATCTGCTGTCTATAAATGATGGATGACAATGATTAACCCTTAGATCAGTAAGTAAATGCTTACTCTAAGCTACTTTAGTTTTTAAATCAAAACTTGTCTGTTGGAGGCGATGATCACTTTACAAGATCGTCTTACTTACAGTGAATGGGGCAATTGTTGAAGAATAAAAAGAAAGAAAACGATACAGTGAGATGTAAAACGTCTTTAGGCATCAGCAGCTAATCAAGTCAGGGGTATGTGTATACCTTTTAACTATTTCTGTCATGTTTCATCTTGATGACCATGACGACGACGATGACAACAAGGCATGTCTAATAATCACTTGAGGTGAAGGGGAAGTGGGGGTACATTATCACCACCACTATCATCGTCGTCCTGATGCAATTCGCTGTCAACATTCAGCTACTGAATCATTCATCTGCAGTCAGGCCTATTCGAGGGTATTTTGGAGAACCCGAATGCAAATGGGGTTAAAGGACCTCTTATAAATGTCGAGAAGAAATACATTTTGATGTGCGGTCCATCTGTTGCGACCCTTCCCCTCCTCCCGAGTCCTCCGCCATTTGCCAGGGGATCTATTTGCCAAGGTCCATTACAGTCCACAGTGAAAACAGCGTCTCCTGCCAGTGGCGGAATTAATGCAGCATCCGTCTGGTATACAGGCAGGCTGTGTTCGGTCCCAACTTGTGGAGAAGCAACACCAAGAGAATTGGAGAAACTGCACGGGCCTCTACTTGGGCCCGTACAGTTTCTCCAATTCTACCCTGAAGTAATGGGACAAATTGTATCAGGCTAGTGCTCAGGAGATGGCAGTCGGTAAAATGCCTGATAAGGAAACAGTGACAGTAGTAGTCATAAATGGTTCTGATGTTGTCGACCCATTTCCTTCCATCGACGCCAGGGGCAAGACACCGAACTCCTTAGTAAGGGTTTTTCCCCATGCAGATGAAGTTGCACATACCACAACGAGACTTTACTTCCCATCCGACGGAAGGCACTCCAGGATGGAACCTAGAACTACTGATACAACAGTCCAGCACACTACCTTCGAGCCTCCAAGGTGGGTTGTTTTATAGTCGAAACCACACCTGAGAATTTCGATCACGTACGAGCTGCACGTAGATTGCGTTCTTTAGCGGAAGGTGCAGGGAGCAGCTGTATTGCATTGGACACACCAGTTCTCGTCTGATACCCCAGCTAGTACTAGCATGGGTGACCGCTTGGGAACACTGGGTACTGCTAATCCCCAAAAATCGTCTGTGAATACTGCATTAGAACTACTCAGTGGACGGGGCTCTAATGACCATTGTAGTTGAAGGGCCCTAAAAACCAACGAAAAATAGTGGAAGGTGCACTTGGGGCTTTTTCCTCTCTCACCCCAACCCGGATCAGAAAGACACCATGAGTCAAGGGCACATCCGCATGCAACATCGGAATGCAACATTGGGTTGACGGTGAGATCTTGTCATCATCATCATCATCATCATCAAAACAAAGCAACTCCTAACCCTTTTCCCGCCTATGGCAGGGTCGGATACCCATCTTGTCCCTCTGAATGGACACAGGGCGATATATTGGTCATAGTTTTTTCTGCAGCCGGTTGCCGGCCAAATCTTGTCATCACTATCAATCGACATTAATCCTGTTTTCTGGCTTATGGTAGGGTGAGTACTAGGAACATTGGGATGCAATTTTAAACCATACATTTCTTCTTAGCCGGCTACCGACCGTCGACCTATCTTCTTTCTGGGAACAGGTAGAGAGAATCGTAAATCGGTAAAATTACCAGGTTACGACCGTTAACCACTTCGCTGTTAACCTCTTTCCCACATGGCGTCGGTAAGTGACCACATAGGTAGACAGAATTTTTATGTGCTGTTTTTTTATGTGGCTTCACTGAGAATCGAACTCTCGGAAGGGGGAAAGGGTCAGATCTCGTAACCCATTAGGCCCATAAATATTTGATTTTAATTAATGTAAAAACCATATCAGATTTCTTATCGTCTTTTTTTTAAATAATGCGGATAGTTCTACATTACACACCCCATTCTTTCCCTGTATTAAGGGGCCTCTTTCTCTCTCCTTTCCCCTTAGTTGGCAAACTGGAAATAATCTCATAATCTCGAAATGGATTAACTTTACTGAATGTTAATTTCGTGTCGACATGCAAGTCTTGATCGCACCCGTCTCACTCCTTGAAATAGTTTTGTGTGTTTTTCGGGGTAAATAATTGAGAAAATTTATGCATTTGTTAATGTTGGCGTTGTTGCCTTAAATGGTTACTTCTGTTTTCTACAGTTTGCTTTTCTTTCTCTTTTTTGGTCTGAAGACATTTTAAAAATACCCGCCTCGGTGGCGCAGGAGGTAACGTGCTCCATTACTGCGTCAGTGGTTCCAGGCTCGATACTGGATCAAGGTATGGTTGGCTTCTTTCGGGTCTGGGAGAGTTCCCGAGTGCGTCTTTCGTCAAATGGAAAATAAAGCCGGTGCCCTACCGTGTGGTGTACGACAGGTGTGTCAAATTGGGGGGGGGGGAGCGGCGAGTTGCGTTGGACACACCAGTTCTCGTCTGATCACTGAAGTTAAGCAAGGCGAGCCCAGTTAGTACTAACATGGGTGGTCGCTCGGGAAAGCTAGGTACTACTAATACTCAATAATCGTCGCATTAGTGTAGTGTATGTGCAGTCTATGCGTTAGAACTATGCAGTGGACGGGTCTCTAATGACCTTGTAGTTGACGGGACCTTAAACACCAACAAACAACAACAACAACCAAATTGGGGGTACCCGGAAGGCCACATGTGTCATGAGGGCCATGCAGTGGGGAGCGGCGAATTGCGTTGGACACACCAGTTCTCGTCTAATCACTGAAGTTAAGCAGCGCAATCCCAGTTAGTACTGACATGGGTGGCCGCTTGGAAAAACTAGGAACTGCTAATAGCCAAAAATTGTTGCATTAGTGTAGAGTCTGTGCAGTTTCTGCATTAGAACTATGCTGTGGACGGGGCTCTAATGACCTTTGTAGTTGAAGGGCCCTAAAACACCAACAAACAGCAGCAATAAGCCATGCAGTGTTGATTTTTTTTAGTAATTTGTTTTTAAAAGTACCAAGACACCCGGCCTGACGGTGTCGATTTAATTTGACATGACAATTGCCGAAATGGTATTTAATAATAGTTTTAATCAAAATAGGGACGGGCAACTGTCCGCCTCTCTTTAAACCTCTGAGTAGCAGACCGCATAGGTATACTACATGGTATCGATTGTGAGGGCCGAAACTCTAGGTATCAAGGGCCTCCAGTTTGCCTGGGGAGCGGCGAGTTGCGTTGGACACACCAGTTCTCGTCTGATCACTGAAGTTAAGCAACGCAAGCCCAGTTAGTACTGACATGGGTGGTCGCTCGGGAAAGCTGGGTACTGCTAATACCCAATAATCGTCGCATTAGTGTAGTGTCTATGCAGTCAATGCATTAGGACTATGCAGTGGACAGGTCTCTAATGACCTTGTAGTTGACGGGACCTTAAACAACAACAAACAACAACAAATCCAGTTTACCGCCCCTGGTGTACGATGTCATTTGCAGGTAAAAGAACCCTACCTGTCTACTGTGCAACGGGTAGATGAGACAAAATTCCCAGTTTTACCAGTTGGCTCCCTGGCTTCGGTGGAGTGCCCCAATAAACATAAGCATGGGGGTTGCAGCTTTGGTCGGCAGCCGGCTGCGTAAAAATGCCGTCCAACAGTTCGCTCATGCATCCATTCAGAGGGACAAAGGTAGGAACCCTAGTTGTGTTCAAACATACTAAAAACTGCACTTGAGAAATCAAATCTTAGCATTTTTTTAGTATTGCTCTTGTCCGAGTTGGACCCCACTGTTATTTCAGTTGAAGGTTTTTGGTAGGTGCTCCTGTTGACCCTTCTTTCATGTCCCGACGCTCTAACGTTACTGCCATCTTTGCTCTGCCTCCACCTTAGTGACTCAGTATTACTTTACAGGTTCGATCCTGGACGACATGGGTAGCTTCATGACTAGACCAGAGATTGGGAAGCAGTCAAGTGCACCTTCCTTCCATCCCGAATGGGAAACAAGGTCGGTACCCTGCTGTGTGACGGGTGTTGGCCTACGATGACACAACTGCGCGGAAAACAACCTTTTCTGTTCTATGAAGTTGATAACCATAAAGTAAACGTAACGTACGTATTTGTTGTTTGTTTGTTGGTGTTTTAGGGCCCTTCAACTACAAGGTCATTAGAGCCCCGTCCACTGTGTAGTTCTGATGCAGGGACTGCACAGACACTACACTAATGCGACGATTTTTGGATACTAGCGATACCCAGTTTTCCCAAGCAGCCACTCGTGTCAGTACTAACTGGGGTTGCGTTGCTTAACTTCAGTCATCAGACGAGAACCACCGGTGTGTCCAACGCAATTTGCCACTCCCGTAACGTACGTAACCATACGTACAAATGGGCATTTGTGGAGGAGAATTCACCTTGGTGGCGTTGTGGTTACTGGTTCGATCCTGGGATCGACGCGGGTGGCTACTTCCGGACGCAGTTCGCCTACTCCCGTCTCGGATGGGTGGGAAAGAAAGATTAAGAAGCAGGAATCAGGATGCAGGAAAGCAGGATTCGGTACCTATGTTTGTCCGTCCCATTTGGACACCTGGACGAACTGTTGGATTGTAGTTTTACGCAGCCGGTTGCCGACCTATTTGCTGCAAACTGCATGCTTATTTCTTCACTGGGGCACAAAAAACCCTTACTACATGGAAAGCGGTTAAGCTATGCGTGTAGTTCGGAGGAAGTTTGAGGTTTAGGATCTCGCCCTCCCCCTCTTCTTCCCTTGATGTCGGTGAAGGAAAAGTGCCCAAATGAATCAAAATAAGGAGATGAGTTGCGTGAAGCATTAGGTTTTGAACCGGCTGCATAAAAATACTGTCCCACAGGTCGGGAAGAGGGTTAGTGATGATGATAAGAGAAAAGATTCTATCATTATCAGTACGTAGTTGGTTCGAGTCGCCTACCGTGTGAAGAACATTTTTTTGTTGTTGTTATTGTGTAAAAAAATATTTTTATTGTCCATTAATATGAGATACGGTCAGCCGTAAAATAACTTAATAAATGTTATATTTAAAGTTGCCAAGAAGAGGTCATTTTTAAAAGAAAAAAAAATGTTAATTGTTGTTGTTGTTGTCGTTGTTTTAGTTCTCCACCAGGCTATTTATTATCTGAATATAAAAAGTGAATTGATATAAAACTATGTTTAATTTCAACTGTACAATGACATTATAATAAGTATAATTTTTTTTGTTTAATTCGAAAGGGGGTAAAAATGTTTTTATTTCTTGCAACTGAAATATGGACAACTACTAATTATTGTCAACTAATTGACTAATCGTGAAATCATTTTCTGGAAAGTAACCCTTAGATTACCTACTGAAATTACCCATGATTTCTCAACTTAATAGCAATTAAGTTAGGGGATGTAAAATTTCCGAATGGATACGAAACCCTATAATCAACATAGTTATATATGTGTGTAAACTCTTTTTTTTTTTGTCTTTTTTTTTTAGACCCACGACTTCATCCACAAATGGGACTGTTGTAATTCACCGAAAATATCAACTTCGAATGTACAAGGTAATAATAATAATAATAATCATAATATTACTCTCGTAGTAGTAATAGTAAGATTAATAGTTTCTTATTATGGCTAGAGTGTTTATTCTGATAATGTGGAGAAGTTATTTCTCTGACCATTATATCCTTTCAGTGGATGAAGGTTCGATTCTTGCCTATGCATGTTCTTTTGAACGAGAGAGAGAGGTCAAATGTAAACCTGGTGTGTTCTACTGTGTGGTGTGTTTCATTTGTTGTTGTTGTTTGTTGGTGGTTAAGGTCCCGTCAACTACGAGGTCATTAGAGACCCGTCCACTGCGTAGTTGGGAGCGGCGAGTTGCGTTGGACACACCAGTTCTCGTCTGATCACTGAAGTTAAGCAACGCAAGCCCAGTTAGTACTGACATGAGTGGTCGCTCGAGAAAGCTGGGTACTGCTAATACCCAATAATCGTCGCATTAGTGTAGTGTCTGTGCAGTATATGCATTGGAACTATGCAATGGACGGGTCTCTAATGACCTTGTAGTTGACGGGACCTTGAACTCCAACAAACAACAACAACACTGCGTAGTTCTGAAGCATAGACTGCACTGACACTACACCAATGCGACGATTATTGGGTATTAGCAGTACCCAGCTTTCCCGAGCGACCACCCATGTAAGTACTAACTGGGCTTGCGTTGCTTAACTTCAGTGATCAGACGAGAACTGGTGTGTCCAACGCAATTCGCCGCTCCCGGTGTGTTTCATCGTCGCGCTGGCAGGTAACAGAGCCCTTTCTATAACAACAAAAGCAACTTCTCTTTTCCAGCCTCTGGGAGGACCACGTACACCAAGAACCATGTGTCCCTTTGGGACGCGAGCGGCTTATTGCGTTAGACACACCGGTTCTCATCTGATCACTGAAGTTAAGCAACGCAACCCCAGCTAGTACTGACATGAGTGGCCGCTTAGGAAAACTCGACACTGCTAATACCCCAAAATCGTCGCTTTAGTGTAGTGTCTGTTCAGTCTCTGCATTAGAACTACGCAGTACACAGGGCTCTAATGACCTT
>JAAFCE010009109.1:20478475-20495950 GCA_013389805.1 Trigoniulus corallinus
CAGTCTCTGCATTAGAACTACGCAGTACACAGGGCTCTAATGACCTTGTAGTTGAAGGGCCCTAAAACATCAACGAAACAAAAAAAAAGATGCCCATTGGGACACAGGAGTTACCTCTTTGAAAGTATTTTTAAGTAGTCGGCTGCTGACGTAATGCTGCAATCCTAATGATTTATTGTTGGCCTATTTTGATTCGTTTCGTTTGGGGGATCGGCGTATTGCGTTGGACACACCGGTTTTCATCTGATTACTGAAGGTAAGCAACGCAACCCCAGCTAGTACTAAAATGGGTGGCCGCTCGGAAAAACTGGGTGCCGCTAATGCCCAAAAATTGTCGCATTAGTGTAGTGTCTGTGCAGTCTCTGCACTTGAAGTACGTAGTGGACGGGGCTTTAATGACTTTGTAGTTGAAGGGCCCTAAAAGACCAACGAAGAAAAGAAAATTTGATTCGTTTGGGCAGTTTTCCTGCACAAACGACACACAAGGGCGAACTCCTACATCTCAGAATTTTTTACTTTCTTTTGTTCCGTTGGTATTTTAGGGCCCTTCAACTACAATGGTGATTAGATCCCCGTCCACTGCATAGCCACTGTTCCAAAGCGGTCATCAATGCATGTACTAGCAGGGGTTCCGTTGCGTAACTTCAGTGCTCAGACGAGAACTGGTGTGCCCAAAACAATGCAGCCGCTCGTGAGAATTTTTTTTGCCGATGTTGAAAGGGTTCTTTTACGTGCAGGTGACATCGTGAATGTCACATTGGACCACTGTGTTATTTCCCATCCGGGACTGAAGGTACCTTGGGTCTCTTCTTTCTCTCGTCCGAAAGAAGTCAACCCATATAGATCCAGTATGGAACCTGGAACCACTGGCGCAGTAGTCGAGCACCGCTATCCCTGCGCCACCAAGGCCGCTCTCAATTTATCTCGCTAGAAACCCTTTCTACGTGGAATAAAATTTGCCTGCAGGTCAGCAAAATTTCCAGGTGTAGACCGTGCACTTCCTGGCGTCGGGGAAGTGAGTAAAAGTACCCCAAGGAATCCAACTAGGCCGACAATAAATCATTACATTTGCAGGGTTTGGTTGGCCGTCGGCTGCGTAAAATATCGTGCAACAGATCGCTTATGTGTCTCAGTGGGACAAAAATGGACACCTGACCATGCTGCTATAGGTGGGAAAAGGGTTAGTGGTGATGATGATGATGATGTTTCGTGACTTGGTCTACCCTAGTCATGTGTGGATTACTTTAAAGTTGAAAGATATCTGCATGATCTTTACTTTGGCTACTTTTGGCAGCATCGTTCAAACGCTTTTCAGAAATATTAGAGATGGGGGAACAAGTTAGGAATAAGAGGGTTGGATGTCCACCACAATTTTAGCTTCTGCTTTTGAGAGAATTGGTTATATATTTCATATACTTATTTGCTACTGTTTGTTGTTGATGACCAACGAATGGCCGTTTGAAAGATATTCTACTCCCAGATAACGTGACCAGTTTATGTGTATAAATATATGTCTAGCTGCAGAATGGTGCACTTTTTTTTGCCAATTTACCCCCTCCCCCCTCCACCTTCCCAATTTCCTTGGCTGAGAGCTAAACACGCACAATTTACGGCAAGTTTTTCTTGTCTATGAAATAAAAATTTGCTTACCGCCGCCATCATGGCGTCTCTTTGGCTAAATATTTGAATTAACTATGTCGGGACGTTTGGCTGTGATTAAGGTTGTATTTTTCGGATTTGGGGGCTCATTGAACGCTCAAAAACGTTTTTATCTCGAGCAACAGGAACACTAGCCTGACTCCCGATGTTCCCAATTGGAATTCAGCAAGAATGAATTAAGGCAAGACAAAGGCCCTTTTGCGAACTGTCACGTCTAAAAACCCCCGCTTGATTTGTCACTGGAGAAGAAGGGGTATACTGTTGGGGCTTGTGCTCCTAAATAGACTAAATACACACCCAAAATCCAGGGGAAGAACTCGCAACCGAGTAATCATATCAAGGTACATATATTTAGATGTAGAAAGGGCTCTTTGATGAGCGGGGGCATTTTACAATCCATACGGGACGGCGAATTTCAAATTTGGCAAATATTTCTTCCTCTGCAACCCGTTTGCTGTCTCTGTCCCGAACAGGAATGAGCGTCGTATTTTGCACACTATACAAAAAGCCCATTCTAACATTGGGGACGGGTGCAAAAAAAGTCTCCTTCTTTCTTACCCCAAAAAGGCACTACTTTAGGACAGGATGGGCCACTGAAGGCAAAGGGCATATAGGTCCATTATTAGAGTAGTACTGAAAGTTTATGCATCAGTGTTGTGACAGTGTGTGTGTGTGGGGTAAGGACCTTATTTCGGAGTGGAGTGAACTAGAACTGACAGACCTAACCTCCATCTCTGGAAGGACCTGGGAGACCTGTGGATCTCGGCGTGGTTTATCGCGAAATTATGATCCCCCCCCCTGCTTCCTTTCAGTGGCAGGGCACTCGATATTTATTGCTTCTTATTTCAACATGTAACATGTACCAAAATAGGAGGGTTCGAGATGAACCACTTTGACTACCTCCTGAAACATATCTCAGAAATTTAAATGTTTGTCCCTCTGAGAATTGAAAAATGTGACGGCCATATCAAATTGGGCACTTTCTCGTGGCACGTTATTATATGACGAATTTGGATTTGCCAAAAAAAAAGGTGGTGAGAAAGGTCGAGGCCCATGAGATGCAATTGGCTGGCACGGTAGTGGCACATATTTTATCCATGGTTGGTGGATGATTGGACACACTGCCGGCCGGGCAGTCAAAATTAATAGTTTCCACCGCATCACTTACCTGCACCTAACCCTTTTTTTAATGCTTCTAGTACTGTAATGAGTTTTCATTTGGATGCATTATTTGACCTCTTCATTCAAGGCTTAAGTCAGTTTCACTTGTGGGACGCACGCAAGTGCCCGGACACATATTTTCATTTGGCCGATAGAATGACTAATTTTTGTTGCTTGTCCTGTTTACTTGTCGACTGGTGGAGGGGGAGGAAGTCGAATTTTTTGGAAATTGCTAAACGAGGGACCGTACACTGAAACCAGCCCACCTAATGCACAGCCTAATTTCTATTATTTGTTTCTCCCATCCTACAGTTTATAATGACCTACGTATACAGGTGTCGCCGTTATCCTGCCCCATCCTTACAACCTAGCGACTCTTAAGCCCCAACAAAGTTATCAGACCCACTTGAAAATTCCTTATCTCAGTCGGGACCCAGTACAAGGATAGCGTATTGTAATAACTTACTGGTTCGAGATTCAATTCTGGATCGAGGTGGCTGGCTTCTTTCGGGCGAAAGAAAGGCCCCCAGTGCATCTTCCATCGACGTAAAGCCATGGCCCCATGGGTGTGTATGGAAGAAAATATGCATGTGGTTCGGCAAAATTTCCAGGTGTAGGAACTAGCCTCCAGGTTCGGTTCGTTGGTGTTTTAGGGCCCTTCAACTACAAGGTCATTAGAGCCCCGTCCACTGCGTAGTTCTACTGTAGAGACTGCGCAGACACTACATTAATGCGACGATTTTTGGGTATTAGCAATACCCAGTTTTCCCAAGCGGCCACCCATGTCAGTACTAGCTGGGGTTGCGTTGCTTAACTTCAGTGATCGGACAAGAACTGCTGTGTCCAACGCAATTCACCGCTCCCTAGCCTGCTGGTGTCGGTTGAGGAAAAGTGCCCCACGAATCAGTGATAAGACGAGAACTGGTGTGTCCAACCAATTCAGCCACGCCCCCAAACCCTACTCCCTGCCTGCTCAGGATGGGCGATGATCATTTTAGGCACCTGTTGTAGATTAGCCTATGACAGGTTAATACACTAATATAAAATAACCCAATAAATTTAACGAAGTTGCGGAACGGGTAGTAGCCATCAATAACAAGTGCGTTAACCAGAAATTAATTAAGGACTCATTAATCAAGCTTATTGATGATTGCTACAGGCCACCGTACGCACAAACAACGTTGAGGGTCACATCATTCCAAAAATGAACTTATGTCTGGAATTTCCTTTTGGTGGGTGAATTAGCACCTTGCAAAGGCTTCAGAGCAGAGTTATGAGTTTTAAATGTGTGGGGCTGAATAATCAGAGAGGAGTCAAGGCTAGGGACAGAAGAAAGAGAGACAAAGAGAGAGAGAATTCGGGTCATCCACGCATAATAGGTCAAAACCACTTATAAACATATTTTACGTACTTACGGGTGCATAGTTGTACCCATTTCTCCTGTGGGACGTCTGGCGGTGGTGGTTGGTCACACGTATTTTTTTTTAGATAAAAAATTATACCCTGTGCAGTCAAGATCACGTTATGATGATTTCGTAATTAATGTTCATAAATGCTATATGATGAGGGTGGGGTAGGACGACATCCCCCCACAGGCAACACGTCCAATATTCCTGGGGATTCCAGACGCCTGGTTGGAGTGCCTCCAGTCAGAACAGTTTCCTCTTGAATAGGGGCTAATCTTAGATTAGGAACGTGCAATGTGAGGACCCTTACAGGCAAAACAGGGGGATTAGTATCCTAAAGTGTAGGAGGACGAGGGGAGGAGGAGCTCGTTAGGTCCATTACAGGAATGCAGGTGGTTGGAAGCACCCACGGCAGGGGGAGACCGAAGCAGAATTGGGAGCAGGTTGTCCGTTAGGATATGATAGTGTGTGGGGTGGATGGGGACTTGGTTGTTGTTGTTGGTTGGAGTTTAAGGTCCCGTCAACTACAAGGTCATTAGAGACCCGTCCACTGTATAGTTCTAATGCATACACTGCACAGACACTACACTAATGCGACAATTATTGGGTATTAGCAGTACCCAGCTTTCCCGAGCGACCACCCATGTCAGTACTAACTGGGCTTGCGTTGCTTAACTTCAGTGATCAGACGAGAACTGGTGTGTCCAACGCAACTCGCCGCTCCCAGGGGGGGGGACTTGGTGAGAGATGGGCGAGAGTGGAGGGGCAGGACCCGCAGATCCTATCCTACCACAGGCGGGATAAGGGTATTATGAGACGGAGACCGGAGAGGGGGGACAGGACGGCGTAAGTGGAGTGAAAGGGTTGTTTTTAGCACTGCTTGGTATGAAATCTTAAGTAGATTTACACCTATTATACTATAGTGTGGAAAGATAACGCCTTATTACAACTGTAGCAGCTTCTTAATGTTGGTCAGCCACCACCTATCCATCCGACCCTTCGTACACCCCCATCCCCATTTTTTTGTTCTGAAAAACAAGAAGGTGTCATCTTAAGAGAATTAAAAGAACAATGCTCACAGTAGGAAGCGAGCTCTTATCACTCCAAACAATCCCCCTACTAACTCGTAATAATAGTTGACTTAATTGATCGGCCCATAAATTAATTTCATCCCTGCTGTGGGGCTTGTCTGTGGATGCAACGACTCCGTTATTGTTTCCAAATAACGTCTTGCACCCATCTCTAATCTGGATGGGGTGTTGCATTGCCAAAATCTGCGTGACATGTGCACCTCCTACCTAGCTGCTTTCTTACCCTCTTATCTACTATCGTCATCATCCTCTCAGATGATGAGACTGTGCGAGACTATTTTGTGTTTTTTTGGAAAGAACTGGTCAACAGGTAGCTTATGTCTCAAAAACTTGACCTACCTGCAATGTCTTACACTCATCAAGAAGTCCCAGACAATTCACGAACAATTCCAGCCAAAAGCAATTTGTTTTTGGCATTAGCACATTTGAAAAAAATTACCCTGTATGTATTCGTGTCTTGAGTCACTAGTGGCCGATGAAAAGAGGGTAAGGAGCTGGGGTAAATTAACAAGTTTCAGACCTCATGTCCTTTGTTTGTCCTCCCTCTTTCCCCTCTCCTTCGTTGACAGTGTATCGTCCATTTAGTCCGGTATGTTGACTAGCTTATAGTGATGAGTGCTGTATTTCGTTTCCGGCAGAATAATATCGCCAGCAATAATTTTGATATGGTCGTCGAGGGGTGTCGTCATGAAAGGTCCTGTTCCCTGGTCCTCCTTCGGTCTTCTTAGTGGTGTGCTTCAAATTTTAGCCATGGAATCGGGATAACGTTTTCCTGCATCGGTGGCGCAGAGGTGGCCCACCACCACTTCAGTCCAGAATTGATATTAGACTGTGATGGGGGGCTTCTTTTCGGGTGAGAGATAGGCCCCTAGTGTGCCTTCTGTCAGATGGAAGTAAAACCGTGACCCCATGTGGTGTGTACGATGTGAGTACTACATGGATACGAACGTAACCTTACTATAAAGCAGCTCCTAACCTTTTCCCGCCTAAGTCGGGTACGGTACCCCTCTTGTCCCTCTGAATGGACACCAGGATGATACATTAAATAGTATTTTTCCGCAGGCGGCTGCAACCCCTATGCTTATATATCGTCGCTCTACCGTTCCTTGGGGCATTCGACCGACGCCAGGGGGCGACCTCCTGCACATGGAGATTTAACTTCATCTACCCGTTGCATAGTAGAGAGGATTCTTTTAGGTGCAAATGCCATCGTGCACCACAAGGGACCTCGGTTTTACTTGTCATTCGAAGGAAGGCACACTCCGGGCATATCTTACCCGAAAGAAGCTAACCCACCTCGGTTCAGTATCGAACCCTTGACGCAGTTACCGAGCACGCTACCCACTGCGCCACCGAGGCGAGTTTGGTCGTTGTTGGTTCGTTGGTGTTTTTGGACCCTTCAACTACAAGGTCATTTGAGACCCGTCCACTGCACAGTTCTAATCCAGAGACTGCATAGACACTACACTAATGCGACGATTTTGGGGTATTAGCAGTGCCCAGGTTTTTCCCAAGCAGGCATCCATGTCGGTACTAACTGGGGTTGCGTTGCTTAACTTCAGTGATCAGACGAGAACTGATGTGTCCAACGCAATAAAGCCACTCACAGCATTAGAACTGAGCAGTGTATCGGGCTGAAATGACCTTGTAGTTGAAGGGCCTTAAAACACCATCATCATTATCATCATCCCACCCTTGTCCTGCCTATGGCGGGGTCGGGTCTGCGGGTGCTAGCCCTCCATTCCCGCCTGTCTCCCACCAGGCCCCCGTCAACCCCGCAAATTGCCATGTCTCTCCGGACAACCTGTTCCCACGTTAGCTTCGGTCTCCCCCTACCCCGGATGCTGCCGACCACCTGCATTGGGAGCGGCGAGTTGCGTTGTACACACCAGTTCTCGTCTGATCACTGAAGTTAAGCAACGCAAGCCCAATTAGTACTGACATGGGTGGTCGCTCGAGAAAGCTGGGTACTGCTAATACCCAATAATCGTCTCATTAGTGTAGTGTCTGTGCGGTATATGCATTAGAACTATACAGTGGACGGGTCTCTAATGACCTCGTAGTTGACGGGACCTTAAACTCCAACAAATAAACAACCACCTGCATTCCTGGGATGCACCTAACGAGTTCCTCTTCCCCTCTTCTCATAACGTGTCCATATCACCTCAGCCTATTCTCCCTCATCTTTTCGGCAATGTCCGCCACCCCCAGGCTACCTCTAATGTACGCATTCCTAATTCAATCTGCTCTCGACACGCCACACGTGTACCGCTGTATTCACATCTCGGCTACTTGCATTCTATTTACATGGCGTTTCTTCACTGCCCAACTCTCTGATCCATATAGCATAGCTGGCCTTAAAACACCAATGAACCCTGCTATAGGCGAAAAATGTTTTTATATTCATAGCGTTGTCCGTCCATTTTGGTATTGAGCTGCTACTGTACGCTACTGTTGATAGCGTTCGTGTTGATGTAAGTATCCGCTACAATGAAGAAACGCCTCAATCGGTTACCGGATGGCGCTCCGAACTTTATAGAACTATCGTCGGGCGGGTACGCCATTTTTAATTTAGTTGATGTTCGAACTGTGTTGATAGAAGTAGGCCTACTGTAGAATAGTGAAATGTCGTACATCGTAAATGAAAGCTCCTTTTAAAATATAATTAAAATGAAAAAAAAGTACTTAACACCTGAGGAACAAAGGGCGTATGTCCTACGGGCGTAGGTCCTTTATTCACTGGACATGTGAGTATTTGAAAGTAGAAAATTCGTAAGCATGTCTTATCGAGACTAATATCCTGCTAGCATTATTTGTGGTAGGCGATAATTTAGGTTGCAGTTGAGCCCAACGATCACTAGGGCCCTTCAACTACACGGTCATTAGAGCCCGATACACTGATCAGTTCTAATAGAAGGAGCGGCTTTATTGCGTTGAACACACCAGTTCTCGGCTAATCACTAAAGTTAAGCAACGCAACCCCAGCTACTACTAACATGGGTGGCCGCTTGGGAAAACTGGGTGCCATTAATACCCAAAATTCGTCGCATTTGTGTAGTGTCTGTGCAGTCTCTTCATTAGAACTACGCAGTGCACGGAGTTCTAATGATCTTGTAGTTGAAGGGCCTTAAAACACTAACGGAAAAGCACTGGACCCACATGAGCCCCCATGGACAGCTGTACCCACATCTGCAACATGAAACCTTCAACATTAGTGGTCCTTTTCCTCGATGTTGGAAGGGTGATAGCGGGTCCCAGGTTCTCTCCAGATCAAGGTTCCTCTAGGATGAATCTTGACTCGTCACTGAGGACGATGCGGGCTTACTGAAGTTGGGTTCAAAGCTGATGTGTGAGGGATGCAAACCGCAAGTCTTCTGGCATAAAGCCCTCTCTAGAAAACTTTGGGAAACAGTAACTCTTGAAATTACAGTGCCAATGGAAGCAGAGAGCTCACGAGAGAGCTGGGTTGCTGTAGCAGTCCTCTTCAGTCTGGTTAAAAATACCAACTACAAAGTCATTAGAGCCCCGTCCACTGCATAATTCTAGTGCAGAGACTGCACAGACACTACACCAATGCGACGATTGTTGGGTATTAGCAGTATCCAGGTTTCCTAAGCGGCCACCCATGTTAGTACTAGCTGGGGTTACGTTGCTTAACTTCAGTGGTCAGGCGAGTTGTTGTTTGTTTGTTGGTGTTTTAGGGCCCTTCAACAACAAGGTCATTAGAGCCCCGTCCACAGTGTAGTTCTGATGCAGAGACTGCACAGACACTACACTAATGCGACGATTTTTGGATACCAGTTTTCCCAAGCAGCCACCCATTTCAGTACTAGCCAGGGTTGCGTTGCTTAACTTCAGTGATCAGGGGAGAACTGGTGTGTCCAACGAAATATGACGCTCCTGACAAAGTATGGCAACAGATTAGATTTCATTATGTAATCAGTGGGATGCATATTGTTCAATATTGTATGTTGTAATCTGATGTTATATTGTTTTTATTTTTTTTTTAGGGTTTGAATAATGCAAATGTTCATTTTCTGAAGGCGGACAGTGTAGTTATATATGTACATTTGCTGAACTGTTTTGTCGCAGTCCATTAACGTCTGCCAAGACACAGATACTTAAGTGACGATTGCATCTTAAAACGTGGGTGCTATGCGTCATATTTGTTCCACCGTAAGATTTATACATCCTCTCTATCCCGTGTTTTGTTTTCTCAATTGAATTTCTTTTATCTGTTAGCATATCCAGAGAAAAAATGAGAAGAGAGTTGGTATGAAGAAAGGATTGAGTTCTGCGCATCATAGTGGGAGGACGAAAGAGAGAGACAGGGACAGGTAGTAGTGGTATGTATTTGCACAATAATCTGAACACTTAAACATCCTGAAAATGGAAGTAAAGCGACCTGCAGAATCAGAAGTAACGCACAAGAGCAGTCACTGCAACTCAAAGCACAGTCTCGACTTACAACAACAAGCGACGCTTTTCAAAGCCAATTTCACGGAACCCATTAAGGGGCAGAATTCCTACCCCTCCATTTGGGATCGGGTTTAACATGGTGTTGACAACGTGTGACCGGCATGCCAATCCATGCTGGCGCACCTGTCACTAGACATCTATCAAATGGTGACACTCGAGTCGTTGAGTTTAAATTGTAGCTGCATAACGTTTTAAGAGTAGTGGTATTATCTAATGCTGCTCTCTATATCTATACATTCAGCCTGTCTCCTCCTCCTCCTCTCGCCTCACAATCACAGGCTGTAGAGAAAGAGAGAGAGAGAGTTCACAGAGAAATGGAGAAATTATAATCCGTTGCGCGTCGACAGTGCATGACGTCGTCGATTTTAAATGACATTTAATACACACGCATCCTTCTCTCCTCTCTTTCTGTCTTGATAAAAGTTGGGTTATCATAAAATATATGCTCAAGAATTTCAACATCTAGTGGCATTTAGCCGTTCAAAGTTTTCCCCTCTTTTCGAGCTTCCTTCAGTAGCTCAATGTATTTTTTTTTCTTGCACAATTTAGGGAGAAGCTTATTGCGTTGGACACACCGGTTCTCGTCTGATCACTGATGTTAAGCAATGCAACCCCAGCTAGTACTAACATGGATGGCCGCTTGGGAAAACTCGGTACCGCTAATACCCAAAAATCGTCGTATTCGTGTAGTGTCTATGCAGTCTCAGCATTAGAACTACGCAGTGGTCAGGGCTCTAATGACCTTGTAGTTGATGGGCCCTAAGACACCAACGAAACAAACATCTTGCAAAATTTACTCGTGATTCTATGCTTGCAGGTGTACAACGACTTCTAATCCTTTTTCTCGCCTATTTCAGGATCGGGTACCCGTCTTGTCCCTCTGAATGGACACAAGGGTGATATATTAGACGGTGTTTTTCCGCAGCTGGCTGCCGACCAAAGCTGCAACCCTCTATGCTTATTTATCGTCGGTATACTGTTCGTTGGGGCACTCCACCGACGCCTGGGGATGAGCTCCTACACCTGGAAATTTTGCCTTATCTATCCGTTCGGTAGTATAGAGGGTTCTTTTACGTGCACCACACGGGACCTTGGTTTTACTTCTCATCCAAAGGAAGGCTCACTCGGAGCTTCTCTCTCTCTCGCCCGAAAGAAGCCAACCCACCTCGATCCTGTATCGACCCTGGAACCATTGACGCAGTAAATCGAGCACGCTACCTATTACTCCAGCGAGGCAAGTCCCATTGTTGTAGGTGTGATCCTACTTTTGACCGACAGGAAAGCCATCTGACGGAAGGCAGATGGCTTTCCTTTCCTGTTGAAACCTATATGAAAGTTGTTGGGCAGTACATATTTTTACGCAGCCGGCTGTCAACCTAATGCTGCAACTGCTATACTTATTTATCGTCGGCCTATTCTGATTTGTTAAGGGACTTCTACTCCACCGACATAACGTGGGCGAGGTCCTACATCTAAAAATTTTGGCAAACTACTTGTATATTTTGCGCCATGTTGACCATACCACACACGGCTATGGATTTACGTCACATCCGACGGAAGGCGTAGTGAGAGCCTCGCTCTCCCTCTCTCTACCGAAATAAGCCAAGGCACCTCGATCCAGGATCGGACCTGGACGTAGCAGGCCTAAACGCTACCTCCGCCTCTACCTACTTCTGCGCCAGGGGGCGACCAAAGCAGGGGCAAGAGCAGGTTGTTCGTAAGGCAAGGCGCAAAATGAGACGCAAGGTGACGCAGGTGGCGAAGGTAACGCAGGATGTAGCATCCTTACGAAATTCTGCTAGCAGGCAATCACCGCACATTGAATCGCAGTTTTTCACCGTACTTGCATCAAATAACAAGAGAACTTCTGTGCTTCGCACCTCATTTTGTTTTTGTCCCGCCAACTTCACGCAGGAAACTGCGGCATTGGCACTGCGCTCCGCAGGGTGAAGTAGCGCAGGCACTGAGTCACGTCACCCTCCGACTTAACATGCGCAACTACATACTATCATGTGAATCGCAGAAATTTATGGTGAGTCACCCTGCGTCACCTGCGGAGACTGCGTCTTATTTTGCGCTGGACTTTAGGATGTGGTAGTGTGTGTGGGGGGGTGTGTGGACGAGGACCTGGTGGGAGCTAGGCGAGAGTGGAGGGCTAGAACCCGCAGATCCGACCCTGTCACAGGTGGGATAAAGGTTTGATGATGTTTGTACTGCATGTTCGTTGATAATACGTCCCTAAATCTGATTGCAGTGTAGTAAATGAGGACAATATGTTGTTGAAGTCTTGAAAATCTTTTTGTCAGCCGAGTTGAAAGCAGTTTTAAATGTTTAAGAGACCACGAATTGACTCTTAAAATATTTGAGGGAAATAATTCTTCATAGTACCCCAATAATAAAAATAATCGTGACTAAATCTTTCATTATTGAACCGAAGATTGTTCTTAGAATGTTCTATTAAATGCGTCACGTTTTCGATTCCATTTTGGCGCACTTAAAAGCGCTTCAACCTGCACGTGTAGAGATGACGTTCTATTAGTAGAAAGTTTGAATGGTAGTGACTGACCGAGGCAACCTCTTGATAAGGGGATAAAGATTTAGATATAGTAATGAAAATAAACCGAAAAATTCATGGGTGGGCAGACCCTCAGCTAGATTCGACACAAGGCCGAAAGTAGTCTGACCATTTGTGTGGTGATTGTGAACGTTCACGAACATTTGTAGTGTGTTTACATTGCTTTCGTGATGAGTACCCGGCTACACGCTCTCAGAATGCCAGAAATGGTAAACATAATTTGTTTTCGCATCTTGTCCGAGGACTGGTTAATGTTCACAAATGATATCCCAATCGAAAATGTATCCTGTTTACAAGCATTTGGTACTACCCTATAGTATTGTCGCGAGCGGCTTATTGCGTTGGACACACCAGTTCTCGTCTGATCACTGACGTTAAGCAATGCAATCCAAGCTAGTACTAACATGGGTGGTCGCTTTGGAACACTGGGTACCGCTAATACCCAAAAATCGTCGCATTAGCGTAGTGTCATTTCATTAGAACTATGCAGTGGATGGTGCTCTAATTACCTTGTAGTTGGAGGGCCCTAAAACGCCAACAAAACAAACGGAAGGTCATAAAGTTGGCTTGCCTCTGGCAGGAAACAACACCTGCCGCGGTGGTGTAGTTGTTAGCACGCTTGGCAACTGCGTCAGTAGTTCTATGTTCGATACTGGACCCAGGTGGGTTGGCTTCTTTCGGGCGAGAGAGAGGCCGCGAGTGTGCTGGGAGCGGCGAATTTCTGCTAGCAGCCCTGCGAAATTCTGCTAGCAGGCAATCACCGCACATTGAATCGCAGTTTTTCAACATACTGGTTTGCAATTTGCGTCAACTAAAATGGCTTTCAACGTAACAGTGATTGCCTGCTAGCAGAATTTCGCAGGGCTGCGTCACCCTGCGGCCTCGCCTTAGTGTAGTCTCTGCATTAGAACTATGCTGTGGACGGGGCTCTAATGACCTGTAAGTTGAAGGGCCCTAAAACGCCAACAAACGCGAGTGTGCCTTCTTTCGGATGAGAAGTAAAACCGAGGTCCCGTGTTGGTGTACGATGTCACTTTCACGTAAAAGGACCCTCTCTACTATGCAACGGGTAGATGAGGTAAATTTCTAGGTGTAGCAGCTCGCCCCCTGGCGTCGGTAGCATTCCCCAACCAACATTAGACCGACGATAAATAAGCGTAGGGGTTGAAGCTTTGGCCGGCAACCGGCTGCAGAAAACCTATGACCAATACAGTATATCGCCCTTGTGTCCATTCAAAGGGACAAGACGGGTACCCGACCCTGTCATAGACGGGAAAAGGATTTGGAGTTGGTTTTTTGTTTGCCTCTGGCGGGAAACAAACCATTGGACTTGGCTAGGATCTGTGACAGTTGTCGCCATCAGTTGGTAAAAATTCCGTCAAAATAATGTAGTCATCTGCACGTAAGAGCGTGCGTGCATAATCGAAATGGAGTCTTTAAGGCGACGCGGTTTTAAAGGAGTAAAAAAAATTATGATCGTTTCAGCAGGGCAAGAGGTTAAAGGGTTCTCTTTCTCTTTATTTTTCCAGAAGGATTTGGAAGTCATTCATCGAGATTAACGTATATGAATTTAGATGAAGGCCACAGACGTTAATTCTGCTTTATCCCTGTCCCGTAAAAAGATGATGACGACGACAGCAACAACAATAACAACAAATCTTCAAGACCGTATTTAATTTGGCGTTTAAGATTCTCACGTGACGTTTGTCGGTGGCGGATAAGTCCTTCATGGTAGACATTTTCTTATCAGTTGTATATTACTGGTCATTAATTATACATGAAATTATTTTAAGGTGACTGTGACTTCTTTCGACTTTCCCCCCCTTCTCGCTCTCTGTAAGATTGGAAATTTCTTTTTGAGGAAAGGGGGGGTCTGTCGCAAGCTTTAACATAAAGTAGCTCCCATCTGTTTCCTTCACACCCCTTTTAGCCCATTTGCATTTATATTACAGGCAATGATTCCACACCTATTAATATATATGTCTATGTAGACCTGTGGTCTTTGTGGTGCCTTGTGAATTGTGTAGTTGACATGGTGTATGGAGCGTGAAAAATGTGCAGGTTGTGCCATGGGTGCGCGCGCGCACTCTTCAAAAGATATTGAACTGACATTTTCTCTGCCAATTTACCGCACTAGTCAAGATTGTCCATTAATTTTCCAAAGTGGTGCCACTAAGATGGGTCATAATTGTCGGAATGTGTCCCTTGTGGCAAGATGTGGTGCGCGGAGGATACACTTGGGTATACCAAAGAATGTGCATCCCTTTAACCTCTTCGACGTCCCGTCCCCAATTTACATGTTGTGTTGCCTACGTTTCCCCCTTCCCATTCCCTAATTCACATTTTCTTTCATTTTTGATTTTTATTTTGCAAAGAATTTTGTCTCTATATTATTCAGAAGTGTGTAGGTAGAGTGGGCAGGTAGGTTAGCTGATAGATTTTGGTAGAAGGTCGTTGTTAAATAGATAAACGAAATAAGATCTCTTTTTCTCCCCCTCTGATCCTACTCGCTCTCTCTCTCTCTCTTCTGCCCTCTCACTCTCTTGAGTGTTGTAAAGCGACTAATTTTGGTAAATGGGAAGGTAATGAAGGGAAAATGTTATAAATACTCAAAATTTTGAAGTTGTTCAAGTTGGCTTAGCCAACCCACAGGACCTATAAATATTACCCCTTCTTGGTTGGGACGGTGACACTTTTGTGAAATTGATCATATACACAAGTGTCATTATAATATGAAGCCTTATTTAATGGGAAACTTTCAGGTGCTAATCACATTGTAACCCCCCCCCCCCCCTTTTTTTTTACAGGTATTCATCTCTACATATGTCATATTTTCATTTCTATAGTTAGCAACTCGAATTTCAGTCAAAAATAAAAAACCACGAGAAGCCCCAGTAATGCATTTAATCATTTCCCCTCTTAACTAAGAATATCCTATTATCATCACCTTCAGGATTCGTTGACTAGACGGTGACACCATGTATCCTTGCATCCGGGATCATTGCTTTTCTTCCTATTTGATGGAGTAGACACCTAGGATCATCATTTCCCCCTTTCGTCGGTAGGATAACACCAGGGTGAAAACAGTAGCCCACTCTCTCAGCGGCCCAGTCATATTATTGGTTTAATGAGGCTTCAAATGCGCCTTTTGTCGGATAGGAATACATCCGTACTGTGTACCAGGGGCATCGTAAGATGTCACCGGACCTAAGGGAAAAGTTTGCATGGGCTCCTTGCCTTGAGTTTTTAAGATTGCGGCAACTACCCCACTTCGGACTATACTTTTTAGCGCCGTCATTCTACGGTAAAGTAAGCAAAGCAAAAAGCAACTCCTGACCCTTTTCCCGCCTATGGCAGGGTCGGGTACCCATTTGTCCGTCTGAATGGACACAGGGCGATATATTGGTCATAGCTTTTTCTGCAGCCGGTTGCCGGCCAAATTTGCACCCCTACGCTTATTTATCGTCGGTCTAGTGTTCGTTAGGGAATGCTACCGACGCCAGGGGGGCGAGCTCCTACACCTGGAAATTTTGCCTCATCTACCCGCTGCGAAGTAGAGAGCGTTCTTTTACGTGCAAGTGCCATCGTACACCCACACGGGGCCTCGGTTTTACTTCTCATCCGAAAGAAGGCACACTCGTGGCTTCTCTCTCGCCCGAAAGCAGCCGACCCACCACGGTCCAGTATCGAACCTAGAACTACTGGCGCAGTTGCCGAGCGTGCTAACCACTACGCCACCGCGGCGGGAATATTCTACGGTAAAGTAGCACGTAAAAAAACTAGTTGTGGGATGATGACCGGAACCCATAGAATGCCGGGCGCGTCCGCCTAGGGAGCGGCGAGTTGCGTTGGACACACCAGTTCTCGTCTGATCACTGAAGTTAAGCAACGCAAGCCCAGTTAGTACTGACATGGGTGGTCGCTCGGGAAAACTGGGTACTGCTAATACCCAATAATCGTCGCATTAGTGTAGTGTCTGTGCAGTATGTGCATTAGAACTATACAGTGGACGGGTCTCTAATGACCTTGTAGTTGACGGGACCTTAAACTCCAACAAACAAAAAAAAAAAAACGCGTCCGCCTAGACCCATCACTGCATCATTACCGTGGAATGCAATATTCGCGCAAGCAACTGCCAACCCTTTTTCGCCTAAGGTGGAGTCCTTTCTCGCCATTTCAGCCACACTGGGACCCATGAGCAGCTGGCTGCCGATCTAACGTTACAACCTCCTACACCTCGAAAAGGGAGCGGCTTATAGCGTTGGACACACCAGTTATCGTCAGATCCCTGAAGCGAAGCAACGTAACCCTAGCTGGTACTAACATGGGTGGCCGCTTGGGAAAATCGTCGCATTAGTGCAGTGTCTGTGCAGTCTCTGCATAAGAACTATGCAGTGGACGGGGCTCTAATGACGTTGTAGTTGAAGGGCCCTAAAATTACACCAACGAAACAATAAAAATACACCTGGAAAATTTTTCCGAACTAAACTTTCCACGTACTGTAGTAAGAGTTATTTAACTCCTATGCGACGGAAACCGTCCTAGGGGCCCTCTCTCCCTTCCGAAAGAAGCTAAACCACCCCAGTCCTAGGGAACGAACCTGGAATGACTGACACAGTAGTCAAGGACGCTAGCTCTGCAAACCCCTAATGCAATATTCGTATAGATAGGCGAAATTCCTAGAAGTTGAAATGAGGTATGATATGGCACACGAGGTTGACAGGACTCTTGCACAGTGTCTTTTTTTGAGGCAGTTGCTTGTGTGACCACTCTCGCTGTGTGGCACCTCTTTAAGGTGTTTTAATTTCAGATTTTCTAACAAGCGTAACGAAACTGTCCGTGTGCACCGGCTCACAGACGGTAATATGATTTATTTCAGTAATTTTAACTTAACGTGTTTCAGTGCTTCCGTGTTCTGGATTGTTGTTGTTGTTTGTTGGTTGTTGTTTGTTTGTTGGTGTTTAAGGTCCCGTCAACTACGAGGTCATTAGAGACCCGTCCACTGCATAGTTCTAGTGCATAGACTGCACAGACACTACACCAATGCGACGATTATGGGGTATTAGCAGTACCCAGCTTTCCCGAGCGACCACCCATGTCAGTA